>BTHU01000023.1:52351803-52468980 GCA_036184795.1 Tokudaia tokunoshimensis
ATGAGAATTTAGATCAGATTTAATTTGATTAAAAATAAAGTACAATCATGCTTCTTGTGCCCAAGCTATAGAACAAAATTATATCCTGTAATATCCACAAAAAGAAAAACTATAATGGAGGGGGCTGGATGTTGTAGTGCACTGGAGCTTGGTTCTTAGCACCCATGTTAGGTGGCTCACAACCATCTGTAACTCCAGCTTCAGGGGATCCTACACCTTCTTCTGGCCTCCATGGACACCTCATTCACATGCACAGACACTCACATATACACATAATTAAAAAATATCTTAATTATTCATTGTATAAAACACAGCCTTTTAAGGGCAGGAAAAGTAAAGTACAAAATTATACATTAATTTTCATTTGAGCTCGTCTATGAAGAAAGCACATGAGCTTTTCATAGGGGAAGGTATAGAAAGATATAGAGCAAAATGGCCGCAACACAAAGTCCTTAACTTTCTTGTGCCTCTGTTTTGTTGTTTTGTTTTGTTTTTTACCTATAAATGGGTGTTTCTGTCACCTGCTACTTGAAAAACTTGGCATTTCTTACACTGGCAACCACCTAATGATATCTTCATCCACCTAATTTTTATTAGGTACTGCAACCGCTCCTATTCCTCACCAATAAGGCCATTAAAATTGAACTTTAGACAGGGCAGTGTTGATGCACACTTTTGATCCCAGCACATGGGAGGCAGAGCCAGGCAGATCTCTGAGTTTGAGTCCAGCCTGGTTATAGAGTGCCAGGACAGCCAGGGTTACAGAGAGAAAACCTGCCTCAAACAAACAAAACCACAAAAAGGAAGGAAGGAAGGAAGGAAGGAAGGAAGGAAGGAAGGAAGGAAGGAAAGAAAGAAAAAAGAAAGGAGGAAAGGAAGGAAGAAAAAGAAAGAAAGAAGCTGAACTTGACCTAGATGAATTTCCAAGTCTCTCTGATTTCCATCAAGGAGGGTTACGTGGATACAAGGAGGGTCTCAGGAGACTGGAGACTTATTGTCCCTCTCATTTCTTCACCATGCTGAGCCTTCCACTTACTCTAATTTTCTGGATATTTGAAATTTTTGAAGAAAGGAAAAGCATTCTGCACAATAAATCTGGTAATTCCTATTGTAGAATAAACTGTACTTTGTATTGTAAAACAACTATACATTAATGATATTAATGGAACAGGACCAGGGCTGAGTCATTCCCAGTTTGACGTGGGATATAAAATAGACCATAAAGGGCCAGATTTCAAAATGTAAGGAGATTTGGTGTCATTAGGAATGCCACAACTGCTCTGCCCAATACAAGACCACTGCCCACAAGGGGGTACTCAGGCTTTGAAATGAGGCTGGTCAAACATGAGATGTCTTACATGTGTAACTGTCACACTGATTCCAAAGACTTAATATGAAAAAGAATGAAAACAATGAAATACCTCCTGTTAATTTTTATGTCACCTATAAGTGGAAATGATAAGCTTTTGGATATGTTAGTTTAAGCAAATATGTTATTAAACTGATTTCATCTGTTTCTTTTACACTTTTAAGTGTGGGGCTTCTAGAAAATGTCAAATTATATCTGTGACTCACATTAGGGCCCACATTAGATTTCTATGGGACAGTGCTACATTAAATGTGCTGAAATGTACTACCTGTTATTCTATGAAATAGGAAGGTAACTGGCATTGCACTGAACTTCTTTGTGCTGAGGATGTTGTAGGTGTGCTTTTAATCCTTACATTAACCTTGCCAATAAATTCAACACTGGATTGTTGTTTTTCAAGGTCTCAGTCAGTTGCCAAGACTTTTCTGTATGTCATGAATTATCTGAAGACTTATGTATGGAGGGGAGAGGATGCCAAACCAAGTGGAAAAAGAAAGAGTGGGCTTGTTCTATAGAATTCTAATGTCTTTGCACAGATGAGCCTCAAGGGAAAATTATAACTCCAGGGCTCTCATCCTTGATGCTGAGTTTACAAGCACATGACTGGTGACAAGTGACATGGTTTTACTTTCCCTTTATCTAACACACCTTAGGATTTCAGAGTGAGTGCTGGGGAAAACCGTGACTCTCCCCATTCAAGAAAGATTCCTGAGCTAGGCACGAAGATGTACACCTATAATTCCTGTACTTGGTGGAGGTAGGCAGACCAAGAATTCATGGCTAACCTTGGATATGAAACAAGTTCAAGGCTAGCCCCAACTGTAAAATTCTATTTTTAAAAAACAAGAAGGAGGAAGAAGCAGAAGAAGAGGAGATAAAGAGTTTTTTATATTGGTTTTTTTTTTTTTTTTGAAACAGGGTTTCTCTGTATAGCCCTGGCTGTCCTGCAACTTGCTCTGCAGACCAAGCCAGCCTGGAACTTAAAGATCTGCCAGACTCTGTCTCCCAAGGGCTAGGATTGAAGGTGTGCACCACCAGCACCTGGCTGAAGATATTTGTTTTAGTTTTGAATGTAGTAAGAAGGAATGTTTACTCAGTTACCCTTTTAATTTCCTTTTTCCTCGAAGGATGACTTGATAGGTTTAGATATGCAAGTTAGGACTTAGAATTGTGGACATAATTTGGAGCTGCTCAGAGTAATCATGGAAGTGGGTAAAAGAAGAAATCAGAGGGCTGGGTTTTAAGAATGGTTCAGTAGAAGACAAAGAGCCAGGCAGTACAGGAGCCTACAAGCATATCATACTGTGTGCGCTTTGTCTTATGTGCTTTGAGATTTGGG
Source organism: Tokudaia tokunoshimensis (assembly GCA_036184795.1). NCBI lineage: Eukaryota > Metazoa > Chordata > Mammalia > Rodentia > Muridae > Tokudaia > Tokudaia tokunoshimensis. The sequence goes on from BTHU01000023.1 coordinate 52,354,512, forward strand.
GAGAGCAGGTAAATGAGTGAAACTGTGGTGGGATACTTTCACCTTGGTCCATCAAGGACCCCCTAGCTAACATTTCAATGATGTAGTACTGAATAGTTTACGAAAGCCATTATTTGTCTTTTTTGTATGTGTACATGTGTGTGTGCACATGTGGAGATCATAGGTTGTCATCAGTCTTCTATGATCCGTATCTACTTTATATAATAAGGCAGAGTCTCTCACTTGAACTCAGAGCCCACCAATTTGATACAACTCGTCGAGCTTGTCAGCCCTTGTGTCCACTTCCTGAGCTTTCACTTTATAGGCAGGTCACCCTGTCCGCACAGCATTTATTTGGGTGCTAGGGGTCTGAACGGTGGCACCTCACACTTGCAATGGCAAACACTATACTCACCAAGCCATGTCGCTAGCATTGAACTTCAATTTTAAATACTTAATACTGGCTCTTTAGTTTGCCTGGAGTTCCATGTGTCTAGATGGAAAGTGTCATCATTGGAATCTGAGGTAGGAGAAAGTACCTTGATTTTCCCTGAAGCAGATTGCTATAGGTCTATACGTGGTCTCCATAAGCCCACACAGTAAAGATCACCCCCAGTCTGTAGCATTATTAGAGTCTGGTGAAACCTTTCAGAAGTCAGGTCTAGGGGGAGGGTTTAGATAACAAGCAGGTGAGTCCTCACAGGGGATTGGAATATGCTGGTCTTTTCCTTTCTTTACTTCACTCTTAGCTATGAGTGAGGTCTCCTTCACCACACACTACTACCATGACCATGATGTACTGCTTCACCACAGGCCCACAAGCAACAGGCCAACTGACCATAGATTTAACCACTCCATAATTGTGAGCCTAAATAATCTTTTCCTGAGCTAGGGGTATAGCTCAGTGGTAAATGACCTCTTAGCAGACACAATGCCCTGGTTTAAATCTGCCCCCCCACTATAAGCCTTCCTTTTTTATTCTTTTATCATTTTTACAGGGTGGGGAATTGAACCCAGAGCCTTGTGCCCCACCACGGATCTATATCTCCGGAAAACCATTCTTTTTTTTCGGTTATTAGTTTGGCTATTTTGTTGCAGGAAGAGAAAACTGAGTGATACAAACCCTCTGTGAGATATGCTTAAGAAATGATGGTAAAACACATTGTTGGCAGAGTAGGAGGGCAGCCCAATCAATTGCTTCTATCCATACAAGCTGTCATAGGTAGCTGGAACTTCATCCTTTTGGGTAACTTGGAATATCATATCCCTTCTGAGAGGCCAGGTCCTTGAAAAGGAAGGCAGTTCCCAAGCATTTCTGGCCTGTTTGGTCATTGCCCTGAATTTCCCCCTTTCCTTAAATTTTATGCAGTACAATTTTGTAATGCACATATATATAATTATATAATTTGATTCCAAGTAATTGGACTGGATAAATGAAGGTCACGGTACAGGTCTACAATTATAGCTACTTCAGGAGGCTGAGACAGGAAGATTACATGCCCTAGGCCAAGTTCGAGGACTGCTCAGCCTACAGAATGAGTTTGATGCCAGCCTGAGCAACTTCGTGAAACCTTATCACCAAATAACAGATTTTAAAAGGGTGTTTGCCTTTAATTGCAGCATTAGAAAGGCAGAGGCAGGCAGATTTCTGTGAACTCAAGGTCAGCTTGGTCTACATAGCAAGTCCCATGCCAGCCAAGGCTACATAGTGAGACCCTGTCTCAAAGAACAAAACCAAAGAAACAAAATGTCTAGAGATATGGCTCAGTAGTAGAGCTCTTGCCTAGCATGTACAAGGTCCGAGGTTCAATCTCTAGTACTGCCACACACACAAAAGAATACTACTGTCAGGAGACTTTTGAAACTAGCTTTTGCACTCAGTATTACAAAAGGTCACACCAAGTTACCTGTGTAGATACAGGCTCATTTAGTTTGCTTCTGATTTAGTGCTCTCTCCTTCGTTTCCTTTTTTCTTATCTCCTTCCCTTCATTTCTTTCTTCCTTCCATCCTTTTTTAAATCTATCATCTATCCATCTTCTATCCTTTTGCTACTACAAATAGAAGACAATGGTACCATGAATATTGTTTCTAAAGAAATGGAATGGTTAGATCAAAAGATATGAAAATGTTTAGATCTACAAATTCATCAAACTACCTTCTTCTAAGATCACTACAAGATTTCATTAATCTGTTTGTATCCTGTTTATTAAGCCTTGATGTTGTCAGGCTGCTTCATCAAATGCTTTTATTTGTTGGTTAGATGTTGGTTTCATGGGAATTCATACTTATTCATGATCTATCTTATTCTGAGATGGGGTCTCACTGTGTAGCCCTGGCTAGTCTAGAACTCACTATAGAGACTAGGCTGTATCTCATAGAGATCTGTCTGCTCTCCTCTAGGATTAAAATCAGGTACCACTACACCTGGTTACATTCATTTATTTTAAAAGCAGGCACTGGAGACATGACTTGGCAGTTAATTGCACTTGCTGCTCTTACAGAGAATCAGAGTTTGGTTCCTAGTACCTATATTAGGTGTCTCATGACCTCCTATAACTCCAGTTCCAGGGCACCCAATACCATCTTCTGCCTCTAAGGGTACACCCACCACCGTCACTTCCACCACCACCACCACCACCACCACCACCACCACCCATTATTTTAAGGCAGGCCAGGCATGGACCTGTGTGTCTCAAGTCTAAGACTATTATGGAATCAATTCTATTCAGCTATCACCCCATTTCCCAATTAATACAGTCACAACATACTGATCCAGGTTTATAACATGCATGCTGATCAAGTTTCAAAAACACCCTAGCCCAATGAAGATGCAGACCCACCCATTCTACAGACGATGTGAACTTCAGGTGTTGTTCCTCAAGTGTTACCCACTATATATATGCTCTCATTTGCCTGAAACTCACCAAATAAGTTAGACTAACTGGTTATCAATCTCCAGAGACCCACCTGTTTTCACCTCCCCAGTTGTGGGATTCCAAGTGTGTATTACCATATCAGGCTCTGTTATGTGGGTTCTGGGGGATCAAACTCAGTCCCTCATGCCTGCAAGGCAAGTTCTTTACTGACTGAGCTGTCTCTCCAACCCTCATGCTATAGACAATTCTGAGCTGGACAGTATGTATTTTCATTGTAACATTTCATTCTCCAGAGATCAGGTTGCGGTCTCTACCTGATTATCTCTTTTTAAGCAGTGGAAAGGGAAATTATCAGAAGCAATTGGATGGTTCAATAGGATGCTCCATTGCCACAAGGCTTGGTTCTTTCTAGCAGTGACTCTGAGAAGTCAGGTTGATAATTTGGTTGGATGGACCTTTGGCCATGTCGTAGGCTGCCAGTAAGCCCCACCGGTGAGTAGGACCAGCCCTACATACACATAATCCCTACATGGTCATCCTACAAGGTTAGGCAGTTCTACCATTTACTGTTGCTATGGCAACAGGTACGTTATCTAACTTCTCTGAGTCTTGACTTTCTTATGTGGAAATGGGATATTGAAGAAATGAATCCTTTATTATGAGTTTAGTGTCAACTGTTAGCCAGATTTCATATTAAAGCAGCAAAACATAGTGTAGACAAACATCTAATCTTGATGTGCCCCTTTCAGATCTGCCACCCTGGCTCTGAGTTTGGAACAGTTCCTCCATCTTTCCTCACTTGTAAAGTGAGAAGGTTGAACTTCAGCTGACCTCTGAAGAGGAGACAGTGGGTATATTAGCAGGGCATTGACTGCAATAATAAATTATTTACTGGTGCCAGTGGTGTCATCACCTGAGGCTATTGTTCCTTAGGCAATAACTTATTCAACAGATCCAGAGGGAAGAGTTAGGTAAAGTCCAAGGGAATAAAAAGAAGCCATTTTATTTTATTTGAGGGACTAATTTCCAAGCACAAAGGAGAAAGAAAATAGTGAGAAGGTGAAACACCTGCTCCAAAATGCACAAATAAAGCTATGTTTGTATTGAAGATCTTCTTCAAAACCGAGTCTGGAACTCTGATATTACTCTGCAATTCCTCCAGTTCTTCTTCACTGACACAAAGTGACCTTCTGATACATCAGGCTTGTGTTCTGTTTCCCCTTGCACAGCCTGTTGTCCAGACCCTTTCTTCTTTTCTTCTGAGCACGTCTGTTGTCACTGGTTCCAATGAGAAAGTCACTTTTGTAAGTTTTGTTTGGCATCATAACCCAAGCTGAACCTGCTCCCATTCTTACATTATGCCATCTCTAGCACAGAAGAGTTTCACTCCTGTATTTCATATGCATGGTTTGGACCAAGCACAAGCTGAATTTCAGTGGAAAAAAAAAAACAACACTGTCTATTTCCCTTAACCTATAACCCCAGACTTTTCTGACAGCCTTCTCAGCTTCTCACAGTTAGGAGGCTTACCTTTATTACACTTCTCCATGAACTTGTTTGCCTAACACCCTATTGTCCTTTGTCTGCACAGGTGTGGCCACATTCCCAATGAATAGCCGGGTATTTTCATGCTCAAGAAATGAGTGCAGGAAAATCTTTATTACCTCAGACTCCCGGGAGACACATTCTCTTCACCAATACTGAGAGAATAAGAAGAGGACAGCAAAAGAGCAAGTAAGTTCACAATACAGCTTAGACTAACCAAGACCTGGCAGACGTGGCAGCAAGAGAGGAGTAGAGAGCTTAGAAAAATCAGTGATGGACTGGAAAAGACAAGTATATAGGGAAGCAAGGTGCTATGGTCTAAATGTCTGTGCCTTGACCCCAGTACACATGCTGAAGTCTCTGCACTTGCAGTGTATTGCAGTCTGAATTCTCAAGATTTTAATTAGTGCTCATGTAAAAGAAACTCTAGACAGCTACTATTTCCGTTTCACCATAAGTGAACCCAGCTCCGTCTGTGAAACCCAACTCTGTCTGTGAAAAACCAGGGCCTCCTCACACACCAGATCTGCTGGCACCTTGATCTTGGAGGTAGAAGAATTTTAATCCAGTAACATATGGCTACTCTGGCGAGGGATCACATCAAATGATCTAGGTCTGTGTGATCCAACTGAAATATAGAAAAACCCTTAGTAAAATCTTTAATTGCCCTGGATGAAAAACAAACACACCTTTAATCCTAAACAATGACATCTAATTGAGGGGCAGACAAAGTGACAAATCAGAGAAAGACTTGACAGAATGAGTCAGAGATAGGATACGCCCAACTCTCACAAGAACAGACAGGAAAGAGAGACTACTTCAGAGCAGTCCAGGGACAGTGGGGGAGTTGAGTTCATGCAATTCAGTTCAGTTCATGCAGTCAGTGGGGTCAGAGCAGTTCAGTTTGTGGAGTTCAGAGGTAGTCTTTCTAAACAGGGCAATTCAGTCAGAGGCCCAGAGAGAAGCCAGATTAAACCATTCAGTTTGGAGAGAAGTTGGAGGCTAAACAGCTGAGTTGAACCAGTCAGCCAGAGTTCAGAAAGAGTCGGAAAGAGTGTACTTATTCAGTAGTGTCAGAGATTGAAACATTCTAGGCCAAGGTCAGTAGACAGAGGCTGGAAGCTGAAGCCTTCAAGGTCCTAGCTTGAAGAAGATTAGATTGTTCAGAGACTAGAAGCTTCCAGACCCAGGCCTAGGGATAGTTAGAACAAAGAAAGAAGTACTCTGGGCTCAACTGGCTCTTATCACTTTGTCTGAGGAAATAAAAACCACATTTACATTGGGCTTGTAACCTCCAGAACTATGAGAAGTGAATGTCTGTTGTTTATAAGCAATGCAGTCAATATTATTCTGTCCCAGTAGCACAAATGGAGAGAGACAGAGACAGAGACAGAGACAGAGGCAGAGACAGACAGATTGTTCTTGATGGGGTTAGCACACATGTGCAGTCCTTCCCCAGTTGTGCTGCTTTTCCTGTAAACACTTAGTTTGGGTTTCCATTACTGTGAACTGCACCATGACTGAGGCAACTCTTATAAAGGACAAAATTTAATTGGGGCTGGCTTACAGGTTCAGAGGTCCAGTCCATTATCATCATGGCAAGAAGCATGGAAGGGTCCAGGCAGACATGGTGCTGGAAGAGTCCTGCATCTTAGTCAGAAGGCAGCCAGGAGGGGACTGACTTCTGTAGGCAGTTAGGAGGAGGCTCTCTACACTGGGCAGAGCTTGAGCACTAGCAAACTTCAAAGCCCACCCCCACAATGACATGCTTCCTCTAACAAAGACACACCTCCTCTGATAAGGTCACATCTCCTAATAATGACACTTCCCATGGGCCAAGCCTATTCAAATCACCACAGACACCATTCTCACTAATGTCTACCAGAGGTGCTGAAGGTAGTGGTTTTGCTGCTATTGTACTTACTTTTCCCACTGCTGCTACAATACCTGACAAAATCCACATAAGGGAAGAAAAGGTTATTTTGACTCAGTCTGAAGCAATGGTTCTCAACTCGTGGATTGTGACCCCTTTGGGATTGAATGACCGTTTCACAGGGGTCACCTAAGACCATCAGAAAACAGTCATTTGCATTATGATTCATAACAGTAGCAAAGTTACAGATTGAAAACGACTGGTCTGAGGGAATACAATCAACCCAATATAGCTGGAATTTAACACAGCTGATCTTATTGCTCCCACAGCCAAGAAGAAAGGGTAGATGAATAACTTATAGCTTCTGGCCATAGCCTGGTTTCTTCTGATGACTGCTGCTCTTCTGCTGCTTCTAAAGGTAGCTTAGAGATTGATCTTTGGCCTCTTTCTTTCTTGTTTCTCTCTAGTAGACCATCCCTACTATTCCTCTGAGTCCATGTTGCCATTTGCTGATTCATATACTTCCAAATGCCTCTGGCCACTTCCATACCAATGCCTCAGTGATTCCCTCAAGCTGTACATGACCAAAATTGTGCTATTGTGCTCCTACTCATATCCTTCTCTTTCACAATGGCTCCCTTCCTACGAACTGTGGTTCCGCTGACCAGGCATGTAAAATAAGAGCCAACAAATTACTCCTGGAACCTAACTTACATTCTATCCACCATCAAACCTCCCAGTTCGATGTCCTTGTCCCTCTCCTGAATCCTCTGCTTCTCCTCATCCCAAGTGTTATTATCCTACTCATGGCTTCAATTCTTCTTACCTGTTTTTCCCACCTGCAGCCTTTGGCCATGATCTTCATTCTGTCAGAAACATAAATACTCTTTTCACCCTCAATCACAAAATTGGTAATCCCTACTCATCCTTAGAATTAAACATCACATCTCAGAGAATTCTCCCAACTACCTGATTGAACTGGGTCTCCTTCTAATTCCTTTCATAGCACTATATATTCCTCCTCTCCAGCACATTGAGACCTTCGAGAGAATATTCATTGGACTTAGTGTCAGTCTTTCTCTCATGCCTATAAATTCCATATTGGAAGAGCCCATGCCCATTTGCTCACCAGGGAGTCGTCAGTCCTAGGATCACTTCCAGCCAATAGTAGGAAAGTCTTTAAGGTGGCTGACTCTTTGAACACTTCTACCAATCATTATCCACAGTGGTCTCATGAAACCATATCTGTTGAGTTGAAACCATTGTTTACTCCTCCTGTGTTAGTTTCTGATAGCTGCTATAACACATGGCCACAAACTTAATGGCTTTTATAAATCAAGACATTTATTATCTCACAGTTCTAGAAGTCAGAAGACCTAAAATCAAAGGCTGTGAACAGGTGTATGGATAATGGTCAATTGGGACACAGTGTTTGTTATATAGTGGAGGTATTTTCTGATGGTCTACTGCACAGTGGGCATAAATAATAATAATAATAATACATTTTACATTTCAAAGGCGCTAAAGGGGCCAGCCATGGTGGCACAGACTTGTAATTCCAGGTACTAGGGAGGATGTTGTAAGAGGCTCACTTGAATCCAAGAGTTCTAGGCTGCAGGACACTATATGTCTGCACTATATTTGGCATCCTGATGGTGACCTCCTTAGAGTGGGGGGGGGAGGCTACCAGGTTCCCTAAAGAGGTTGTGAACTAGCCCAGGTCAGAAATGGAGCAAATTAAAATAGATAAATATTTTGAGAAAATATTTTGAATGTTTTAACTAACTAGAAAAAAATGTTAAATTTCTGATTTGATCATTTCATGGTGCATACACATATCAAAACAGCACACTATACCTAAAATACACACAATTACTGTTAAATAAAAATAAACTTAAAAATATATCAAGGAATGCAAAGGACCTTATTCATTCTAGAAACTCTGGGGGAATGTCTTAGTTAGGCTTTCCATTGCAGTAATAAAAACCATGACTAAAAGCAGATCAGGAAAGGAAGGATTTATGTAAGCTTACAACTACATCACTGTGGGAAGCCAGGACAGGAATTCAAACAAGGCAGGAAACTGGAGGCCACTCAGGGCTGCTGCCTACTGGCTTGGTGCTCTTCAGCCTGCTTTCTTATACAAACATGGAGCCACAAACCACAGCCCAGGGCTGGACCCTTCTGTATCAATACTCAATCAAGAAGATGCCCCTCAGGCTTGCCTGTGTATCTGATGGAGGCATTCTCTCAGCTGAGATTGTTTCCTCTCAGATGACTCTAGTTAACCAGCAGAAGGAGGATCCACCTTAATGACTGCAGACTTCTTTTTCTTGTTTTGTTTTGTTTTTTGTTTACTTTTAGAAGTTTACTTCAACATAACTGTGCATAAAAATGCATTCATATTAGTTAATAGAATGCAATTATGTTTAAGTTATTCTACATAATTTTGGTCAGAAACTTGGTACATGGTTTACAATTTTAAAAAAAAGCAATAGGGTTTATTTTATCTATCACAGATGTGCAAAAAATTCTCCATCAAATGCTGCTGAAGAAGGCAGCAGAACCTTAAGACTGCAGGATTCTTGAGGCTGCCTGTGTTCCTTTCAGACCAGCACCACTCCTACAGTCACCACCATGTCACAGCTTCTCCCATTCTTACTTTCCTGTCTCCCTCTTATAAGGACTTGGAGTCCATCCACATGATCCAGGAAAATCTTCCCATCTCTAGATCACCAACTTAATAATATCTGCATCTCCTGTCACCTTAAGAGAATGCAGTAACAGGTTTGCGGCATTAGGAAATGGATATCTGGAAGGATTGCTGTGGTCTGAGTGGTCCCATAGCCCACAGGCCAGTTCCTGGTTCAGAAATTTAGTCTTCAGTACAATGGTATTGCAAAGTGTGGGCTCCAGTCTAATAATGTCAGCATAAAAGGAGTGTGCTCTCTTCTACTCTTCTTCCACATCAGTACATTGTTTCTTTTTTCACCTTTCACCTTCTGCCTCATGAGGACTCCCACAGGAAGTTGGCTATTGTAGCTTGCATAAGAAGTGTCTCCCCAAAAGCTCAAGTGTTGAAGGTTTGGTCCCTAGGTTGATAAGTCCAATCACTGACACAGCCATGAACTCTGCCTTCATCAGTGGATCAATCCAGAGATGTATTCTCTATTTGATGGCATTATTGGGAGAGCATGGAAACTAGAAGGTGAGCCCTGGATGGAAGATGCAGATCGTTGGAAGTGTGTCTTAGGCACTAGAGCTTGCCTCAGGTTCCTCATTCAGCATCTTTGCTTCCTAGATGCTATGATGTGAGCTGCTATCCTCTGTCATGACATTGCTGCTCTGCCTCAGGTCTGCAGCAAAGGAGGATTAATGTATAGGTTCTCACCAGGAGCCAGACACCAGTGCTTTAATCTTAGACTTCTCAGTCTCCAGAACTATAAGAAATATATTATTTATACATTATCCGGTCCCACATAATTTGTTATAGCAGCCCAAAATAGATTAAGAGGGAGGAGGGACATTATTTAATCTGTGACACACCCCATGTTCCAGAAGGTAGATTCTTTGCAGTTTTCTGGAATAATTTCTGAATTTAGCTACGATGCACACTTCATATGCATGATGGTGCTGATTTAGGCTCTCTCGTATGTTTTTTCCATTAGCCCTTCCTTGAAAGTATGCATAAACTCCACAGTGACCACATAAATACAACCTTCGGTTATATTTAGAATATCCTTCCAGACTCATGCCCTCTTAACCAGGCAGTGCTATGGATTTGCTGTAGTCTGTCCTCTTCAAAACTCCCATTGAAATGTTGTCTGCAGTGTAATGAGGTCTGAGAGGTGGTGGGGTAATTCTCATGGGAGTGAATTCCCAGTCTTGAAGAATTGGATTAGTTACCTGGAGTTACCTGGCTGCTAAGAACCCAGATGTCCCTCAACGGAGGAATGGATTCAGAAGATGTGGTATGTCTACACAATAGAATACTACTCTGCAATTAAAAACAATGAATTCACGAAATTCCTAGGCAAATGGTCAGATCTTGAAAATATCATCCTTAGTGAGGTAACCCAATCACAAAAGAACACACATGGTATGCAGTCACTGATAAGGGGATATTGACCCAGAATCTCGGAATACCCTAGACACAATCCGCATATCAATAGATTTCTAAGAAGATGGAAGGAGAGACCCCTGGTCCTGGAAAGACTGGATGTAGGGGAACGCCAGGACAGAGAAACGAGAGGGGGTTGAATGGAGAAAAGAGGGAGGGAAGGGGGCTTATGGGACTTTCGGGGAGGGAGGAAACGGGAAAGGGAAAATGATTTGGAATGTAAATTAAAAAAAATAAAATAAAAAAAAATATCAGCAAAAAAAAAAAAAAAAAACCAAGGCTGTCCTCGGTTTGCCTCTTCCTCGGGTACACATGCCTTTGTCCTTTCGCCTTCCACTGTGTTATGTCACAGCACATCAGAAACTGAACAGAAGCCAGCACCATGTTCTTCAGCTCTCCAGCTTCCAGCACTGTGAGCAGATCAAACTTCCACTCTCTCTAATTTACTTATTTACTTTATTTACTTTACTTATTTACTTTATTTACTTATTACTTTACTTATTTACTTTATTTACTTTACTTATTTACTTTAATTTACTTCCACTCTCTCTAATTTACTTTACTTTGGCTATTTTCTCATAGCAGCAGAAAATGAAATAAGACAGGAAGACAGAGGCACAGAAGGGGAATGAGATCCAGTCACACAGTTGAAGTGACCTTCCTGTGTACCTTTATAGCCCAAGTTTCCCGTCTAAGCTGTCATTTTCTCCTAAAAAAAAAAAAACCAAAACTGCTAAGGGAGTGGTCCCAAGATGTCTTAGGTCGCAGGATTTTTATCAAGAAACTGTAGTTGAACCATTTTAGATGATACATTTATAATTGTTGGGCAATGTTCAGAAAATATACTACTTCTTTAGCCAAAGGTGTTCACTGCGCAAATAATCTGCATTTAAAAAACTTCATTTGGTCAGCATGACTATGAAAGTACTCTGATTCTCAAAGTGCTACCTATGGACCAAAATGGGCATCCACCTCAAATTACCATGAATGGGGACAGTCAAGCTTAGGAATACTCTCATTTCATGTCACAATTGCTATTATGCACTTTCCTGACAGTTCTTGAAGTCAAATAGAAGGCACCACATCTGATAGCATTGAATATACTGACTGGGACCAACTCTTGTTCCCAATAGACACACTCTAGATATTTGTGAAGGCAGAAACAAATGTGGCTTTCATTGCATACACCCTCCTTCCAGTAACCAGTTCTCAATGCCTTAACTCTCTCTCTTCCCAAGAGGTTATCAATTTGTGGATATTCTGAGCTTTACCTACCTGGTGAATATTTTACCCACAAAAGATTTCCTACAGGGAGAGAAAAAAATGAAACATTTTCTACTCTCCTGTTTATAATTATTAAAGTAAAAACATTACTCTCAAGGAAAACTCTAGATAGGGTATTTTGAGTCCTCTAATCCAGAGATAGGGCACATACCTATACTAAAATCTACTTTGGGCATTTTAGAGCTCAAGAGGGAGTTGGAGATCAGCTGGTCTGCCTTCTCCTTTATAGATGATGATGAAATAGAAGCCTATGCTGCTGAGTCTACACCTAAGGGCTGTGGCCAGCCTAGGTAGAACATAAAAAGTACTAACCAAGAGTCTACCTATCCAACCAGTAAGAATTACACATGTTTACACAGAATATACATATTCCTCACTGTTTTAAGGTTTTGTAATTTACTAGGCCTGAGCTAACCAAAGCTTATTTGAAACCCTCCATGAAAGAAAAGTTTGTCAAACACTGTTGTAAAAAGAAAGTTTATGCTCAAGGACCACACAATCAAATTACAAAAAAGTAAAAAGGGGACTGGAAAGATGGCTCAGTGGTTAAGGGCACGGGCTGCTCTTCCATGTTACCTAGGTTTGATTCTCAGCACCGACATGGAGGCACTGTGACCGCACTCCCAGAGATTCTGTATTCTGCCACCCGTTTTTGACTTCTGTGGGCACTGCACACACATTTTGCACAGATTTACATGCAGGCAAAATACCCATACCATAATAATAAAATAAATGAAAATGTAAAAAATAAAAATAAAAGCAGAGGCCCTGTGTAATGTTGCTTGTCTTTAATTTCAGCATCCTGGAACAGAGGCAGGTGGATCTCTGTGAGTTGAAAGCCAGCCTGGCCTACAGGATGAGTTCAAGGCCAACCAGGGCTACATAGATTCTGTCTCACCCCACCCGACATCCAAATAAAAATAAAAATTTAAAAATAGACTGGACATGGTGGTATATGCCTTTAATCCCAGCACTCAGAAGGCAGAAGCAGGAGGATCTCTGTGAGTTTGAGGCCACCCTGGTCTGCATAGGGAATTCCAAGATAGCCAGAGCTATATAGCGAGACTCTGTGTCAAAACAAAACAACAAAAGACAGACACCAAGTATCTTCTAAAAATTAAAAATTAAGCCGGGCGGTGGTGGCGCACGCCTTTAATCCCAGCACTTGGGAGGCAGAGGCAGGAGGATTTCTAAGTTCGAGGCCAGCCTGGTCTACAGAGTGAGTTCCAGGACAGCCAGGGCTACACAGAGAAACCCTGTCTCGAAAAACCAAAAAAAAAAAAAAAAAAAATTAAAAATTAAATAAATTAAATAGAAGTTCAGCGATAGTGCATCCTTGTTGCCAGGTTGATGGGATCCAGAATCACTTAGGAGACAAATCTCTGGGCATGCTTATGAAGGATTTTCTCAATCATGTCAATTGAAGTAGGAAGACCCACCTTAACTGTAGGTGACAGAATTCTATGGGCCGGGGTGCATAAAAAGAGAAAGCTAGATGGGCATCAACATTTATTGCTCACTGCTTCCTGACTGTGGATGCAATTGTGACCAGCCATCTCCTGTCCTGCCATCTCCCCTTCCCTGCCATAACAGTGCGACCTCTGTGCTGTGCATCAAAATAAACCTTTCTCCCTTAAGTTGTGTTTGTTAGGTATTTTGCCACAGCAGAGAGAGACAAATAACTAATACAATCTCTTAATGTTTTAGGCAAGTTTCCAAAGTAAAACGTTTAAAGGTCATTTGCCTTTATATGCAACCATTCTGATATTTTTGATGTGGGATCTTGCCATATAGCCTAGGGTGGTCCTTAATTCTCTATGTCAGCCAGACTGATCACAAGCACTCAGCAATCCTCTTGCCTCACCCTTGTGAATACAGAGATTATAGGCACGTGTTACCACACCTGGCATTCTTCTGATTATAAAACTCTTAAAACAGACATTGTAAAACTTAATCTAGAAACATCTTGTTAAATACTTAATCCTCATTATATACTTTCATGAAATTTGTTATTTAAAAGATAATCTTCAGGCTTTTCATTGTTCTGGCCTGATCATGCTTTTTAGTAACCGAGAATTAACTGGAGGGTTCACCAAAAGTCAGAAATTGTGTGATGAGGCTGACTGCCAGAACTACTACCTTCAACTGCCTCCAGTGAATCTTGGATACTTTTGCTTTGATTAATGAGAAGGCACAGGTGGTTTACAAATTTGTTTTCCCATACAAGAACTGTTATAGTTTTTGTTTGTTTTACTTATTTTGTGTGTGTGTGTGTGTGTGTCTGCTGTCTGTCTTTCTGTTTATGATGTATGTGTGAAAACTTCTCAGGAGTCAATTATTTCCTTCTACTTTGTTTTGTGAAGCTCTGTATTACAGATTTGCTATCCTGCAAGCTTCTAGACCATTCTTCTATCTCTGCCTCTCATCTCAAAACCTACTTGCTAATTCCATGTTGACTGAGGGCCTCTGGCTTGCAGTTGTGAGGGGTGTTATGGATAGAAAAGGCCACCGGAGAAAGATGGAAGCACTAGAAACCAACATCAGCTACTTTGCAATCTTGTCAAAGGTCAACCCTGTGTGTTTATTACAGGGTTTCTCCCTGATGATACATTTTCCTTTTTGACTGTGTTGACAACATGATCTGTAAGTTCATATTGGAAACCAGCTCAAACTACATATTTTTTTTGTTACTGTATGCATCCCAGTAACTGCTTCTTTTCCTATTGACATGTTTAATGACAGTAAAATAGGTGTGCTTGTTAATGCTTGCTTCCAAGTTCCTCCAGGGAAAATTCTAAACTTAAGGCAACTTGGATTCTCTTCACTTTGAAATTCTCTTCAAGATTTGGTTCACTGGCCTTTTTGATTATTTTTTTTTCTAAGAGGGCATCAAATATTCCACAGAACAAACGTCTAAGCTCTCAGAATTGTTATCACGAAAATGGATGAAATTGTTATTGTAGACCACAGATGGCAGAGACTAAGGCAGGGTTGAACAATCTTCTTAGTCTTGAAGCCACATGAATATGATAATCACTCTTTTATCACATAGGCAGACAGAATAACTGCTTTGGGACTGGAAAAGATATACTATCATATGCTAAGTCTTAGTTACTTAAAATAGCAGTCTAAGCCCCGACAGTCTCTTTTTAATGTATTTAGTAGCCTCCTGTACTAGCTTGAAATGAAATTTACAGGTGAAACCATATACCTCTGCACATAGTTGTAATAAATGATATGATTAATAGAAAGGAGAAATAAAAGAAATACCTAATAAAATAAACATGCATTTCACAGTGCAAACCTTCAGGTACGGCAACATCAGAGAACATAATAAAGTATTCTAACGCTTTATCATAGCATCGCTATAGGTGACACCTCAAGATGTAGACTGATGCAGGTGGGCCTCAGTGGCAGCTTTGATCACAAAAACACTACTGCCCCTGTTGTTGAGATTTCCTGACATGCCGAACAACTCTTGGAAAATTCTAACCAGAAGGAAGTGCAAGCATCCTTCAATTTGTATGCTGTCTGTGCTGGTGGAATACTGAGTGCCTATTGTCACCTGTGTGAAGAAAGTTTAGCAGGATGCTTCCCAATTTTAGACTTCACACTTTTAAGTGTCAAAAGTTTTCTTCAGTTATTCCTTTATTTGATGCCATCATAGATTTCTAAAATTCTTTCAAACCTGAATGGCATCACCTGTCATTTAGAAGCTACAATTTAAAGTTAAAAAAGAAATTACAGTTGGATGGGGTGACCCAGGCCTATAAGTCTAGCATTTGAGAGATAGAAGCAGGAGGATTGAGTTTAAAGCCAGCCTGGGCTACATAGTGAGTCCTTTTCTCTCTGATCATCTACATGGATACATAACATCATATATATTACTTTCATGAAAACAGTCCTATGTAACCCAGTAATAAAATTTGAAAGGTTTTAGGTTTTTGCTTTTATTCACAACTGACAAAAACAACTTTATCTGTACCAGTCAAAAAATTGAAAACAACCAAAGTAATCTCAAAAGCTGCACAGAATTGTTATATCTACAGCTTAATGGAATATTGCTTTTATTTTTGATTCTTTTCGAATTTCACATCATGCACACTGATCCCACTCATTTCCCTGTTCCTACATATCCTCCATCTGCCCTTGCAACCTCCCCCCACCAAAAACAAAAAATTAACAAAACAAAACAAAGCACAGAAAACATGTCGTCATGGAAGCTGCAGTTTGTCACGGTGTGTCCCACAATATACCCTTTAGTCCACACATCTTTACTTGCAAAGGTTCAGTGCAATGAGTCATTGATCTGTTTTGAGGCCTCTGGCTACTCTTCTCAGGTACCCTGTTGTTGCCGTGTCATGGAGATCCTGCAGCTTTGGATCTGCAGGACTGGTCATTTCACGAGTCCTAGCGTTTTACAGATGATGTAGATGTTGGGCCAACTCAAAGCCCTGGATCTAGGCCTAGGTGGTAGCTGAGTTAGTCAGTCTATACACACCACCGGGGCAAGCCCTGGCTAGCTCGCCCAATGCGGCGGCTGGCAAGAGGCAGGACCAGCACTCCTGCTCTCATACCCTCAGAGCCAGCTTCCCTGCACCCATACCAGCAGGACCAGCTCTACTGTGCTGCCCAGTTGAGGTGCGCTTTCCAGAGTGCTGCAGCCAGTGAGGGACAGGGCCAGCTCTCCCACTCCGCTTTCATGACCTCAGGACCAGGTGGCAAGGAACATGAGGCAGGGAGGGTATCGCCCCTGTGCCCACAACACCTACCAGCAGACCAGTGGCAGGGGCAGCTCTCCCATACCCCTGCCACCAGGACCAGCCCTACTGGGCTGCTTAGTTGAGGCACCGGACCTGCCCTCCTGAGTGCTGCCGCTAATGAGGGGCGGGGTCAGCTCTGCACAATCCTTGGCTATCAACACGGTCCCAGGTGGCAGCGCAGACCAGCGATCCACAAGATCTTTAGGGGTAATGTGAGCCAGGTACATGGACACAGACCCCTGCTGCTGCATGGCTTGGGCACAGGCTTGGTCCTTGGTCCTTGGCAGCAGCATGGGCTGGGACTTCACCATGGCCTCAGGTGGCAGGGCAGGCTACTCACAGCAGGCTATCCGTCTCCGCCCTTGCACCTCCAGTTCCATTTCGCGTTATAATTCTCAAGCAGCTCCACTCCTCTTTCTCTCTCATCTGTCCACTATGTACTTGCACACCATAGTGGCTCCCACTGCAGGCAGGCCGTGCAGCAGGCAGGCAGGCCTCTGGGTGTCTTCCCCTGCACACGCTCTGTGGCATGGTGGTGGGAAGTCTCTGGGTCTCTACAGCCTGCCGGTGCTATGTGACAACTTTTTGGCCTCTAGGTGTTTTCTGCTAACATCTGTTGCTTGGAATAGCAGTAGGCTGGCCTCTGGGTGACCTTCCCCCACCCCCACCCCCCACCCCACTCCCGCCGCCGCCTCGTTTTGGTTTTCCGAGATGGGGTTTCTCCATATAGCTCTGTCTTTCCTGGAACTCCACCTTGAAAACTCCGAGATCTATCTCTCTGCCTCTGCTTCCCGAGTGTTAGGATTAAAGGCATGCACCATCACTACTCAGATGTAGCAAGTTTTAAAGATATATTTTATTTTTAACTATGTGTATGTGGGAGAGGCGTGTCCACGTGAGTGAATGGTGGCAGAGGTCAGAGGGTTCAGATCTCCTTAGAGCAGGGATTACAGGAACCTGTTAAACCTTCTTAAATTGGGTCCTTAAATTCAGTCCTCTAGAAGTACAGTGAGCTGTCCTTCCAAAACTGTATTACAGATAATTTTTGTAAAATCTTAAAGCATATCATTGATAAAAGAATCTCTATTTGTGATTTACATTCCTTTGCATTTTAATTTGTTCATTTTATGTGTACGGGTCTTTCCCCTGCATGCATATCTTGCACCACACGACTGACTGCCTGGTGCCTGCAGAGACCAAAAGAAAGCACCAGATCCCCTGAAATGGGTGTTGCAAATGGTTGGATGCTGCCCTGTGGGTGCTGGGCATTGACCCTGGATTCTCTGCCAGAGGAACAAGTGTTCAGAACTGCTGTGCTATCTCTCCAGTCCCAATCCTTCATATTAAGAAAATTACCTTTGATGTTACTGCCACACCAAAAAAGAATTCCCCATTATACAATTCTGTAGAATCATGGAGACAATAAAAAAATTAAATAGCACTTTTTCTTGATAACACTTCTTAATATTTTAGACATTAGAAGAATAGATTGATGAAGGAATCAGGGAGAACAAAACGTTGCATATTTCATTTTTAAAAAGTAATTTGATGAAAGAAGGTATCACATGGGAAGATGCCACCATTATCGTTTTCCTTCAGCTTCACACGTCCTCTGCTTAGTTGTACTTTTCAAACATCTTTAATGCTCTGGAACTTCTTTTTTTTCTAATGTGGGATAGGGGACCTAGAACTTATACATACTAGGCAACGGCTCTATTACTGCAGTACCTTTTTTGTACCACTGTAACGTTGCCTTGATTTCTTATTTATCTGTAATGTGTTTTTCACTATATGGAATATATATATATATATATATATATATATATGGAAGCGAGGGATAAATCCATTATTTAAAGACAAATATTGGGAAAGAACAGTGAGGGAATATGCTGTAACACAAAATTATGCAGAGCTTTATTTATAATACCTATTAAGATAATAGTATTGGAGCTAGAGAGCTAGTTCAGCAGTTCAGAGCAGTTGTTGCTCTTGCAGAGGACCCAGGTTTGGTTCCCAGCACCCACACAGTGACTCATACTGTCTGTAACTCTAGCTCCAGGAGATCAAATGCCCTTTTCTGACCTCGATGGGCACAGGACATACATATGATATACATATTTCAGTCTCAAAAGAAAACAGAGCAGGAGAAGGAAGAAGGGAGGAAGAGGGAGAGAGGGAAGGGAGGGGATAGAGGGAAGGAGGAAGAAGAAAATTACAGCTAGTCATGTGGACTCCTGTAATCGCATGCTCTGGAGGCTGGGATGGGGAGATCACAGATCTGTACTCAAGTATCAAAAATACCAAGATTCCAAATTAGAATTCTTTCTAATATATTTAAAATATCTCCCTACTGACATTTAACTTCTCAGAAAATATATTTATCAAATAAAAGCCTGCAGTGGTGGTTTTAATGAGAAATGTCCCCATAGTCTTGGGCATTTGAACACTTGGTACCCTGTTTGGGGAGAAGGGTGCAGCCTTGCTGTATGTCATTGGAGTTCGATTTTGAGGTCGAAGGCCTCATGCCACTTGTGCCCTGTTCTCCTGCTCTGGCCACTGTGATTGTCCACACTTCAACCATGCTTCCTCACCAAGATAGACTTTAACCCTCTGGAACATCAACCCAAATCAGCTCTTCCTCCTAGAAGTCACCTAGGTCGTGATGTTTTATCAAAACAACAGAAACGTAACTAATTCACTTGCCATGCCCCAGGTATGATTCTAGTACCAAAGCAAACATCTAATATGATAAAAATCAAAGATCTGGGAAAGTTTCTTAAGATATAAAAGAATTTTTTAAAACTTTGTACCAAGTGCCTTGATTATATGGAAGAGCCTAGCAGACATGTCTAATGTTTTTGGTAATGTGATATAATGTTCACATCTACAAAGTTTATGCTAAAGAACCACACAACTGAGTTACAAAAAAATCTTATAATGTTTAAGTACATTTATGAAACTTTTGTGCTGGGCTCTTCTTGGTAGCATATGGCCCAAGAGCTGCTTGCTGGAAAACACCTGACTGGAAAGTTAGAGCCATTCAGCAAGGGAAGAGAATGGGGTTTAAAACATTGGATAAATATTGGAGGATATCTTAGCTTGAGTTCTCCTGGATCTCAAGTTAAGTTAAAGCTGATATAAACACCTGAGGGTGAGTAGTTTCTTTGGGGGAGGTTTGGAAATATTAGCAGGGCAGTGGGAGAGTGAGACGAGGAAGAAAACGGAAGGACACCACTTTGGTGTTTGTTGTCTTGTAAACTACCACCGTGGTCAAGTGCAGCTCACTCACGTTGGGAAGCTCCAGGTGACAAATTAGAACCCTACCTAAGAAACAAGGAACTGCCTGAGGCCTGCTCTCTCGTGTCTACAGTCGCTCGAGGCCAAACAGCTTGTTCCTTGACCATTGGAGCTTGAGTTAATCTGCACCTACCTTCCTCTTTCTTTCTTTCTTTCTTTCTTTCTTTCTTTCTTTCTTTCTTTCTTTCTTTCTTTCTTTCTTTTTTTCTTTCTTCCCCTCTCTGTCTGTCAGTCTTCCTTCCTTCTTTTCTTTCTTTTCTCCGTATGTGTGCCTGCATGTGTATGGATATCAGTAAACAACCTCGGTGTCATTCTTCAGGAGCCACCCATCTTGCTCTTCAAGATAAGGTCTCACTGGAGCTCACAAGTTAGTCTAGGCGGGCTGGCCAGTGAGAAACAGAGGTCCCCTTGCAAGATCCTAGATCTTGGTCTACACTGGGAGAGCAAGCATGTGCCAACACACCTACCTCTCTCACGTAGGTTCTGGGATTTGAACTCAGGTCCTTGTGTTTACATTGCACGCACTTTACAAACTGAGCCCTGATGCTTTTTTTTTTTAATGGCTTTCATGACTCATATTTGAGGTTGAACCTCCTTCAAGGTGATTTAGTGGCCCATGCCTATAAAACTCAGGAGACTGAGGCTGGAAGACTGAGAATGCAGGTCATCCTGGACTTCATAGTGAGGCCCAGTATCAAAAAAGCAAACCAAACCAAAGGCTGCCTTTTTACTCCAGTCTCCTCTGACATGATATTTACTCTTCTTGCCTCTGTACACCCAGAGGCTGGGCCTGTGCTACAGGCAACACAGGCTTCTCTTCAGCTTTTCCCTGGATGTTATGCACAGTGAGTAGTGGGGTGAGGCCCTTAGGTGCCAAAGAAACTTCTTTTGACTTGCCTTGGTAGGTACTGTTTGCAGTTCTGTTTGTGTATTTGTTGACACAGGTTCTTGGATGGCTTAAACCATCTTTGAACTTGAACTCATTTCATAACAAAAGATGATCTTGAACTTTTGGTCCTCCTGACTCCACCTCCTGAATGCTGGAATTCTGGCCTGTATCACCATCTCTTTTTTTTAAATGGTGTCTGTTCTTTGTGGATGGGGATCAGGAGAAAAGACTACATGCCCTTGGCTGCTATTACAGCAGGAGGGTCTGGTGCCTTTATTTATTTTTTTTTATCTGTTTTGTTTTGTTACGGGACAGGGTTTCTCTGTGTAGCCCTAGCTGTCCTGAAACTCACTCTGTAGACCAGGCTGGCCTTGAACTCAGAAATCCTCCTGCCTCTGCCTCCTGAGTGCTAGGATCAAAGGCATGCATCACGATCACCTGCCCAAAATATCTTGTGCCTTCAGAATATTTCTATAAACAGCCTGGTCCAGTTTCACACTTGTTCAACATGTTCCTTGGGCAAGGAACAAAAAACTAACTGCTGTTAGTCACTCTGGAAGGGAAACTCGTGGTCTGTGTTCCCAAAGGACTTTTGTCTCCTACTTTCGTCCCCCTCCCCTTCTCACACTACACCCTCTCTCTAGATGAGGTATTCTTTCCTATGCAATTTTCACAGTCCAAGAGGTAATTGCTGAGTTTGTTGCTTACAGTTTATGGCATGCAAATGCTTGGCCAAGGAAACAGCAACAAAGCTGACGCCATCTTAGCCTTTCTGTGTGGTTTGGTAATAAGAGGTCAAACTGCTATCTCATGCAGAGCTGGGAGAGCTTGGGCCAGCAGGCTCTCCACATATCTGGCCCTCTGTGGCTTGGAGGGAGTTGGAAGGCACACCCTCTGGGTGCCAGGAGGCTTTGACATTAGCTGCTTTCCAGCCTTTCCTCTCTGTCCCATCACCTGGAACCAGGGCTTTCCTTCATTAGGATTCCTTTTTGTAAATAGGGCTGCACTAAGCAGTTCAGGTTGGCTTTAACCCCATGATCTTCCTGTTTCAATTTTTCAAGTGCTGACATTACAGTAATAGGCCACTATGCTTGGACTTATAGAGGATTTTCAAAGGCACCCCTTCCTCCAGGAACATACACCCCAGTGATGGGGCCTCCAGATTGACAAGTACACATGAGTTAGATTTCAAGGGTCTGTGTGCAGGTCACACCTACATACTGCATATGGAGGCATCTCAGGAGGTAAACGCTCCAGGTAAACAAAGGAGAGGGCTGGGGAAAAGTCTCAGAGGCGAGGCACATGTTTTTCTTCCAGGGAACCTGGGTGCAAGTCACAGCACCCACATCAGGTGCATCACAACCACTTGTAACCCCAGCTCCTCAGGTATCCCACACTTCTGCCTTCTGCAGACAAAATGCACTCACATGCACACACTAGCTCCCACCCTGCTGTGTACATGAACATAACTAAAAACAAAGCTTAAGGGCAGAAAGACGGCCAGATTTGCACTAGTACAGAGATGGTGCATGGCTTGCAAGGAAAATCCCAGGTATCTTCTGGGTAAAAGGTAAGACAGACTCCTATTCTGCAATTCAGCTACCTAATAGAGAGCTCTAGATAAGGAGAGAAGTCTCAGAGCAAGAGAAGATATGACCCCTGCACTGGGTAGGGCTGTTGAGAAAGAGCCTGCCCATGTGGGCCTAGAACACAGCAGGTAGACACCACACTCACGCTAACTCAGTTTTCCTGATAGCAAGTCTCCTCCCTCAAAAAAGGAGTTGTGTAAGCAAATTGAGAACGTGCTCTGTCACCATCTGGCTCCAGCATTACTGCCTGCAGATGTAATCTGGGGATGAGGAACACAGTGCTGTAACCATGGGCTTTGGGATTACTCAAGACCTGTTGTAACCTGTACTTACAAGTGGAAGTTTCCTGCCTTGACTCTTAGCCCACTTCAATAAACAGGTTCTGAATTCACCTCACACGACCACATCTAATTGGTGGAACTGAAATTACACAGCTGCAATGGAGTCTGGGAAATGTAGTTTTTCTATTTCTGGACGCGCGTGTGCGCGCGCGCGTGTGCGTGTGCATGTGTGTGTGTGTGTGTGTGTGTGTGTGTGTGTGTGTGTGTATGTGTGTGTGTGTGTGTGTATAAAAGTACGCTGTAAAGAGAGGTGGGAATAGATGCTGAACAGTCATTTTACCAGGTTGTAGAAATCTATCTGGATAGCACTACTGAAGGAAAAAGGCCTGGATCTAAGATAGAGGAGACAGCAGCAATGATTTTTGCTGCGATTTAAATGTGGCTTGTCCCAATTTTCCCAATTTCAGCACATCTCCTGAATGATTTTAGGGTTCCCATTCCTGAGTAGGGAATGTTTTAGGAGCCTTAAAGGCTGTGACTGATAACTTGCTCCCTGATGAAATCTACCTCTGACCAAGTGTGTACATTCTGATTTACTCCAAAGATTAGAACATTACATACTGCTGTCTTCTCCCTTAAGGGTTAGTCCATCGGAGACTGTCAATCATCTGGCCAATAGAGTATCTCAGAAAGGCTGCCATGCTAAGGAGATGGGAGGAATAATTATCTCTTTAATGAGATAATATACTCCACCCCCGGGGGAACCCCACCTTCAGTGCAGTCACTGACAGAGCTTCCATTATATAGCACTGAAGAGCCTGCCTGTTTTTCTCAGAAAAGCGTGCTTCCTTTTTCTTTTCTTTTCTTTTTTTTAGTTTTTCGAGATAGTGTTTCTCTGTATAGCCCTGGCTGTCCTGGAACTCACTCTGTAGACCAGGCTGGCCTCGAACTCAGAAATCCACCTGCCTCTGCCTCCCAAGTGCTGGGATTAAAGGCGTGCGCCACCACCGCCCGCGTGCTTCCCTTTTCATTGCTTTCTGTTCATTTCCTAATCATGCTTCCCCTAGCTCTTTTAGCTTCCTCACTTTTCTCTGAAGCTGCCCCTCCTTTTGGCCATGTGGCCGCTGCTACCTTGTGGCTGCTTACAAAGGAACTTGACTTCCTCTCTTCCAAGATAAACAGCTTGTCCACCCTGTTGTTTTTCTATTAAACTATAACAATCTAACCCATCCTCAATCCTCCTCGTGAGTCTGCTTTTACAATATTTCATTAATGGGACGGAGAACCGAAACAGACAAATCCGATTTCCCTGTTAACATATTGCTGCCAGTGTGGGGCTCTACCAGCTTTCTGGTGGCACCCAAATGTTCATGTTCTGGAAACTTGCTCTTCAAAGTGGTAGAGTTGAAGTGGTGGAGCGTTTAGAGATAAGGCTGCTGAAGTGATTAGATCATTGGAGACTAATGCTGGTCTTATGGAGTAAGTTAGTTTGGGGAAACTTAGTTTTATTTCAAATAGAAAGAAGGAAATCCTGGACCCCGAATCACTCTCTGCTTTCCTGTGATCCCTCCCTTTTCATGTATTCGCATCATGATACTATCCAGTATGTACGATACAGTAAGGGGGATCCTAGAGTCAACCAGAAGTTCTTAGACCTCTAAAAGTGTGAGCTACACCAACCTCTACTCATTATAAATTATGCAGTCTCGAATATCTTGTTATGCCAACAGAAAACAGGCCAATACACACTTTCCAAACTGTGATCTCTAAATTCCCAGGTGGACGTGAAGATAACACAAAATCTCTGTAACCTCATTCCATTGTGGTCATTTTCTGTGGATTGAAAACAAAATTGCACCTTCCGCATATGTTTCTCGTATGTTGTGTATCTTTCAAACATGGAAGCAATTATGATCAAAAATACAAATCATGATTAAGGAGAGATAACTTAGAGATTAAGGGCACTTGCTCTTGCAGAGAACCTGGATTTGGTTCCCAGCATTCACATGGCAGCTCACAACCATCTGTAACTAGGTTTTATGGGTACCAGGCACACATCTAATACACATACATACATGCAGACGAAATACTCATAATACATAAAAAGCAATATTAAAATAAATATTTAAAACTACAAATCCCCTTTAAAAACCTTCCTTAGACCCAGTTTGTCACCCACAAACTCCTCTATTCTGCCACTAGTGGCAATTCTGTCTCCTCCCCCTCTTACTCACACTCCTACTCATCCTAGGCCAGAAGTCCCCTGACCTGGGGTGGGGGAAGGATTATTCTCTATGATGACTTAAAGTTAGCAGAGAGAGCTCTCTTTTATTGCCTTGCAATATCTTGGGAAGTTATCACAAGGATACTCTCATAACATGAATGAAAACTAACTTTTAGGGGCTTACTTTGTGCCAGGCATCATGAGGTGCACACATTTTACAGAGGTGAGCACTGGGGCATAGAAAGGTTGTCTAACCCATCCAAGATCACTTTCTAGACAATAGTCTAGTTTCAAATTCCATGTTCTTAGTGAAAACTCTCATTTCTTCTCACCTTTCGTTACTATACTGATCACCAGCTATCCATTCATCCATCTATCCATCTGTTGATTTATATTTTAATTGTGCATCTGTTTTTAATCCATAAATGACAAATGTCTTTGTGTGATGCTGAAATGAGAAGAGGTTTTCCTCTCTATTCAGCACAATGAGAATTCAGGGACCAAACCTTTTGATCTTTCCTTCTCTCATCCTCCACTGTCTGTTAACAAGGGAATGATTTTCTCCTTCAACCGAGAATACTAGACTAAATTACAGAGCAGGCTAAGAAATTGCTACCCTCAGCTCCCTTCTTTGCCTGTTTTCTCTAAAATAGGTTCTTTCTGTTTGTTATAAAAATATAAGGCAGAACCCAGCACTGCTTTGGTATCACATGGGGAAGTGGATCATCAGCTTTGAGCTCTGCTGGAGCAGAACTGCTGGCCAGGATCCACTGGCATGCCTTGGGAGAAGATGGGGCTTCTGGGAACCCCAGCTCATGCATCAGAATTCCCATGAGAACTCCCAGGAGAACACTGGGGAGTACTCGACCATTTCCTGGTAATCAGGAGGTAAGGCCCTGTATCTCTGTCCTCATTGTTTATTACTCTATTTAACACACATTTGTCCCTATTTCCTGTGTTTTGGTGCCCACAGACACTCTACTTATATGTGCTAACTGCCTTACTGGTAAACTAGCTAACTATACCTTCTATTGGCTGTTAGCCTCATATTCTGGACACCCTCTTAAAGGCTGTGTTTTCTGTAGGAAATACAGGATCAACTCAGACAGGTCAGGTCATATAATTTACACATCTGAAACAATCGTTTCTTCCAATATGCACAGTATTTGATCAAGGCACACTATCTGCAGGAGAGTTGGGAAAACATCTCAAATATTTGACTTTCATGACTCACTATTGTTTTAAAACATCTTCATTCTTATTGCGCTAAATGACACAGGGATGTGGTTACAACATTGTTGCACAGGCCTTCTAAGGAAAACAAAACAGAAAATGCATGGGTCATACAGATGTTTTGGAATAATTGAGACGTTACATTTAATACTCAGCTAATGTTGGCATTGAGCAACATCCTGACCAAAAAAACAAGGAAGAATCTAAGTTGGAATCACTTGGGTATTTAAAAGAATCTTGATGCCCATTGCTATGTAGAAGGCTAACTAACTCACAATCTCTAGAGTGGGTCCCAGGCACGATTACATTTTTAGGTCTCTACAGATTTCAGCATGCCACTAACCTTGGGAATGATCACCAGTTTTGAACGCCTGGCCTTTGTTTAGGTAAGCCTTCTATTCCAATCTTTGTCAGATGTGTAGGGCTGGGGAAGACCATCACTTGCCCGAAACAAACCCTCACCCAGACCAGCACAAGTCCACCCTCAGTTATTGAAACTATGTACAAGATAAGGTTGACACTCAGGTTAAGGTTAAGGTTACCACACGGCAGAACACTAAAAGTAGGAGAGTCGAGCCACAGAGAACAGAGAGACCTCAATTCACATTCAGTGGTAAGCTGTGTCATTGCCACTGGCCCTGCTCCAAAAATGTCAGATGGCAGATTCACCAGTCTGATACACTGTCAACTGATGCTCAAATGAAAACAGTCCTCGGGGCATGAACAGGGCATCTGAAAAGCCAGCAAGTTGTTCCTGGAGCTGGGTGCTCATTACATGGTATTACCATTTTATGAGGTATGTCCACCCACACATTTAGGAAGGATGTGCTTGCCCGCATGTTTTACTAAAAACATGATTTTTTCTTTTATTTTGTGTATGTTTGTTTTGCCTGCATGTTTGTCTGTGCACCACATGCATATCATGCCCATAGAGGGGGCACTACATATCCTCATATTACACTGTCTTTTGAAATAAATATATTAATCATTTTAGATGGAAAGTAGACAAAGTGACAAATTGGACCTCAGGCATTCACTAGTATTTGTTGGCTTGTGGCCAATAGGCAGAACATAGTAAAAATAGTCTTGCTGAGATAAATCATAAGCCACAGAATTCACCTACTTATAATATATGACTTGCTTTTTTTTTTTAGTATCTTCATAGAGTTGAGCAACCCATCTCCATAATCCAATTTTAGAACATATTTATCACTCCAAAGAGAATCCATTGTGTTCATTATCAGTCACCTCATTCTCCCAACTCTCTAGCCCCTGATGGCCACTAATTTACTCTCTGTCTCTGTCTAATCTGGACATTCTTTAAAAAATATTTGACAATTTCATATATATATATATGTATATATATATATATGATTAGAACTTATTCACTCCCCCTTTCCCACTGATATCCTTTCCAAGAACTTTCCCTCCTACTTTGATATCTTAGTGACCTGCTGAGTTTAATTAGGGTTTGCTCACATGAGCATGAATGAGAGACTATTGACTGGAACACGGGATCCCAGGCCCCCAGTTAATAGATCTACAACACAACTCCTACACCTAGGGCTCAAGGAACATTGCAGAACAGGAGAAAGATGTAAGAGCCAGAGATCTGCTGGAGGATCCACTAATTGCTTATCCAGTATCAAAGGGCAGCCCTGAAAACATATACTTACAAGCAACGATGAACGGACTCAGCAGGATGCATTTATATACTTATGCGTATATGCATGTATCTACTCAACAGTAATTAAAAAAAAATAAGCCATGAATTTGAAAAGGAGTGGGAAGGATGTGGGAGGGATGGGAGGTAGGAGCAGAAAGGAGAAATGGCATTAATTACATATTTGTTTTTTAAAGTAAGTTGTGGGGTTAGAGAGCAATGTGTATTCTTCCAAAGGACTCAAGTTCAAAACAACAGACTCTCCTCTACCAATCATTAACTGCCAGTTGTTCCACAGGGAGGGGTGGCCTCAGGAACCTGCCCCCCTTACCCTTCCATGACAGAAGATTGACAGACCCAATCTTGTGCTTGTTTTATGCAGGGAATCAGAGCTACAGTGAGTAGCTCTGTCATCTGGATATTTATTTTTATTATAATTTTTATTTTTATTATATTCAACACAATATATATTTTTATACCAAGCATAAAAATAATGGCCATGTTATTCAATGAACATTAAAAGATAGTCTTTTTGTTTGTTTGTTTTGTTTTTAGTAGAACTTAAGATCTTGGCTCTTACTGTGGTAGAAACCCAAAATAAGAACAATTTTTAGACATTGGAGGTCATTGTATTAAGGCTGTACTTCAACGTCCCTCACATTACCAAAGGATTTTACCTCCATAGTAGCTAAGCTAAGAGTTGACAGTTCTGCCGGGCAGTGGTGGCGCACGCCTTTAATCCCAGCACTTGGGAGGCAGAGGCAGGCGGATTTCTGAGTTCGAGGCCAGCCTGGTCTACAGAGTGAGTTCCAGGACAGCCAGGGGTACACAGAGAAACCCTGTCTCGAAAAACCAAAACAAACAAACAAAAAAAGAGTTGACAGTTCTGCTGTGACAAGGACTGAATTGTAAGCACAATTATTTGGATACAGATTTCCTGCTATGGTCAAAGCTATTTGATTGTCATCATTCTCAGCCCACAGGGAACAGGTTACATCCATTTAAGAAATGGTGTGTATATTAAGATGGTCTATCTATGAAGTCATTCAACTGTTTCAATGAACAATGGTTCTGCTTGGAGGGTGGCACAGACATTAGGTGAGGGTAAGATTCTGGTTCATTGACTATAATGACTTTGGAAAGCATTTATCTCGGAAAAAGAGTAACTTATAAGGTCATCTTTTTCAAAATTGATACAATAATTATAAATACCAAGCAAAACATTCAGTCTCACTTTTTGTTGTTCTCTTACAAGCCACCTCCCAAATTAATTGTCTATGTTTCTTTTGGCTGTATATATAATTTTGAAATATGTAAGCTATTCTGAAAACCATAGTATAGTGTAAAAACATCAAATAAACAATCCTACTTATAGAGAGATTGACATAAGAGAAGCATGATTTCAACACCATTATGTGGTACACAGTAAGACACTGTCACGTACAAACAAGCAGAAACTGTATATAGATTGTACAGTATTGGAATATCTCTCCAATTACCAGATTAGAGAGACCACTGGGTGACAACCAACAAATTTCTAATTCCTCACATTTTTTAATTTCAATTGATTAGGATATATTGGTAATATTAATTTTCATGTTAAGAGATATTAAGGAATTGATTGTTACTTCCTGTTATTTTTGTTGTTAGAAGTAGAATTATGTTTGTGTGGGTTTGTTGAAAGATTACTTTCTTGCTTCTTCTAGGGTGTAGTTTACCTCCTTGTGTTGGTGTTTTCCATCTATTATCCTTTATAGGGCTGGATTTGTGGAAAAGTAATGTGTAAATTTGGCTTTGTCATGGACTACCTTGGTTTCTCTATCTATGGTAATTGAGAGTTTTGCTGGGTTGGCATTTGTGTTCCCTTAGGGTCTGTATGACATCTGCCCAGGATCTTCTAGCTTTCATAGTCTCTGGTGAGAAGTCTGGTGTAATTCTGATAGGCCTGCCTTTATAGGTTACTTGACCTTTTCCCCTTACTGCTTTTAATATTCTTTCTTTGTTTAGTGCATTTGGTGTTTTGATTATTATGTGATGGGAGGAATTTCTTTTCTGGTCCAGTCTATTTGGAGTTCTGTAGGCTTCTTGTATGTTCATGTGCATCTCTTTCTTTAGGTTAGGGAAGTTTTCTTCTATAATTTTGTTGAAGATATCTACTGGCCCTTGAAGTTGCGATTCTTTACTCTCTTCTATACCTATTGTCCTTAGGTTTGGTCTTCTCATTTGTGTCCTGGATTTCCTGGATGTTTTGGGTTAGGAGCTTTTTGCTTTTTGTGTTTTCTTTGACTGTTTTTTTAATCTTTTTTTATTAGATATATTCTTTATTTACATTTCAAATGTTGTCCCCTTTCCTGGTTCCCCCCCCCAAAAAAATCCCCTAACCCATCCCCCCTCCCCCTGATCACCAATCCACCCACTCCTGCTTCCCTGTCCTGGCATTCCCCTGTACTGGGGCATTGAGCCTTCTCAGCATCAAAGCCTCTCTTCCCTTTGACATCCAACAAGGCCATCCTCTGCTGCCTATATGTCTGGAGCCATGGGTCCCCTTCATGTGTACTTTTTGGTTGGTGGTTTAATCCCTGGGAACTCTGGGGGTACTGGGTGGCTCAAATTGTTGTTGTTCTTTGACTGTTGAGTCAATGTTTTCTATGGTACCTTCTGCACCTGAGACTCTCTCTTCTACCTCTTGTATTCTGTGGTGATGCTTGCATCTATGACTCCTGATCTCTTTCCTAGGTTTTCTAGCTCCAGGGTTGTCTCATTTTGTGATTTCTTTACTATTTCTAGTTACATTTTTAGATCCTGGATGGTTTTATTCATTTCCTTCACCTGTTTGATTGTGTTTTCCTGTAATTCTTTAAGGTATTTTTATGTTTCCTCTTTACGGGCTTCTAGCTGTTTCCCGGTGTTCTCCTGTATTCCTTTAAGGGACTTATTTATGTCCTTCTTAAAGTCCTCTATACTCATCATGAGAAGTGATTTTAGATCTGAATCCTGCTTTTCTGGTGTAATTGTGTATCCAGGACTTACTATGTTGGAAGAATTGGGTTCTGATGATGCCAAGTAACCTTGTTTTTTGTTGCTTATGTTCTTACACTTGTCTCCCATCATCTGGTTATCTCTAGTGCTGCCTGCCCTCACTATATCTGACTGGAGCCTGTCCTTCCTGTGATCCGGGTTGTGTCAAAACCCCTCAGAGTCAAGCTGTCTCTGTGATCCTGTGATTCTGGGATCCTGTGATCCTGAGATCCTGGGTGTGTCTGAGCTCCTGGGAGTCAAGCTGCCTCTGAGACCCTGAGATCCTGGTGTGACCAAGCTCCTGGGATCCTGGGATCCTGGGATTCTGTGATCCTATGATTCTGAGCGTGTAAAAGCACCTGGGAGTGGAGCTTCCTCTGGGTGTTGTGGGACTGGCTGCAGAGTTTGCGCCCAAGGTCTGCTCAGGGCACTGGCCCAGACAGACAGGAAGGAACCCGAGCCACTGGTCTGGTGGAGTTCCTGCGTGCCTGGGTCCCGCTGGTCCCCGTTACTCCCAGTGTTGTGACAGATGCTGAGTCCTCCTCACCTCTGATCCTATGATCCTGGGCATGTTAGGAGTGGAGCTTCCTCTCTCTGGATACTTCTTACAAATGCGATATTCTTTTATGGGTCTGGAGTCTTTCTCTTAATATAAGGTTTTGAAAGTCATCCACGCTGTAGCATATATTAATATCAAACAATAAATGCTTGTGTGCATGCAGAACATTTTGCTTATCCATTCACTGGTTAATGGACATTTGTATCGCTTCCATTTTGACACTATTCTAAATAATGCTAGTATCAACATTCACGCATGAATTTTTGTACAGATACTTGCTTTTGTGTGTCTTTGGTATATACCTAAGAGTGTAACTGCTGGATCATGTGATAACTGTTTAACCTTTTGAGCAATGGCTGCACTGTTTTCTAAAGCACCTGCGCAAGTTTTACATCCACTCTCCTTGAGTGTGCTCCGCTTTCCCACATCCTCACCAGTACATGCTACTCTTTGTACTTTTAGTTTAGTTATTCTAATTGATGCGAAGTGTCTCATTGTGGATTTTATTTTGAAATGTCTCTTTTTTTATACATGATTTTATTTATTGTCTATGTTGAAGGTATACAACAATATGTTGCTTTTGAAGGGGTTATGATGCAATTTAATTTGAGCTGTTCTTTGATTCATATGGTATTTCCTTTTGAATTTCTTTTTATTGCTTTTAATTGGAAGGAGAACATGTGCACAGAAGTGTGGGTACCCACAGAAACCAGAAGTGTAAGATTCCCCTGGAGCTAGAATTACAGGCAGTTGGGAGCCATGCGATGTGGATGCTGGGAACTGAACTTGAGTCTCTTGAAGGAGCAGTGTGCTGGCTAGTTTTATATCAGTTTGACAGAAGCTAGAGTCACCAGAGATGAGGGAGCCTCAATTGAGAAAATGCTTCCATGACATCTGGTTGTAAGGCATTTTCTCTAGCCCACTGTGGGTGGTGTCATCCCTGGGCTGGTGGTCCTGGGTTCTATAAGAAAGTAGGCTGAGAAAACCAGGAGGAGCAAGCCACAAAACAGCTCCTGTCCATGGCCTCTGCACCCGTTCCTGCCTCTGGTTTTCTGCCCTGTTTGAGTTCCTGTTCTGATTTCCTTCAATGATGGACAGTGATGTGGAAATGTAAGCCTACAGTGTTCCTAGAAACCTTAATGTCTAGTTATGACACACTCAATCCTCACTAAAAAGACATCTCACAAAGAAATCCTCATTTGAAAAAAAATTGATGGGACAAAAATAACCAAATAACCCCCCCCCCAAAAAACCTATTAGATTTCTCCTTTGGATAATGCAATAAATAGTGTATTTCTTCTCCTTCTTCTATGCCATTCTTGATCTATGACAATTAAAACAATGACAATATGCCCTTCCCCCAAAGCAATGATGGCTGCATGACACTTCCTGTTCACAGACCTCAACCAAAGGTATTAAGTGATCAAGAATGTAAAGAAAGCAAGGCACACTTGTTGCTGCCTCATCAACATAGCAAGTTCATGCAAGACATGATCTGAGAGGTGGTAGCTTTCCCACACAAGACAGCACACCATGAAGCTATGTAAGACTGCTAAGTACAAGTGAATTTTGAAATACAAGAAAAAAGGGAAAAGAGGTAATCAACATCCTGGTAACCACCAGGCAAGGAGCCTGCCAGGACTGGGACCTCTCTTAATAAGACCTGTTCAAAATTAAAAAGAAAGGAAGAAAAATGTACAATGGCCATCTATTCAATCTGAAAAAAAATTTCCAAGAATTTAAAATTATTCCAGTATCTATTGTGAATATAGCTATATCACAGCCAAGGTACAGCCTTTATACACTGGGTAATAGTACAGCATTTATAAATGATTGTATATAGGACTAGGAACATAGCCATCTTGTTTTGTTTTTGTTTTTTGCTTGTGTTTGTTTGTTTTAGGGTTTTTAATTGTTGTTTTTATTAACTTGACCCAAGTTAGAGTTATCCAAGAAGAAGGAACCAAAATTGAGAAAATGCCTCCAAAATCCATAAGATTGGCCTGTGGGCAAGCCTGTGGGGAATTTTCTTAGTGATTAATATGTGCAGGTAGTCCTGGGAAATATAAGAAAAAAAGCTAAGAAAGCCAGTAAGTGGGGCTGGAGAGATGGCTCAGCGGGTAAGAGCACTGACTGCTCTCCCAAATGTCCTGAGTTCAATTCCTAGCAGCCACATGGTGGTTCACAACCATCCGTAATGAGATCTGATGCCCTCTTCTGGTGTGTCTGAAGACAACTACAGTGCACTTACATATAAGAAAAATCTTTGGGCCAGAGTGAGCAGGGACTGAGTGAGCAAGGTTAACCAGAGTGAGCGGGGCCGACCGGAGTGAGGGGGGTTGACCAGAGCGAGCAGAGGTGCTAGATTCAATCTCCAGCAACCACATGAAGGCTCACCACCATCTGAACAGCTACAATGTACTCATATACATAAAATAAATAACTAACTTCTCACCAGGCTGATAATGGACTAATCCTCTGAACCTGTAAGTCACCCCCAATTAAATGTTTTCCTTTTTAAGACTTGCCTTGGTTATTGTGTCTGTTCACAGCAATAAAACCCTAAGTAAAACAGGGCCGGAAGAAAACAAGAATATTTCAAAAAGAGACAGCGTCAGTGGGAAGAGACAAGAGAAGGCAATATGGAGGCAAAAAAGCTGGAAATTATTGACAGCTTGTGTGTGACAGGGACCCAGCATTTTTCTGAAGTAATTTATATTGATTCAGTGCAATCAAGACAGAATCTATCATAGCCCCATTTTACAGATGAGGATAACACAAGGTCACACCGAGGTTAAGTGGCTAAGCTGTGCTAGTTCTTCAGGCTCTGCATGAAGCAAAGGCTGGAAGGATATACAGGAGAAAGGTCTTTGGAGGGCTCAGAGTCTCTAGAGAGGGCTGGGGAATGCAGGGCAAGGCCACAGATGTTGAATGTCAATCATCCCAATGAGGAAGACAAGGAAGGAAACAGGGCCAGGGATGGAGCACCCCAGGGTGCAACTAGCAGTGTTTCAGCTAAATCTCGACTCAGATGAGTGAGTTCACACGAGTTCTCCTAAGCAAGAGGTCTGAGTGACAGACTGTCAAGGCTGTCACAAGCGCCTCAAACTGCAAAGCCCATAATGAAACTGGAGTCAGATTTGAACTGGGCTCTTCCTCTCCCTAAACCCCAGTTTGTCATTGAGCTATGAACCTATGGTTTAGGGAAGACCAACTTTACAGATTTTCTAGTCACACCAAAGGCTTCTTGCCAAGGAATGAAGTATTGACAATTTTTGTTGAACTGTCTCTATAGATGGTGCAGACTCCCTCAGCATGGATTTCTAAATTCAAAAGTCAAAATCAGACTGGCAATATGACTCCACAGTAAGAGCACTTGATGCCAACCCCAAGTTTAATTCCTGCAGCCTACATGGTAGGAGGAGAGAACAGACCCTTTAAGTTGTCCTTTAACCTCCATATGTTTCCAGCCACGGTATGTACATGTGCACAGACAGACAGATAGACAGATAGGCACATAGACACATAGGTAGATAGATAGATAGATAGATAGATAGATAGATAGATAGATAGATGATAGATAGATAGATAGATAGATAGATAGATAGATAGATAGATAGATAAAACCAAAATCAAACTGGACAATGTCAATTATTTGAAGAGGCCTGAAAAGTTAAAGAATAATTTAAACTCCATTCATTTTTGTTCTGCATCATCCAGTCACCCAT
Source organism: Tokudaia tokunoshimensis (assembly GCA_036184795.1). Taxonomy (NCBI): domain Eukaryota; kingdom Metazoa; phylum Chordata; class Mammalia; order Rodentia; family Muridae; genus Tokudaia; species Tokudaia tokunoshimensis. Next base: position 52,389,434 of record BTHU01000023.1, read on the forward strand.
TTCGCACAAGAGCACACAAATCCACAAGTATTATTTAGGACTTTGACTCTGGATTAGGTACTAGATCTACTCCATGAAAGTGGTAGCGTGCTAAGAGTAGCCTACATAAAGAACAATAGTGAAAACTTTTGGAGAAGTAGATGAGAAAATATATCAAAATCTCCAAAGCAATGAATATCCTAAGAAGGGGGTGACATTGGTGTTAGTGGACCAGAGTCCAGACCAGTGTGCATTTGATGGCTCTATTAAGCATGGAACTGTAGAGAAACAGGTTCTCACATTGGACTTCTCTTCCTCAGGCCATGTTTGTATACTCTAGTGGGCTTAGTGAATCATTTTAAGCAGAAGGTGCTATTGACTGTCATGTTTATAGTGTTTGGATTCTTAATCCCTTGAAGTTGCTTTGAAAACATACAAATAAAATAAACACACTGCATGGTTCTAAGCTCAATTTCTCCCCCAGGGATAAACCAGGTTTAAGCTTCCTATCAGCTGGCTGTTCCAACTATTGCAGTACAATGATTAAAACCCGTGTATTTTATGCTGCCGGTTGGGAAGATGGCAGGGGGTGCTCTAAGATTATACTGTTTAAAGGCTAAAAAGCTCCCCTATCTCCCGGTTACAAAATGTTTGCCTTTGGTTGACTAACTGATTTTGAGGCTCACTTGTTATGCTGTTTATTCGGGTTGGAACTCATTAAACAAAATGATAGCTCTTGGTTGAAGAGAGCACCATCTAAAAACAAATGCTTCTTGCTCCCGAGTGCTCGTCAGCTTCTCACACCTATGCTTTCGTTCTTTCCCCGTGTGGAAACCTATGAGACAAAGCTTTTATGAAACAGATTCAAAACGCATGCCAATCATCACCTCACTCATTCTCACACTCTTCCTTGTCAAATAGGGACAAGTGTCATTACACCACATGGGGCCAAGACCAGAAAGAATGCAGTTCAGTGGGCAATTATGGGTCTTACTGGAGCATGTGGGGCCCTCGATTCCCACTGATGTATCAAGGTTGGATCCCGATTAATATCATACTCACACTGCCATGTTCTGCCCAGTCTCCTCAGCTATAAAACAGAACTAATAAAGTTGTCTGCTTGAGCTGTTGTACAGGAAGCATTTAAGAGAACACTGAATACCACTGTCCCTCAGTACCTGCAGGGGACTGAACTCAGCACCTCCCGGGAGACTGACAGCCGAGGCTGCTCAAGTTTGCCTTCTATAAAATGGTGAGAAGGCTCAGCAGGTCAGGGCACCTGTGTTCAATCCCAAGACCCATTTGGTGGAAAGAGAGAACTGACTTCCATAAGCTTCCTTTGACCTTTATGTGCAGACATGTGTATAAATAAATGTAGTTAAAAACAATTGGACTAAATAAAGTGGCATAGAATTTCCATCGAACCTATATGCATCCTCTTGTATATTTTAAATCATCTTTTAGATGACTTAGAACACCTAAAACATTTATAAATGTTATGTAAATAGTGTACAGTATTATAGGGCATAAGGAGAAGAAAAAGGAGGCTCCGTGTGTTCAGTGAAGGCTTAAAGTCTTAAAAGTATTTTCAACCCACTTGCTTGTATCCCCATATGCAGACCCTGCAGATACAGAGGACTGATGGTGCATTTGTTATCAGACCATACCCATTTCCCTGGGGATTTTGCAAACATAATCAGTCTGCTGAAGCCATGGAGGCTATGCAGTTTGCTTAGGGTTCCCAAGTTATTTAGGGACAGGCGAGGGTAGAGGAGACACTTCATCCTTCCAGTGACGATTAGCAAAGAGAGCCCAGCAATGCTATACATGCTACCCAATAATGCCTCTTTCCTTCCACTCGCCTTGGTCCAGTGGAGCAGCTGACTCTCCCACATTCCTCCATGGCGCCGAGCTGGAAGTTGGAAGACATTGCCTTGGCTTATCATGCTATGAGGACTTGATTCTTCCTCTTGGCAAGAACAGCTTGGCTTGGCTAGAATGGAGCCTTGTGTGGGGTCCATGATGGCACCTTGAACAAAGCTGAATTGAAGCTTGACTCGAGGTCAAAGCTGGGACTGTGGCCTTCATTACAGGCTCTAAAACCCAAAGAAAGTCAAAATTACTGAATAAGTAAATAAATAAATAAGTAAATAAAGAAGAAAAAAGTAAATAAATAAATCCTCTCAGGTCTTCATGGTTGTACAATTCTATGACTATAAAATCTAAAGAAAATTTAAAAGGAGAAGAAGCAGAACCATGAAGAGAGAACTTTCCGGCTGCCAGAAATGGTGACATCTGTCAAAGGAAATGTGACCACGGGATGTAAAATGTGGGACCAGACAAGGAGAGCTTTAAACTGTGATGCTTCTCCATCAGAGTTACAGGCAAATTCCCCAGGGGTACTGGAACAAGGATTGCCCAAGAGAGGAGCTGTGTATTGGGCATGGATGTCTCTATCCCCACAGACAAGGCTCCACCTCCTAAAGGCTCCCAAACAGCTGTCATCTGGGGACCACCTTTTTAAACACAGGAGCCTACAGGGACTCATTTTGCATTCAAACCACAATAAGAGCTTAAGAAATTCTGATGCCTTCAGAAGAGGATACATTTTAAAGTAATCCAATAATGCCACTGTGATTCCCAAAGGACTGAGGGAAAAGCAATCTCAGAAGATTTTTTTTTCAAAGTTTGACTCAATTGGTAGGAAAATAAGAATACCATTGGTTCTTTCACACATGCACTTAGCTCCCAAAATGACTGCAAGCCTCCAAGCTGGTCTCATCGTCTCTTACTGTGAACTCAGTAATTGTGAGACTGAAACACCACGTTCATTCTGCTCACTGCAGTCAGAACCCCTGGCACAGTACATTGGGTCCTCCACTAGCATAGTAAAAACTAGTTATGGTTATCAGAACTCTTTCTTTCTAGAAGGTTCAAGGACTAGAAATGTCACTGAAAACAAAAATGTCACACGCATGAATATTACAACAAAATTGACCAACAAGATCTGCCTGCTTCCGCCTATTATACAATAGACAATGGTAACTATTATACAGTATCCCCCAGGTTCCTGAAATTTGTACAAATTCCCCCCAGTTGAGTTTTGGTTCATTTTTATAACACTCTTAGTAGACTTCTAACTTCAGTTGACACTGCCTTACTCTTCTGTGGAAGCTATCCTCTAAGAACTCTGTTCCTCCCCCTAACTCTAAGGGTAATACACCAAAAACCCTTATAATAAATATTAATTGAGCAAGTTTGTAGGGTAAATAACAAACATACAAGTTTTGTTGTGTTTCTGTACACTAACAATAAAATACCTGAAAAAGAAATTAAGAAAACAATTCTATTTATAATGGATTTATTTAAAAAAATCCTTAGGAGTCAACCTAATCAAAGAGATGAAAGACTTTCACATGGAAAATTCAAGCCACCGAAGAAATAAATTCAAGATGACATAAATAAATGGAAAGACAACTTATTCTTGTGTTCATGGATTATAACAATATGTTGGTGCTGCTCAAATCAGTCTCCCAACTCCATACAATCCATTATCAAAACTCCAATGGCATTTTTTTTTTTGTTTTTGCAGAAGCAGAAAAATATCCTAACATTTATATGAAATCTCAGGGAACCCCAGGTAGCCAAAACAAATTTGAAAAGAACAAATTTGTATGATTCCCACTTCCTGATTTCTTAAATCCAGACAATGGTACTAGCATACAGACTGACATATGGACAAACAGAATAGAGAGCCAGATATAAACTCACGCATGCATAGTCAAATGGCTTTTGAAAAGAACTCCACACCAAACTCGACTGGCAAAGAATATTCTCACCAATAAATGGTGGTAGGAAGCTGAGTGTCCACAGGCAGAGGAAGGAAGTTGGAAGCTTAATTTGTGTCATTAAAAAATGAGCTAACATTTAGGACCTCCCAAGAGGCTGCTCCTTTGTCACAGCTTGTATGAAACAAGAGGCACTGGGCACTGGGGATTTCAAGTCAGCCAGCTCTGTGCTCAGCATGTTCTGCATTCCATCACTTCACTCTCATAACTACCCATGAGGATGTCTTTTAGAGCCTCCATGATACCTAAGAGAGTGCTTCAGTTGAAAGGGCCATCCTCCTTGCTTGTGGCTCATTCAGTGGGTCCCCCTTAGTTCTAGCTGCTCCAATGGAAGCATTGATGGTGAATTGGGTACTAAATTAGTACAAAAAAAACCTCCTCAGATTTCATTAAAAATAAAATATATGAAACTAAAGCAAAAAGAGCTCAAAAAGTCCCAGGTTGTCAAACTCCTAGAACATTGTGGACAGGCTTCATGACACTGAAATTGTTAATGATTAAGCTAACACTATGTAGCTCTAACCCAAAGATTACAGGCAATAAAACTAAAATAAACAAATGGGGTATCATATTTATAATTTCCTGTCTATCAAAGAAATGATCAACATAATGAAAAAGACAACATAAAGAACGGGAGCATGTGCAAATCCAACATCGGAGAAGGGGTTAATCTGGTAAACATGATTGAGAACTTTAACAAAATAATAAATAAGCCTACTAAAGTGTGGGCAAAGAACTTCAACATCTTTTTCTAAAGATGGTAAATAAAGGCCCAGCATGCACGTGAAAAGCTCTCCATCATCCGGGAAATGAGAAGCAAAAGCAGAGGCACATAGCCCTTCCTTACCCAGCAACAAGGGAGCAACACAAAAACCAGCAAAGTATGTTGAGTATATTGAAACTTGTGGTTCTTTGTGTGCTATTGACTGCCAACACTATGGAAAATAGCAGCAGGTTTCTCTAAAAATCAAAAATACAGCTCTCATATCATCCAACAATCTCACTTCTGGATATATACAGAAGAACTGAAAGTAGAACCTCAAAGAAATGCTTGCACGAGGCCGTATTATTTACAATAGTTAAGGAGGTAAAGCAACCCAAATAACAATCAATGAGCCAGTGGATAAATGACATGTGATATAAACATACAATGGAATGTGATATAAACATACAATAGAATGTGGTTCAGCTTTAAAAAGTAGAGAAATCCCATTACATAGTACAATGTGGATTAAGCCTAAGGACATTGTGCTAGGTGAACTAGATCAGCCACAAAAAGACAAATACCATATGGTTCCTCTTATATGGAGTATCTAAACTAGTCAAATTTATAAAGACAAAAAGTAAACTCATTATTTCAGAGACTGAGAATGGGATTGGGGTTGTTTAATTCATAGAATTTCAATTTTGCAAGCTGAAAATGTTCTAAAGCTTTCTCAATAATGTAAATATTTTAATTGTCTTGAACATTTACAGATTACTAAGGTGGCACATTTAAAAGGATCATTTATTTAATGTGTGTGTGTGTGTGTGTGTGTCTGTGTGTGTGTGTGTGTAACTACATGAATCTACGTGCACCACATATATGCAGGTACCCATGGAGCCAAAAGAGGGCATCAGATCCCCTCAGACTAGAGTTTTACATGGTAGTAAGTACTCAATGTGGGTGTTTAGAACTAAACTCAAGTCATCTGCAAGAGTATCAAATGTTCTTAACTGCTGAGTCATCTTTATAGACCCTTAAGATAGTAAAATTTACCACAATAAAAGGAACAAAAAAATCCTGTACTTCAAATGATGATGATGATGATGATGATGATAAGCCAGACCTGGTGGCTAATACCTGTGACCCCAGCACTTGGGAAGCAGACATAGAACAATTACCATAAGCTCAAAGCCAGTCTAGGTTACATAGTAAGTTCCAGACCAGCTGAGAATATAGTGGGAAAGACAGACAGATGAGAGCAGGGAAGGAAAACACAAAGGTATACATCAAACCTAGAGACAAAGGCATTTGAGAATATAACAAATACATTCAATATTGACTTTTCCCCCTTGCCTCATATGACTGCACAACTGGAGTATTTGTTGGACTTTGATGTTCAATTCAAATGAGGCTCTCAAGTACTGCCTAGATTATTACACGCCCATGTTCCCTCTCTGTTGTTTCATACTCTTGGAATCTCTTGAGTTTTACCATTCTGAAACTAAAAATTCTTGCTTCTTATTGACGGGTTCAGAACTCCTCTTGGAAGAGTTTTGGAGGATGCTATGATCCAGTTGTGTACCAGAGCATTAGACCAGAGGAACGGTAAAACAGCCCCACTCATGGGTACGAAAGTGCAGATAAATATTAAGAAGCCAGGTTGTATTAGTTAGGGTTCCATTGCTGTGAGCAAACGCCATGACCATGGTGGTTCTTATAAGGACAACCTTTAATTGGGGCTGGCTGACAGGATCAGAGGTCCAGTCTGTTATCATCATGGCAGACAGTGCTGAAGAAGGAGTTGAGAGTTCTACATCTTGGTCTGTAAGCAGCAGAAGGAGAGTGTCTTAGTGGACATAGTTTGAGCATAGGAGATCTCAAAACCTCTTCCCACAATGACACACGTCCTCCAACAAGGCCACACCTCCTAATAGAGTCACTCCCTATGGGCCAAGTATTGAAACACATGAGTCTATGAGAGCCAAACCTATTCAAACCACCACATGTGATAAAAGAAAAAAAAATCAAGTGGACATATTCTTTGGGCATAACCATTTGGCTACTTCACCAGCCTAAGCTACAAGGTTTGTGTGTGTGTGTGTGTGTGTGTGTTGAGTGTATCACATAATAATGAACAGGAAGGAATGAAGTGGAAATTTCTGATTTCTCTGGAGGCTCAGTTATATTATATGATGTTTTGCTGGGGCAGACAGGTGAAAGAATGTTTTGCTGTAGCAGACTCGGGTGAGAGGATATTTTGCTGAAGCAGACACATAAGAGGACATGTGATGTTTAGAAAGAATATAAATATGATCCTACACACAGTGAGAGGAGGCGCCGGCCTTGGTTTGCCTTGCTTTGCTTCACTAGTCTTCACTGATGACACTATGGTACTGGTTCTTGCATCGTGTTGCTGGCCTTTACTTGCTGTGGCTTTGTAGAGATCAGCTTGCCAAAGAACTTCTCGTGATATTCCAGTGGCTTCTGTGGACTCCAGCCAATTGGCAGAACCTCTCAATTTCTTCTGGATCGAACTGCCATTGCTGATTCATGAGTGGTGATTGCCGAGTGGACTGGACTGCAGCTACTGATTCATGTTGGTGGTTTGCTAGAGGACTGGACTCCTGACAACAAAGATTGGAATGGCCCCAAAGAACTATTTCTAAACAGGTCTACAACCCCCATTTCCTATTATCCTTTCTTTTCCACTACCCCTGGTGGGTGGTGGGCTAAAAGGGAGGTTGAAGCATTTAAGAACCATCATTAAAGTAGGTTTTGAAAAATCTAAGCCTACAAAGGAAGATGCAGAGATTTGAGCTGGGGATACACAAAGCTATGGCTTTGTTCCCCAGCATCGCATAAACAAGGGGTAGTCTCATGTGTCTATAATCCCAAAACTTAAGAGATAGAAGAATCAGAAGTTTGAGGTCATCCCTCATCACCATATCAAGTCTGAGGCCAGCCTGATCTGCAAGAGACCACATCTCAAAAATTAAGTTTTAAAAAGCAAGGACACATGCTTCATTATGTTCATAGCAGCCTTATTTATAATAGCCAGAAGCAGGAAAGAACCAGATGTCCCTCAACAGAGGAATGGATACAAAAAATGTGGTACATTTACACAATGGAGTACTACTCAGCTATTTAAAATGAGGACATCGTGAAATTGGCAGGTTGCATACTAGTCACTCCCTTTGAGGTTTTGGGGTTGAAGGTCAACCCCAATGTGCCAGAAAATAAACCTCTTGCTTTTGTGAGGATCGGCTGTCTTACATTTGGGGATTCGTCCCAGGATTTTAGAAGACTGCCGCAGTGACCACGACTACACTGATCAGAGGGAAAAAGACCATGCACTGCAGCAGGTGCCTTCTCAGATCAGAAGCATTTGTCTGTGTTTATCTCTCTGTCTTTTACTTTCACTTTTGGCCGAGAGCATGGTATCAGCTGGAAAGCCTCTGGTCTGGTGTGGTCAATTGCAGCAGGCAAATGTGCCTTAATGCCGTGACTGTGGGGAGTCTGGAGGACGTTTCAAGCCCCCCCTGGAGGGATTTGGGAGGACTCTGTTCCTTTTGGAAATGTCAAGACACAGTATTGGTGGGAGCCGACCAAGTCTTGCTATAACCTGGTTTCTGTGCCCGTGGCAGCTGTTGATTGTCTTTCTCTGTGTTCTTGGACTTGGACCAACATTATTTTTGGACATGGGACAGACTGAATCTACCCCATTAAACATCCTAAATTTAATGGGGTAAAGTTAGGGAAAGAGGAGAAAACTTGTCAATAGTAGTAAAAAAGGGCAAGTTGAGTCTTCTGGCCAAAATTTGCAGCAGGGAACCAGGCAGCTCCACAGCCTTCTGTGCATGGCCTGCCAGGAGAGAGTGATCTCCCAGCAGTGTTTTCACTTCTGAGCATGGAGGTGAGGTCTCCACCTTCTTTCTAGAGGGGAACAGCTAGGTGTGGACTGGGCATATGATCTGTGGAGCTGCTGGGACAGAGGTCTTCAGACTGCCATTTGCACCAGAGAGCCAGGCGGTGCACAGACCCTGACAGAAGAGAATTGGTCTCCCAGTAGTAAGGACACAGGCTTACAGGCCCACAGGAGGAACAAGCTCCAGCCAGAGACAGCAAGACCAAGACCAACTAGCAACAGAGATATCTAGATGGTGAAAGGCAAGCACAAGAACCCTGCCAACAGAAACCAAGGCCGATTGACAACATCAGAACCCAGTTCTCCCACCACAGCAAGTGCAGGATACACCAACACACTGGAAAATCAAGAGCTGGATTTAAAATCGTATCTCATGATGTTGATAGAGGGCTTCAAGAAAGACTTGAATAACTCTCTTAAAGAAATACAGGAGAACATCGGTTAACAGGTAAAAGCCCTTAAAGAGGAAACACAAACTTCCCTTAAAGAAATACAGGAGAGCATGGGTAAACAGGCAGAAGCCCTTAAAGAGGAAACAAAAAAATCCATTCAAGAATTACAGGAAAACACAAACAAACAAGTGAAGGAACTGAACAAAACCATCCAGGATCTAAAATTGGAAGTAGAAGAAATAAAGAAATCACAAAGTGAGACATCTCTGGAGATAGAAAATCTTGGAAAGAATCCAGGAGTCATAGAAGCAAGCATCAACAACAGAATACAAGACATAGAAGAAAGAATCTCAGGGGCTGAAGATTCCATAGAAAACATTGACTCAACAGTCAAAGAAAATGCAAAATACATAAAGCTTGTAACACAAAATATCCAGGAAATCCAGGACACAATGAGAAGACCAAACCTAGGATCATAGGTAGGGAAGAGAGCTAAGATTTACAACTTCAAGGGCCAGTAAATATCTTCAACAAAATTATAGAAGAAAACTTCCCTAACCTAAAGAAAGAGATGCACATGAACATTCAAGAAGCCTACAGAACTCCAAATAGACTGGACCAGAAAAGAAATTCCTCCCATCACATAATAATCAAAACACCAAATGCACCAAACAAAGAAAGAATATTAAAAGCAGTTAGGGAAAAAGGTCAAGTAACCTATAAAGGCAAGCCTATCAGAATTACACCAGACTTCTCACCAGAGACGATGAAAGCTAGAAGATCCTGGGCAGAGCTCATACAGACCCTAAAAGAACACAAATGCCAGCCCAGGCTACTATACCCAGCAAAACTCTCAATCACCATAGATGAAGAAATCAAGATATTCCATGATAAAACCAAATTTACACAATATCTGTCCACAAATCCAGCCCTACAAAGGATAATAGATGGAAAATACCAACACAAGGAGGGAAACTACACCTTAGAAAAAATAAGAAAATAATCTTCCAACAAACCCAAAAGAAGATACCCACACAAACATAAAAATAACATCAAAAATAACAGGAAGCAATGATCACTATTCCTTAATATCTCTTAACATCAATGGACTCAATTCCCAAATAAAAAGACATAGACTATCAAATATTTTTCATGTAAATCTTCAATTTTATCAAAAATGTTTGTAATTCCTCTTTCAATTTATTTAGAAATGTTTTTTATGTCTACCATTTTATCTGCATTATTTTTCATGATAATTTTCAATTTTATATATTTTTCTATCTATTTCTTCTATTTTATCAGAAATGTTTTCAATGTAAATCTCTGATTTTATCACAAAATATTTTAATTCCATCTTCAATTAATTTAGAAAGGTTTATTATATCTACCATTTTATCTGTATAGTTTTTCATGAAATAGTCAATTTTAATGGGTTTGTCTATATATTTCTTGAATTTTATCAGAAATATTTTCCATGTTAATCTTTTTTTTTGTTTTGTTTTTTGTTTTTTTTTTTTTTGTTTTTCGAGACAGGGTTTCTCTGTATAGCCCTGGCTGTCCTGGAACTCACTTTGTAGACCAGGCTGGCCTCGAACTCAGAAATCCTCCTGCCTCTGCCTCCCAAGTGCTGGGACTAAAGGCGTGCGCCACCACCGCCCGGCCCATGTTAATCTTTAATTTTACCTGAAAATGTTTATAATTCCACATTCAATTTAGAATATTTTATGCCTATCATTTTATCTGTATAATTTCCATGATAATCTTCAATTTTAACATGTTTTTCTATATATTTCTTCGATTTTATCAGAAATATTTTCCATGTAAATCTTCAAGTTTATCAGAAAATGTTTATAATTCCACTTTTAATCAACTTAGGAATACTTTTATACCTACCATTATTATATCTATATAAAATTTTCCATGATGATCTTCAATTTTAACATGTTTTTCTTCATTTTTCTACAATTTTATCAGAAATATTTTCCATGTAAATCTTCAATTCTATCATAAAATGTTTCTACTTCATTTTTCAATTAATTTAGCAATGTTTTTATGTCTACCACTTTACTCTTTGATTTTCCATGAAAATTGTCAATTTTAATGTGTTTTTCTATATATTTCTTCTATTTTATCAGAAATATTTTCCATGTAACTCTTCAGTTTTATCATAACATGTTTTTACTTCCTTTTTCAATAAAAAAAGAAAAAAAGGGCAAGTTAGTTACTCTCTGCTCCTTCAAATGGCCCACCCTTAGAGTACAGTGGCTACCTGTAGGGATCTTTCAACTTGCAGGTGATCAAAGCAATAAAGAGTCTTTAGGCCAGGATCCCTTGGGCACTCAGACCTAGTGCCCTACATAGTTACCCGGAAGGATCTAGTGGAGGACGCCGCCCCCTTGGATAAAAGATTTTTTTTGTCTCCAAGACTCTCGCAGGTCCTGGCCATGAAGGAGAAGAAACCTGTAGAGACCAAGGAGTCTGTATAGAACATCCTCCAGGACTCTAACACAGTGGATCTTCTGCTGATGGATCCTCCATCCCCTTACCCCACTACCATGGCCCCATTTCCCATGGCCCCTCCTCAAGGATTGGCCCCTCCTCAGAGATCTCCCTTGAGCCTTTGCCCAACATCCCTTTACCTCCCCACTTCCTCCAGCCCCAGCAAGCAGGAAGGACATAGAGGGACCCTCGGAACCAGGACCAGCCATGGGGACTGGGAGCAAAAGTGCCGCTTAACCTGATACAACAGTGGCCCTCCCCCTCTGAGCGTACAGGCCCATAGATGAAGATGGCAATCAGGGCTTGTAATATTGGCCCTTCTCTTCGGTCAACTTGTACAACTGGGAGGCCCAACACCCCTCCCCCTTTTCAGATAACACCAAAGGGTTAATTAATCTCATTGAGATTGTTTTATTTACTCATCAGCCCACCTAGGATGATATCCAACAACTCAAGAGAGTGCTCTTCATGACCTAAGAGTGAGCAAGGATAATGCAGGAAGCCAGAAAGAATGTCCCCTCAGACAGCGGGGGCTGGGGGGCACCATCAATTGACCAGGCTGTCATGGACAGCGGGGTTTCCCTGACTAGACCTGTCTGGGACTTTAATATGGCAAAAGGTAAGGGGCACCTAAAGGTCCACCACCAGACTCCATTGGCAGGTCTCAAAGGGGGCCGCATGATGACCCACAAATTTGATCAAGGTACGGGAGATTAAGCAGGGACCAGATGAGTCACCAGCAGCCTTTCTAGAGCAGTTCATGGAGGCATTCCGCCAATATACACACCATGACCCCAGCAGCAGCAAGGAACATAAAACTACTGTGACAATGACTTTTATAGACCAGGCCAGTAGAGACATCAGGAACAAGCTTCAGAGGCTAGAAAGATAGGATAAGCTGTTGAGGGATTTAGTGCAGGTTGCTGAGAAAGTCTACCATAACAGGGAGACAGAGGAGGAGAAGGAGCTGAGAAAGAGAAAGAAAAAAAGGACAGGCAAGGAATCTACAGAGAGTCCTGGCTACAGTAGTTAGAAAAAGCAGAGAAGAGAGACAGAAAAGTGCGCATACTGCAAGGAGAAAGGCCACTGGGCCCATGAGTGCCCTAACAAATGGAAGCTGGGAGCAGGAAATCCCAGGCCTTGGGAAAAGCGTGCCCAAACAGCAAAGGTGTTAGCCCTGGGGGAAGACATTGATTAGGGGAGACAGGGTTCAGACCCCCTCCCCGAAACCAAAGTAACTTTGAGAGTGGAAGGGAAACCCATTCAATTCTTGGTGGACACAGGGGCTCAACACTCAGTCCTCCTCCAAGCTGATGGCCCCATTTCCAAGAAAAATCTTGGGTCCAAGGAGCCACTGGCATCCAAATGTATTCATGGACTATGTGAAGAACAGTGGACCTGGACCTAGGGATGGGCCGGGTATCCCATTCATTTATGGTCATCCCAGACTGTCCCTACCCTTCTGATGGGGCAACACTTACTCTCCAAGATGGAGGCCCAGATACACTTGCTGCCTGACAGGTCGCAACTAAATGGCCCATAAGGAGAGCCCATGGGTGGAGGAAAGACCTCTCCAACTGAACCCTGCCAGGAGCCGAGTCTACCTGGTTTACAGACGGAGCAGTTTTCTCCATCAAGGTCAGAGACCAGTGGGTGCTGCTGTGGTGGACAGCATGAATGTCATCTGGGCAGAATCTTTACCCCCTGGCACGTCAGTGCAGAAAGCAGAGCTAATTGCCCTCACCAAAGCCTTGGAACTTGGGGCTGGCAAGAAATTTAACATCTACACAGATAGCAGGTACGCCTTTGCCATAGCCCATGTTCACAGGGGTATATACCAAGAGGTAGGACTGCTCACATCAGAGGGAAAAGAAACAAAAAGCAAACAGTAAATCTTGGATCTCTTGGATTCCCTGATGAAGCTGGCAACTGTATTTTTCACTGCCCAGGACGTCAGAAGGGAAGAGACTCAGTGGCCTGTGGCAATAACCAGTCAGATCAAGTGGCTCGAGAAGTGGCTGTGCAGGAGCCTATCCTGGTTATGGGCCTGCAAGAAACACCTGCTGGGGAATGGGACTGGACTAAGGGATGGTCTCACTTAGAATATACTGAAGAAGAAAGGCCTCATATTGCTAGCCACCCTACCAACTATTACCTAGAGAAGGAAGGGGAATGGTGCACACTAGAAGGAAAGACTATACTCCTCAGAAAGCAAGCCAAACACGTACTAGGCCAAATGCACAGATGGACTCATTTAGGGGATAAGAAGCTTGTCCAAGCAGTTAAGGGACCTAAAGTATATATAATAGACCTCAGGTTTTGGTCCAGAGAGATAGTAGACCAGTGTAAGGTATGCCAGCAAGTGAATGCTTATGCGGTCAAGAGTAAACAGGGCAAAAGACCTAGGGGAGAACGGCCTGGAGTATATTGGGAGGTCAATTTTACAGAAGTTAAGTCAGGAAAATATGGTTACAAATACTTTCTAGTGTTTGTGAATACTTTCTCTGGATGGCTTGGTGGCTTTCTCCACCAAGCGGGAGACAGCTACCATGGTAGACAAGAAGATATTAGATGAAATTTTCCTGAGATTCGGAATGCGCAAGGTAGTTGGATCAGACAATGGTCCTGCTTTTGTCTCTAAGGTAAGTTAGGGATTGGCAGAGATATTGGGGACTATTTGGAAGCTCCATTGTGTATACCATCCCCAGAGCTCAGGGCAGGTAGAGAGAATGAACAGAACCCTAAAAGAGATCCTAACTAAATTGTCCTTGGAGACTGGCACTGACTGGGTGGTGCTCCTTCCCCTGGCCCTGTTCTGAGCCCATAACATGCCCTACCATTTAACCTGGCACCTTTGAAATCCTGTATGGGATTCCCACTCCCTTGTGCCCGGCTCTTGAGTGACTTTTCAGGTTGACAAAGATATTATGGCTTGCTTGCAAGCTTTCCAGATCAGCCACCAGGAATTGTGGCCTAAATTTAGTGCCCTGTATAATGCAGGTACCCCAGAGGTTCCACACAAGTACCAAGTTGCAGATTGGGTATATGTTACGAGGCATTGTGCTGAAAACTTAGAAGCAAAGTGGGAAGGGCTTTTCCTGCTGTTGTTGACCATCATGACCAATCACCATTAAAATGGTTGGAGTAACTGCCTGGGTTCATGTAACTCACATCAGACCAGCACCTGCACCTAATGCCAACTGGATAGCAGTCAGACACTCAAGCAACCCCCTCAAGCTCAAGATCACCTGCCCCTCTGCAAGGCCAGAGAAACCATGAGATGGCTATGGTGTATCTTCCTTTCCGCACTGAGCCTCAGTACCCCCCACAACCCTACCAAAGTGACTTGGCAAGTACTCTCAGCCACTGAGGATGGAGCTTGGTCCACTACAGAGGAACATCCACCTTACACCTGGGTGACCGGACCTTGTTTTTGATCTCTATAAGTTAGTGGCGGGCCTTGATTCCTGGGATATCCCCACCCTAGAGACACAGGGGGAGGGATTACCAGAATGTGGGGGACAAGGCACTTTTGAATCTAAACTGTGTCCCAGAAGTGGCCTTGGAGGGTGGGGCTTAGGGTGAGGACACAACTTGAGGAGCGCCCTTTGAGGAACCACCCCCACCCCACCCCCCACTCCAGATGGGAGAAGCCAGCAGCAGGCCCATCACTGGGGGAGGGCCAACCACTTTTTCTGTGCTACCTGGAGGTGGGAAACATCAGGAAGCACATACTGGAGACCATTGGGGGGGGAGGGTAGTTAAGTATTCAATGGCCAAGGGCTAGCCAAGCAGAAGAGAGAAAGAGAAAAGTCAAGGCTGTTTGAAGTCTTAGCTTAACTCCTCCCCTTGGTTAACCACCCCCATATCCACCTTGTTAGGACCCCTAATTGTTCTCCTGCTATTGTTGACTTTTGGACCCTTCATATTAAACAAACTTATAGCCTTCATAAAAGAGAGAATAGGAGCATATTTTTGGTCCTGCACCTGACCCTGAGGACAGAACCTGAAGAATATGAGTAAGTTACCCAAGACCCCTATTCGTAGCTCTAGGATTGGAGTTTGTACAAGAAAAAGGGGGAATGGAGGACCTTAAGGATTTTTCCAGTCACACACCCTCCTTACAGTTTCACTCTCCTGCCTGGGGTCAAGGCTAGGCCAAGTTCCATCCTGTACCCACAGGAATATTCTTGAGTAAAAAAAAAAAATCCTCAGATAGTCACCTGACCCTCTGAAAATTCCCAGGTAGAGTTCAAATGCATGTCATGCTGGCTAGCCAATAGATTTAAAGGTCATATGCTTAGCCAATAAGTTTGAACTGTAACCTTGCTGACGTAACCTGTGCCCCTAAAGAGTATAAAAACTGCTTGTAATAGTCATTCAGGGTCGCCTTCTAGTCACTCACCTTGAACTTGAAAGTTGACCCTGATGCACTGGAAAATAAACTTCTTGCTTTTGCATCAAAAGAAAAAAGAAAAAAAGAAAAGAAATTCTTAGGCAAATGGATGGAACTATAAAATATCGTCCTGAGTGAGGTAACCCAATCACAAAAGATCATACATGGTATACACTCTTTGCTAAAGCTCAGAATACCCACAATACAATCCACAACCATATGGAGCTTAAGAAGAAGGAAGACCAAAATTTAGATGCTTCAATCCTACATAAAACAGGGAACAAAATAATCACAGGAGGTAGAGGGAGGGAGGGACCTGGGAAGGAGAGAGGAGAGGGAGGGGAAGAGGGCGGCAGGATCTGGTATTTGAAGGGACAGGAGAGAAGTACAGAGGGTCAGGAAATTGAATAAAAACATGTAGCACTAGGGGATGGGAAAGTGGGGGTAGCCACTAGAAAGTCCCAGACTCCAGGGAAGCAAGAGGTTCCCAGGTGACAACTTTAGCCAAAATACCCAACAGAGGGGAGATAGAACCTATAGAAACCACCTCCAATGATAGGCATAGCTCCCACTTGAGGGATGGGGCCACCCATGCAGCTCAAAATTTTCAACCCAGAAATGTTCCTGTCTAAAGGAAATGCAGGGACAAAGAGTGGAACAGAGACTGAAGGAAAGGCCATCCAGACACCACCCACCCAGGGACCCATCCCATCTACAGACACCAAGCTCCCACACTATTGCTGATGCCAAAAACTGATTGCTGACAGGAGCCTGGTATGGCTGTTTCCTTAGAGGCTCTCCCAGCACCTGATCAATACAGATGCAAATACTCATAGCCAACCATTGGACTGAGCTCAGGGTCCCCAATGGAGGAGCTAGAGAAAGGACCCAAGGATCTGAAGGGGTTTGCAGTCCCATAGGAGGAACAACAATATGAACCACCCAGTATCCCCAGAGCTCCCAGGGACAAAACCATCAACCAAAGATTACACATGGAGGGACCCATGGCTCCAGATGCACATGCAGCAGAGAATGGCCTTGTCAGGCATCAATGGGAGGGGAGGCCCTTGGTCCTAAGAAGGCTCAATGCCTCAGTATAGGGGGATGCTAGAGTGGTGAGGTGGGAGTGGGTGAGTGGGGGAGCACCTTTATAGAGGCAGGGGGTGATAGGATGGAGGACTTGTGGAGAGGTAACTGGGAAGGGGGTATAATTTGAAATGTAAATGAATAAAATGATTTTTTTTTTAAAAAAAGATCTAGTAGAAGCTAAGTCCCAGAGTATTTGTGGGACAATATAGGTAGTCTCCAGGTTTAGAGGAACTAGTTTGGATTTTCTCACAGGGTAATTCAAGAGATATTGACTGATAGCTTGTATCTTCCTGGAAAACAGTAAGCATTATCAACAAGCTCAGATTTTAACACATCTTTTCTGATTTCAGAGTAATGGTCTAAAAATCCATTCGAGAGTATTATGTGCTGACATTGTCTTCAAACCAAAAAATATTTATTAAATCTATTATTCTATCTGTTCTGCATGACATAGAGCTTTAACAGCCTCGTCTTGTTTCTATTGCTGTGATAAAACACCATGACCAAAAGCAAGTTGGGGAGGAAAGGGTTTATTTGGCTTCTACTTCCACTTTGCAGGTAATTATCAAAAGAAGCCAGGACAGGAACTGAAACAGGGCAGGAACCTGGAGGCAGGAGCTGATGTCAAGGCTATGGAGGGCTGTTGCTTACTAGCTTACTCCTCATGGCTTGCTTAGCCTGCTTTCTTGGAAAACTCAGGGACACCAACCCTGAATGGCCTCACTCATGATGGTTTGGGCCCTGCCCCGTAGATCACTAATTAAGAACATGCTCCACAGGCTTGCCTACAGGCAACTATGGTGGGAAGATTTGCTCAACTGAGGCTCCCTCTGCGAGGCCAAATGACTTCAGGTTTGTGTCAAGTTGATATAAAAGTAGCTGGCCCAGACCTTGATCAATTAAACCACACAATACTGTTTGAAATGTGACTAGTGATCAGTACATTGTGAATGAGAGAACGTCATCAGAGGATTTCTGCACACTCACGTGGCTTGTAAGAAGTTGGGATTTTTCAGTCCTAATCAGGTTACCTGCTAAGCTTGTCAGTGCTCACTGTACCCTGATCTCCTTTGTCCCTCAGAATGGATGTGGTAGCATCCATAGCAGTGGAGAAAAATGTGCCAGATGTGTATGGCAGAGAAAATAGACAGATCGAAAAATGGCCAAACCAGGAACTAGCTGAACAACAACAATGAAACCAAGAAGAAACCACTCTGACACATCACCAGGTACAGCGTAGCCATATACGATGGGAAGCTCTACTCTGAGATAAGATTCCAGGACCCGTGTCTTCACTGTTGTTATAGACTACAATAACAATGACCTTGCTGGGGATAGTGGCACATGCCTTTAATCCTAACTCTTTGGAGGCAGAGGCATTCAGCCTGGTCTATCTACCATGTCTTAAAATAAAAGCCCTTTGAGCAGTACCTGGCACCATAGTAACCATTATGGAACTGTTTGCCTTTGTCAACATTATTATGACTGTTGCCAAAAAGTTTACATTTTCCTCTTCAGATTCCCACTCACTTTTAAAATAAGGCCAAAAAACAAAACATGCTTATTTTAGAAATTTTACAAAGAAAATAAGTCTATTTTTAAAAAGTCCCACATCTAGTCAGTTACATATATTGCCGGGACAAAGGTAATTTGCCTTCGCTCAATTTGGCATTTGAGCACATTTTGGATTATTGAGGCCATGCACAGCCAAGCAGGACTAGACTTGGGTTTTTATTGGGTTCTTAACACTCAACCATAATTCCAGGCATAACACTGTGTCTCTGCTCTCTGTGGATGTCTTTCCTCCTTGAAAAGTTCCCAGAGAGGAACTTTCACTCCCATATGGGCATCTGTCAGAAAGCAACAGCACTAAGCCAGACTTGACAAATGCCCTGAATGGCTATGGGCCTTGCTTGCCACAGTTGTAAGCAGGCTGTGACTCCTCCGTCTAAGTGTCCTCGTCTCACAAATGCCAGTTTGTAGCAGAAGTAAATCTAAGGAGAAAAGAAGTTCTCAGTGGAGTTTGATGAGATTCTTCTTACAGATGTGTGTGTGTGTGTGTGTGTGTGTGTGTGAGAGAGAGAGAGAGAGAGAGAGAGAGAGAGAGAGAGAGAGAGAGAGAGTATGTGTGTATGTTTGGTTTTTGCTGCTGCTCCTGTTCTTTAATGGCTGTTTTCATCCATTCAGCAACTTCAAACATTTTTCTCACAGGGTACATGGCTCATTAAAACTACTCTTTTCCACTCACAGGTTCAAAAATGAAGAGGGCTGGCCAGAGTTGCACCCCATGAAAACATGGCATCTGTTCGCAGCGTATTATTTTTGCTCGCTCCCTGCCAAAAACCACAAGCCATCAGAGGATTCTTTCTTAACATACATAACAGTACCGTAATTGACACAAGCTCCTCTCTCTATCAAGGAGGCACACCAAGTGACAGCCGAGTGAAGACAAGTGCAACAGAACAATGTGAGACTTACTGTCACATAAAATGGCCGTTTCTAAACTTGTGCTTTTAAGACAACGAAAAGTGGAGGGGGAGAAGATTGAAAAGACTTGTCCACTTCAGTGGCTAATTCTGCTTTCAGCCTCGCTATTGTACACCCCCCCCCCTTTCCTCTGATCTTCTTTCCAGTTGGCCTGGTCAAAGCTGAAAGCACTGGACCAATCAAACTCTTCCTTTCTAGAAAGACATTTTGGCAATGTTCCCCTGCAAACCTAGTATGCTTACTGGAAGTGAGGTGGGGGACAGAAGTGATGTAAGAATGAGTGTGCACTCTCATAGCACCAAAGAACAGGCTCCTCCTCCAAATCAGGAGCAGCTTCTAAATCACACGGAGCATCAGCAAAGACAGAAAATGGATGTGCGTATATGAAAAATGTGCTGACGTATTATGCAAAGCTTCACATCTACCTCCAAAAGCTGATAAGAAGTGGAAGAAAGCAATCAAGGCTTGACTCTGTGTACCAAAGCACAGGAAAGATCCAGGGCTGTATTGTCAGTGCTGTTTCTCCCCCCCCATAATAGATCCTCTTCTCCTTTCCACAAGCAGTTTAAAGGCTATGTTTAGAATAGACGTCAGAGCTCTGAAACCAACTCGCAGAAGCAAGACTTTCCCAAGGTTGCCACCTAGTGGTGCCTTTGTGTATTGCAACATAGCTTGGACCTGCTGCAGATTCAGAAGGATGCCAAAAAAACTTGGGATCAAGTCCCTCCATGATTTTCAAAGTTGAACCTTTGGAACTTGGCATTGAAATGGTGTGTGGTGAGTATTAAACACATAGGTGTCATGACATGGTTAAAATGTTAAGATGAGTCCACAAGGCAGAAACCATGCATCAGGAAACAGGTTGGCTTGTACACTTGACTGGTTTTATGAATCATCATATCCAGGACTTTTTCTTTTTCTCCATTTCTTCTGTATCAAGCCATGAAAAGATTTACAAAGGACTACTGAGAAAAGAATTCTGAAAGTGCGTCTTCTGGGGAAAGGACTTAGGTGCTGCGCGTGCACATGCACACACACACACACACACACACACACACTAACAATGATAAAAATACTTTAAAATATTAGTACAAGTATTTGATATGTAGAGAACCCTGGCATAGCTTCATATCTTGTACAAAGATTCTGCCTCCCATAGCCTTGGCAGATCAGTTTAGCCTTTGCTTTGCTTTAGTGAAGAAACCTACTATGCTGAAGCAAGTTTTCAAGACAATTTGTTCCTCAGCATACAGAAGCTCAGACTGAATGGGACTGCACTTCTGCGGAATGTCTACCCTTGCTCTAGCACAGCCTTCTTCCAAAGGCCTTCCTTGCATAGCTTCCACAGTAGCTCAGTGCCCTTCTTCCACACATCATCTTTGCCACCACAAGCTTTCATTTGCCATAGTATTTAAAGACTTCGCTCCCAGGTTCCCTTCCCACCCCCCAGACAATGCTTCTTTGAAAATCTGGCACACTTTCCCCAATGACAGCCTATTCCACCTACAGATTGCCTCGCTTGAACTTGTTCAAAACACACAGACACTCATATGTCTGCCTCTCTCTAGTCTCACTTTCAACTTTTCCAGTTTAAAGAGCAACAACCAACAATAAGATTGGGGGGGGGACAAGCAAAATCCTAGCTGTGTGGAATTCTTCCCTACCCTACCCTTTATAACAGCAAGCCTATTCCTTCTGTATTTCTGATTCAAATGTAACACACATGCCTTCTTGTGGCTAAATTGAATTTGTCTCAAACTTGAACCTTTTCTAGCATTTTGACTTCTGTTCTGAGAAGTGTGGGCGTGTTTTGTGTTTAGCCTCTCCTTTCTCGGCTTTCTGTTTTTCGCATGTGGCCCTTTGAAAGCAGACATGTTGTAGAGCGGCGGGCTTTGCAGCGCTTTAGGGCCGCCAGTTCCTCTCTTCTGCAGTTTCCTCTCGAAGACACCATTTTCTTTTGCTCATATATACCTCTTGGATTCAGTGGCCATGATCTCTTGCCTGTATGTTTTGGTGAATTTTGCAATCTTCTTTTCTAAACTCCACACACATTCCTGGGGATCCTTTTCTTAGGCATGCCCAATTATGCTTGTCCTTCTCCTCCACCCCTGCCTGTCACCTCATGGACGATAATTAGGATTGGTCTATCAGCTCTCCTCTGGGCTTTAACAACGCCATAAGGTAATGAGAGATAAACAAAAGAGACGTGACAAATGATTAAAGCCAGAGATGAGGCTAGGAAGAAATGCGTGAAACAGATGTAGAAAGAACTCCAGGAGGCCTGACTGTGTTTCAAAATTTTTTCTTGGGCTCAGGCCAAGTCCAATAGACTGAACAGAAATATGTGAAGTCACAATGGGTGAAAGGTCTTTCCTGGTTCTTACCTTGCATATACTAATTCCTGGCCCAGTAGCACCACATGTCTTCTGGGACTTCATAAATTGGACCTTATACTATTCCTCTGCCAAGGGCATTCAGGAAACAGAGGATTCTGAACATATAATCTGAAGGCATCAGTTGAAGGCCTGAGCAGAGCTGCAGTTAAGTACCCCACCTAACAATAGTCCTGCAGTCAGAAGCCACCTACAGTCAGCAGCCGTTGTCTTTATTTGCCAAATGAACAATTCCCACTCACCTGGCAAGCACTGGCTGTCAATGTCCTGGCTGCATGCACTCTGCACTTTACCAGCCACACAGTGCTGACAGCTGTGCATTGCAAACAACTTGTGCTCTGCCTGGGACTTCCTACGTACCGGGTATGCAAACAGCCTTGGGCCATTTAGTAAAAGTGATTTGATGTCAAAATACACCCACATGGAACAACTTGGAG
Organism: Tokudaia tokunoshimensis; assembly: GCA_036184795.1. Taxonomy (NCBI): domain Eukaryota; kingdom Metazoa; phylum Chordata; class Mammalia; order Rodentia; family Muridae; genus Tokudaia; species Tokudaia tokunoshimensis. The sequence continues at coordinate 52,411,585 of BTHU01000023.1, forward strand.
GCATGTGCTCCGTATTCCCCCAAATGAGCCCAGCAGGGTTGAGTCCCTATTGCCCCGTGTGCTAAGCCACTCATAGATGCCCAACAGCACTGCTCACAGGTGCCAACATCACTCGGCATTGATTGACAGCTCCACCTGATCCTGCCTCCCCTGCATCCATGCTTGCTATGTGCATGACCACCAGTAATCTGCTTGCTCTCAGAGCCACTCTCAGGGCCATTGGTTGCTGGGGAAGGGGGCTGAGTGTAAAACACTCTTGTGCTTATAACTCTAAGTTTCAGTCCTTGGTCACTCTTCCTTGGAAGACGGGGACAGTGACAGCTCCAGGGAAGCTGGCATTCGGTACTCTACCCCCAAGGCTGACTAGCTGGTTCCGTGCCTCCTCGGGAGGGCAAGCATGAAAAGTTTTCATTTTTCTATGTTGGCTCAAAAGGAGAGCATTTGGAAGACCCCAACTACAAGGTACCCTGACTCATTTTCATCACCTCCCTGTCCGTTTCTACAAACTCCCTAAGCGTCAGTTTTCAGGATTTTGCCCAAGGATCACCATATTCCAAGTTACCTGCAATGTGTATTGAAAATAAGATTGCTTCAGTCTTGCCAAGGAGACGTGGCATTCCAGAAATGAAGCCAGGGAACACAATTTTTTTTAAGTTTACTTTCAGTGCTGGAAGTCAACATCTGTAAATGCTAGACATGAGGAATAGATAAGTTTAAACAGTTTCTTGGGGGAATCTTAATCAGCCTAACATTTTCAGTGCACTGATCTGAAGTTTGTACAGTCAACAACCAGCAGAATCAATTTAGCCCGTTAGTTATCTGCCCAGACACATTCAGCCAAACACAAAATTCAGTGTTGGGGGTTTCATCCAATGGTTCCCTTTTCCTGTTTCCATCTTGCCCCCCCTTTAGTTAGGTGGGGATTCCCCTGTCCTCTCCAGCTTCTGACACTGCTCTAACTGTACAGAGGGCATGGGTGCCTGGGCTTAGGACTGGAGTTTACCCCATCAGAGGTAGTGATGACATATATGAGCATGTACAGGTCTAGCTTCCTTATCTGGGATGTGAGTGACCCTCAAGAGAGAGCTCCCAACACTTGGGAGACGTAAGCAAGAAGGTCAGGAGTTCAAGGCCAGTCTAGACCACATAGTGAGTTCTAGGTCACCCCGGATTACATGAGATCCAGTCTCACAAACAAACAAAGTCCCCTGCAGAAGGCTGGGGAAGGGAGTTTGCCTGGCTTCCTTTGTTTCTCTGCCTTGCATCTCCATTCCCTTCCCTGCTTCCTCTGGGAACACATCCTTAATAAACCATTTGCATGATGGTCTTCATCTCAGGGTCTGCTTCTGGGAACATTTACCTAAGGATCTATTTTGCTTCAATTTTTGACCTTTGTGATAACTTGAATGTGGTTAATAAGACTGTAAGTAGTGCAGAGCTAGGCAGTGGTGGTATATGCCTTTAATCTGAGCACTCGGAAAGTAGAGGCAGGCAGAGAATCTTGAGGAGTTTTTGAGGTGTAGTTTGAGGCCAGTCTAGTCTACAAAGTGAGTTCCAGGACTGCCAGGACTACACAGAGAAACCCTGTCTTAGAAAACCAATAAATAAAGAAATACGTACGTACATACATACATACATGCGTACATACATACATACATGCGTACATACAATTTAGCAGCAAATTGTTTACAAAGAGCTAGAGCTAGTGATATAGCTCAGTGCTTGCTACCATCTATCTACATAGGCCTGATTCAATCTCCAGTACAGAGGCAGAAGCGGGGGAGGGAAAGGAAGAGGGGAGGGGTGTAAGTCATGTTTAAAGAATGTATAGGTCATGAGAGCGTGCATTCTCTCCATATTCTCTTCTTTCTTCCTTTCTTTCCATACTAGCTGATATTAGTTCGCACTAACCTTTAGCATTCCAGGTACTGTGTATGTCTTTTACGTGTTTATAAGAACTCTGTGGCATTGGCACTTTTATCGTGTCATTTTGTGATGAGGAAACTGAACACACAGCAAATGACGTGCTCGAGTTCACATAACTAGTGAGCAGCAGAATCAACCATTAAGATGAGTGACTTGGTTCTTGTAGTTGAGGATGTGGCTCACTCCTTTCTGGGAACCACAGTGTATTTACTTACTTGGCATTACTTTGACATTATGGCCTGCCTTGTTTACCATGCATTTTGTGTGGTTATTTTGTCTCACCCCAAAGACAGTAAGGCCCTTGACAGTAGGTCCAACTCTTTATACTATTTACAACTTCTTGGGGCTGGGGGGCAAGATTTATTCTTTGGTTACTTGTATCAATGTCCCTTCACCTTCTTCCTGATGGTCTTTTGTCGTTGCTGTTGTTCTTTCTTCAATCACCTCCACAGTTCCGAGTCTAGATGCCACCCCCCAGCCCTTTTTGTCCATCGCCATCCTGTGGCATGACCACAGGATGTATAAATTTTTAGATACTATAATCCAAGTTGTACATGGGTAGCAAAATTCATGATAGTAGTAAAAATTAAGCCAATATAAATCCTCTAGTCTTCAGACACAAATAAATACATGTTTTGCATGCTTTACTGTGTTTTCCAGTTTGGTAGCTACCTTTAACATGTAGCTATTTAATGAAACTTTAAGTTAACCTAAAATTCAGTCCTTTAGTCATGCTGAACATATTTCAAATCCTCAGTGACTACACACAGCTAAATAAACACCAGAGAAACAGAATGGAACACTCCCATCATGAAAAGTCCTCTTGCTGTTATTTCAGAGGCCAGTCACAGCTGATTTTTCTTTTGAAGACTGAATAAAATTATTTCTTTCCAGTTTCCATGGACTCCTATTCACTACCACTAAAATTACATACATATCCTTCCTCCTGTACAAGGGATCTATTCATGTTTTTCTTCTTATACAGGATTCTAATATGTGACTTGGGATGTAGATGGAAGATGATCTTGACGGTAATCCCCTTCTCCATCCCAGTAGTCCCAGAGGATGTTTGGAGTTCTTCCAGCTATAGCCCTGCTTCTTTACTTTTCAAAACCTTCAGTAGGTCCCAACCTCCCTAATGCTGTGACCTTTAATACAGTTCCTCACGTTGTGGTGATTCCCTGAACCATACAATTGTTTTCATTGTTACTTCATGACTGTAATTTTGCTACTGTTATGAGTTGTAATGTAAAAATCTGTGTTTTCTGATGGTCTTAGGTGACCCCTGTGAAAGGGTTGTTCAGTCCCCAGAAGAGTTGTGACTGACATGAGAACTGCTGTTCTAGAGCATAAAGCCTCATCGCTCATCTGCTAGCTCTCTCCGAGTTCCCAGGCCTTAAAGGCCATGGGAATTGTGCTGAGTTTGGCCACAAAACTAAGTGATGCAGGTTTTCTCTTTCAGTGTTGCACTCACTAGTTAAAATCAAAATAGAGCAGCTCAACCATTAAAGAAAAAAATCAAGCCAGCTAACCAAAAAATATCCAAAGGACTTAAATAGACATTTCCCAAATCATAATTTATGAGAGAAATAAAAACCAAAATCATAGCAAGGTCAAACAAACATGATGGCATTTGCTTTTACTCCCACCATCTGGGAGGCAAATGAAAGCAGATTTCTCAGTCCGAAGTCAGGGCTACATAGTAAGACTATAATACATACATACACACACACACATATAGATGCATACATACACACATATATACAGATACATACATGCATGCATACATACATACGTACGTACACACGTACATACAGATACATACATACACACACATACATAGACATACATACACACACATACATACATACGTACATACATACAGTCTTAGTGTTTCTATTGCTCTGATGAAACAGCATGACTACAAAGCAAGCTTGAGAGCACAGGGTTTATTTCTGCTTACACTTCCAGGTGACAGTCTATCACTGAAGGAAGTCAAGGCAGGACCTCAAGCAGGGCTGGAACCTGGAGGCAGGAGATGATGCAGAGGCCATGGAGGGGGGCACTGCTTATAGGCTTGTCCCTACTGGCTTGCTCAGCCTGCTTTCTTATAGAACCCAGGACTACTAGCCCGGGGATGGCACCACCCACAATGTGCTGAGGCCTTCCCAATCAATCACTAATGAAGAAAATGCCTTACAAAAATTAAAAAATTAAAAAAAAAATTTCCTCAAAAAAAAGATTTGTTTCCTCAAAAAAAAAAAAAAGAAAGAAAGAAAGAAAATGCCTTACAACTTCCTCTTCTGGTGTGTCTGAAGACAGGAACAGTGTACTCATACACATAAAATAGATAAATCTTTTAAAAAGAAAGAAAGAAATGCACATATATATATGTATATATATATATATATATATATATATATATATATATATATACTGAAGGGTGTGGCGGCACACGCCTTTGATCCCAGAAGCCTGGCCTACAGAGCAAGTTCCAGGACAGCCAGGGTTACATGGAGAAACCCTGCCTTGAAAAGCCAAAAAAATGAAATAAAATGAATACATTTTCAAAAGAAAAGAAAAGAAAATGTTTTACAGGCTTGCTTACAGCCCCATCTTCTGGAGGCTTTTAATTGAGGTTCCATCCTCTCAGATGACATAAGCTTCTGTCAAGCTGACATAAAACTATCATGTTTCCACAATGTCAAATTTACTGAATGAGAATAAAGTCACAAGGTTTAGTGGCTTTAATGACAGTAATTTGCCACAAAGCCTGCCAAACTTGGTAACTTGGCTAGGCAAATCCAAGGTCTTTATTTATTTATTCTAATCTTAATTACCAGTGTCATTTCTTACTTTACACAGCACACCACGCATAGTAAATTTGTGTGTGTGTGTGTGTGTGTGTTACAGAATGAGTACAAGTTATAAAGACTGCAACAGAGCTGAAGAGACTTCAGAAGCCTGCTGAGAAAGAGTCTGTGTAGATAAGATAATAAACCCGATCTGTTCTGAGAGAGAGCTGCTCTAGTCAGGCTTGAACACGAAGCTGCTGAATTCAGCTTCAAGAAAAAAAAAAGACCAAACCGTGTCAGACGCAGGAGTCAATAGGTCACGTCCAGGTCCAGACTGGAAAACAGGTCCATCATTTGGGATGGAAAAGCAGGCAGTCCAGGGGGCTCCATCAAGGAAGGTGTGTGTGGTGAGGTAAGTCAGGGAGTTGTCAGCCCTAATATGCACAATATACATCAGATAATAGTTTGCGTGGGGCCATGACATGGCAGTGCTTTGTGTCCCTCACTTCAGAGTCCAGGCGAGAAAGTCATACCCTTTCCTTCATCCAACTTGTCTGATAAGTCCTTGGGCCTCACTTTTCTGATGTGATTTTAAGATGGCCATGTCTCCCGGGGTTTCGGTTTTCCCTACTAAATGTATAAGGTGGCTTCCTTTTCTATTTCCCAAGAGTAAGTCATTTGTCAATCTGTGCTGGATGGGTGCAACTTGACACTTAATGCAGTTTATGGGTTCACCCAAGGGCCACAGGCATCCTTCTTTCTCTCTCAAAATGAAGTCAAAAGTTGCTTATAAAACATGGAGTAACTTGGAATAGGGCATAGCCTGATCAGTATGTGTATGTGAAGGAATACTACGCATCTTTTACAAAGAGCAGGAGCCTGCCATGCGCTCTAGCATGGATGAAGTGCACTGAGTGAAACAAGCCAACTGCCAAAAGACAAACGCTTACATGACTCCACTTACATTGTTGTGAGGTATCCACCAGAGAAGACTGCTCTTGGACATGGGTTTTAGCCAATCATAGTCTTTATTAGGTGGTCAGTGACTACACTAGGTGTTCAGGATCCTAGTGTAGTCCTGAACCTTTCTCAGAGAGAGCTTCTAAATGCAAAAATCATGTCCTAGGTTGACATACTACAATGAACAAGAACAGCTAGCCAGAAGCAGAGTTACAGAAGTGAAAAGGCAAGATTAGTACATTTAGAGACTTTCCCAGAACTATAAACTTTGATGGATTAGGCCTGTGTTTTCGTTTTGGCAGGTGGCACTGTCTACATGCTGAGTTTTACAGCCTGAATAGTACTTCCATCATGGAGTCCATTGTGCTAAGGTCTCGGGGCCTACTAAGGTCTAGAGCCCTGTTACAACATTGGGTGGCTAAAGTGTTCAGATTCATAGAGACAGAAGCCAGAGGTGAGAGAGAAAGAAACAGGAAGTTGTAAGTTGGGTTAATAGTTTCAGTTTTACATGATGAAAATATTCTGAAGAACTCTGAAACCAAGTTCTGAAGGTGTCTCATAACCATATACTACACTTCAAACTCTAGTCTGTGTACTTAAAAACAGTTAAGATGGTAGGCTAGAAGAAGGGGAATCCAAGAGGGCCAGAATAGCAGTTGTGAACACAAAGAGGCAGTGTATCAAGGAGGGCACCACAGAAAACAGATGACACACCCAAAGTGGAACTTGGGAGAATTCAATAAAGAAACCATACACAAAGCTGAGTGTGATAGTACATGCCTATAATCCTGGCACTTGGAGGTAGAGATAGGAGAATTGCCAGTTTGAGGTGGGGGCTGGGGAGATGGCTCAGTGAGTAGCTAAGCACTTGTTTGCAAGCATGTAGATTCTCAGCACTCATGTAAAAGCCAGGGCAGCAGCACATTCCTATAACCCCAGCATTGGGGACATTGTAGAGTCAGTTGGATCCTCGGGCCTTGCTGCTCAGCCAGTCTAGCTAAATCAAGTTTCAGGTTCAGTGAGAGAGCATGTCTTAAAAAATAAGGTGGTGGGCAATAGAGGAAAGAGAAAGCCTCTCCATACATACATACATACATACATACACACACATACATACTTATACCACACATGAGCGCACACACACACACACACACACACACACGAGTTCAAGGTCATGCTCAATTACATACCACCACCACCACAACAAACAAACAAACCACATACAAAATGATAACAGAACTGATGAAAATCTCTGAGAAACGGTGGAACATCCCAGGGGAAGTATCATGGAAATTATTCCCATGTCAAGGTCTGAAGGGCAAGCCAAGGGTTGCATGACATTAAAACCTGGTCCACCCTAACCCACCATTTCCCCAGTCACTGGAGGTCGGTAGTCTCTTTATCACTGGAATTTTCTTCTTTCTGTCCTTGCTCATTTTATTTCCATTATCTTTTCTCCAACATCAGCCTAAGCTGAAATAACATAAACTTTGACCCCTGCCCCAACCACGTGGAAAACTATCCAGTGATAGAAACTACTGACATGTTAAGAGAAGCAGTGCCAAGAAGAGTCCATAACAGAGAGAATCTATGACGCCATTTGATATAATCCCCAAAATAAATGCTGTCTCTGGACTTGTCAATAAATCCCCATGTCCTGAAACTCCATCTATGTGGATTTCTGTTACATGCACCAGACATGGTATAGCACAAAAGGCTTGACTAACACAACGTACCCTCCCTCTTTATTGCAAGCACACTCTCTCTGCCCCCCCCCACTCTTTTCTGGTCTCCACCCTTATGAAGGTCATTCGTGGAAATACGTCATCTCACCAACTCCTGTAGAAATAAGTCAGTGCACTATTTTAGTGTGGTATATGACACCAAGCAACTTTCTGGTTTTTTACAAATGAATTTAGATCAGTATATTATTAAAGATCATGTTATAATTTTCATTTTAATCTATTCTTTAATAATATTCATAATATATAAGGACAAGGTTTGACTTTCTTCCATTTAACAAGTGATGCATGCTGCTTAATTTGTTTCAAATTAAGTATGCACAAAAGAGTATGGCTTATCTACAAATTCAAAATGACATTTTAATTTTGTGTTTGGGGACCAAATGTGTATTAATATGTAGATTGAAATTTAACTGTGTGTTGGAGCCCTCCAAACTGCTTCCATGACCTGATATTTGGAATTCTTGAATTTCTCTCTTTAAAAAAAAATCAATTACTTTATTATTATAATTTTCATGTTTTGTTTCTAAAAAAGGAGACGTGAGCACTTTCTGGCTGCTATTTGCAAGTACTCTCCAAAAATAACACACTGTGGGGTTGGATCATTTTATTTCCAATAAAGGAAAAACCAAATTGAATAAAAATTTCCCCTGTTAACATATGTTGTGAAGAACCAGAGCTCTCGTGATGTACTCAGAGGTGCTTATAAGTCTGAGGTCAAAATTCAACTCGCAGTTTTGTGTCTATTGTTCATTTCCTGTCTTTCTTTCCCATCAGAACCATTTTAAGAGAACAAATCAGTAATTCATTCTGCTCTCACTCAGTTTCACTGATGCCATCTCTCTTTCCCAAGTTAGCCATTTGAGAAGATGTCAGTCACCTGAATAATAATAAAAAGTTACAAAAGGGGCAAGGCCACCACCACAGGCACAAGAGCCCAGTGAGCTGGCAGCCAAGTGGCAGAGGGACTGGCCTGCAAATACCTCATCAGCGTCTGGCAGTGTTTGTGTTAGTACTGGTTACTTTTCTCATCACTGTGGCAAAGCGCTTGACTAAAGTAACTTCAGGGACAGTTTATTTGGGGTTTGTACTTTGAGAGTACCGTCCATCACGGTGGGGGAGTCAGTGCAGTCAAAGTCTAAGGCCACTGGCAGCAAATGGAAAGAGATAAATGTCCCCGCTCAGGTCACTTTCTCCTTCCCCTGACCTCAGTCCATAGGATGGCGCTCCCCACACTAGGGTGGGTCTTCTTACCTCGAGTAACCTAATCTAGAAAGATCCTCAAGGACATGGCCACGCACTGATCTCCTAGGTGATTCCATTAGGTTAACAGTCCATTTTAATCATCATGACATTTGGAATTAAATGATATTCTACAATTATTTTTTTAAAACCTTAATAAACCCCTGGATATTCTTTATACCAAAACTGAAGTTGACTATCTTGAACTCACATCCCGGCTCCCAGCTCTATGACCTTCCACAACTTATTTCCCTTTTCTTTTTCTAACGCTGTTTATACATATGAAGGAAGAATTAATTTTTTTTTTTACCCAGTGAGCTAAGAGAACGAGGGCTTCACCTGACAGACAAACAAAAGCCTCATTTTCATAACACCAGTAGGCCGAGGCAGGTAGAGTAGAGATTTGCAAGTGTGGTTCCCCAGACCTGCATTACTGACTTGAGTATTTCTGGAAATATGAGTTATTATTTTTAAAAGATTTATCTATTAATTTGTTTAATGTATGCAAGTACACTGTAGCTGTCTTCAGACACACCAGAAGAGGGCATCAGATCCCCATTACAGGTGGTTGTGAGCCACCATGTGGTTGCTGGGAATTGAACTCAGGACCTCTGGAAGAGCAGTCAGTGTTCTTAACCCCTGAGCCATGTCGCCGCTGTCTCCTCCTGGAAATATAAATTATTGAACCTCAGCTCAGGCCTAAGGAATCAGAAACTGGGGTACATCCATTTGCATTTAACAAGCCTGACTGCGATTCATGAAAATCCATGGTGTTTCCAGGGTATCCAGAAACTAATTGATCCTTTTTTTTCATTATCAAGTGTTAAATGACATCAAAGCAGTGCCTTCAAAGATGGAGAAAAATATTAGAACTTAAAACTGTGTGTGTGTGCATGTGTCTGTGTCTGTGTGTGTGTGGGGGGGGGCGGTGTCTTGCTATGCAGCTCAGGCTGGACTTGAACTCCTAATCTTACATCCTCTGTGTACTAAGTACCAGGATTATAGGCACACCCTCACCACATCCAGCTAGAAGGTAAAATTCTACACCTAAGGCCTTCATCAAATAGGAAAGCAAAAGGAAATTGTTTTCAAACATAGAGGTCTTAATTAAAAAAAAAAAGTACATACACAGACTTCCATCAAATTCTGGTGCACACTCAAGTACCAGAACTTGTACCATAGCATGACACAATTATTTTTGTAATAAGTATCACATTCTTGTTCTCCTTTTTCAGGATTTTTCTGAGACCCAAAGTTATTGTGAGGATGATGTATGTACTTAGAAATGTTCCTTTATGGGCAAAGCCACATGCAAACCTGAAGGATTTCTCTCAAGAGAAATGTTGATTAATTTAACCGAAGGTTCTTCATGACACTGATGAATCTGCCCTATGAACAGGTACAGGATAGGACTTTTCTTCTGGCCTTTGGAGATCCCATACATTCATTCTTTCTATTTGCATTCTTCCTATATGCATTCTATCTGTCTGTCTGTCTGTCTGTCTGTCTATCTATCTATCTATCTATCTATCTATCTATCTATCTATCTATGGTACTGATTATTAAACCTCAGGGATTTCTTAAGCAAGTACTCTTCTACTGAGCTATACCTCCAGTGTCTTGCTATGTAGAACAGGCTGGTCTTAAACTCAGTTTTCCCACCTCCACCACTGAAATGCTGGGATTACACACATGTGCACCACCACACTTGTAGGCTTTGGGGGATCTCATGCATGTGTGTGTGTGTGTGTGTGTGTGTGCGTGTGTGCATGTGAATGGCCTTTCAAGTGTCTGATAGCTTTGGCTGTGCTCCAGGAACACCTTCCTAGTGTGCCCTAAGCACTGTCCAATGAAACATTCTGTGATGATGAAAATATCCTACAGTCTGCAACACACTCAATATGTGAGCCACTAGGCACAAGAAGCACTTAATAGTCCGGTTAGCACCACTGAAGAGATGGGGTTTAAATCTCAAGTAATCTTATCCAATTTAAATTGGATAGCCACACATTGATCAGAGTTATACTGAAAGTTACTGTTTGTATCAAATAATGCTATATACTTAATGTATGCTGAGGAAAAGAATCCTGTTTCTCTGAAATTCAAATATATTGATCAACTAGTATTGTTTTTTGCTAAGTCTGACCTAAGTCGTGCAAAGTTTGATTAAAAGGTTCTCTGGTCAGGTATGGTGATGCACAGCTGTGGTCCCAGCACTATGGAAGCAGAAGGAGCATCACTGTGAGTCTGAGGCCAGTATAATCTACACAGAACTTCTAGATCAGATGTCACAAAAGAAGAAGGAGGAAGAAAAGAAGGAAGAGGAGGAGGAAGAGGAGAAAGGAAGAGGAGAAAGGAAGGGAGGAGCGAGGAGAAAGGGAGAGGCAGGTTTGACTTTAGCCTCTGCCCTTCTTCTTTTGTGACGTCTAATCTAGAAGAGGAGTTGTGTTTTACTTAACAATATGAATGTGTGCACCTGTGTGTACGTGTGTACATGTATGCATATGCATGTAGAGGCCAGAAGCTGATGTCAGGTTTCTTCTTTGGTCCATTCCCACTTTATTATTTGAGACAGGGTGTCTCACTGAGCTTGGGGTTTGCTGATTGAAGTAGACTGGCTGGCTAGTTCCATGCCTGGGTGTTTGTTTGTTTGTTTTTGAATTCTGGGGGATTGAACTCAGCTCTTCATGGATTCATGGCAAGCATTTTACCGACTGAAACATCTTTCCAGCCCAAAAGATATGTCAGAAATAGAACTTAACCATGGCAGTTAAGAGAAAGAGAGACGTTTAGAGATAGATTACACTATACCTAAATATGAGTGCATGTTTCTCAGTGGGAAATGCAATAAAATGTCTTAGCATGAGCTATAAGCACCATCTCAAGTTATATCTCGAGAATTAAGAACTTTCTTCTTTTGCTCTCTCCTGTGGGTATCCATGATTATAAGACAGTCCCAGAGGTACTTTGGATGGGATTATAATCTAATAAGGGAAAACCAGAAGGCATTTTGGTTGCACAAGGGGTTTATGACATGTCTCTTACTACATGTGTGGTTTCTGGTGAGATTACTCGAAAATTGTGAGTTTGTATCTGGGGAAGTAGAGGGGATTGGGGAAATGTTCCTTGGGTTACAAACTTGATTCTCAGGTGATGAGAGGCTTCAACCAGACTACCGGGTGTCACCTTCCTTCCCCATGCTCCCACAATTTCTCCTTTGACCCGGTCTCAGAAGAAAGAAGGTTCTGTGTCCATAACCAGAAAAACACAGATTTGAGTTCATTTTGGCCAGATAAGGGTACAAGACTAAACTTCTGGGGGAATCAGTATCCCCAACCTCAAGCAGTACTACAGAGCAATAGTGTTAAAAACTGCATGGTATTGGTACAGTGACAGTCAGGTAGATCAATAGAATAGAATTGAAGACCCAGAAATGAACCCACACACCTATGGTCACTTGATCTTTGACAAAGGAGCTACAACCATCCAGTGGAAAAAAGATAGCCTTTTCAACAAATGGTGCTGGTTCAACTGGAGGTCAACATGCAGAAGAATGCAAATTCTTATCTCCTTGTACTAAGCTCAAGTCCAAGTGGATCAAGGACCTCCACATAAAACCAGACACACTGAAACTAATAGAAAAGAAACAAGGGAAGAGCCTTGAGCACATGGGCACAGGGGAACATTTCCTGAACAGAACTCCAATAGCTTATGCTCTAAGATCAAGAATTGACAAATGGGACCTCATAAAATTACAAAGTTTCTGTAAGGCAAAGGACACTGTCAATCAGACAAAACGGCAACCAACAAATTGGGAAAAGTTCTTTACCAATCCTACATCCGATAGAGTGCTAATATCCAAGATATACAAAGAACTCAAGAAGGTAGACTCCAGAGAGCCAAATAACCCTATTAAAAAATGGGGTACAGAGCTAAACAAAGAATTTTCACCTGAGGAATATTGAATGGCTGAGAAGCACCTAAAGAAATGTTCAACAACCTTAGTCATCAGGGAAATGCAAATCAAAACAACCCTGAGATTTCACCTCACACCAATCAGAATGGCTAAAATCAAAAACTCAGGAGACAGCAGGTGCTGGCAAGGATGTGGAGAAAGAGGAACACTCCTCCACTGCTGGTGGGATTGCAAGCTGGTACAACCACTCTGGAAAGCAGTCTGGCGGTTCCTCAGGAAACTGGGCATGATACTACCGGAGGACCCCGTTATACCACTCTTGGGCATATACCCAGAAGATTTTCCAGCATGTAATAAGGACACATGCCACTATGTTCATAGCAGCCCTATTTAATAGCCAGAAGCTGGAAAGAACCCAGATGTCTCTCTATGGAGGAATGGATACAGAAAATGTGATATATTTATACTATGGAATACTACTCAGCTATTAAAAACAATGAATTCATGAAATTCTTAGGTAAGTGAGTGGAACTGGAGAATGTCATCCTGAGTGAAGTGATCCACTCACAAAAGAACACACATGGTATGTACTCACTGATAAGTGGATATTAGTCCAGAAGCTCAGAATACCCAAGAAATAATTCACATATCAAATGATGCCCAAGAAGAAGGAAGGAGAGGCCCCTGGTCCTAGAAAGGTTCAATGCAGCAGTGTAGGGGAATCCCAGGACAGGGAATAGGGAGGGGTTTGATTGGGGAACAGGGGGAGGGAAGAGGGCTTATGGGACTTTCGGGGAGGGGGGAACTGGGAAAGAGGGAATCATTTGAAATGTAAATAAAGAATATATCTAATAATAAAAAAAAGGGTACAAGACTAGTCATTCTCTTTTGAAGTCAATTTTAAGAGGAATAATGGCTGAGAAAATATAAGTGATGAGTTAAAAGACAAATTTGACTGGAGATGAGGTCCTCCTTATGTATTCAATCCCCTAGTCACCTTGACGGCTGCTTACCATATTAAAGTCATTGTGGGAATTTAAAAAAAAAGACATAAGATCAAGATTCATTTATTATCCCTATATGTATGGCTTTGCTTTGCTTCAAAACCAAAACCAAAAATATATGGCAACTAGAATAATATTGGTAGTTCTCTAGAAAACTTAATACTGGTTTTTGACAACCCTATACTTTCCAGCTGTGATCAAATAGAGGTCCCATAACTCTCTTCTTTGGGTGCAGAAAAGAAACCAGTGCTTGATGCCTCCAAAGTCATCATTGATAGAAAGAAGGTATTATTTTACAACTGCATATTAAGTGGATACTTAATAACCCTGTTGTGTGTGTGTGTTTCTTTAATTTCTTTATCTTTATTTTCTCTTTAGACAATGTCTCATTATATAGCTCAGACTACCCTGAAACTCTATATATTGCCCAGATTCAAGATTCTCCTGTCTCAGCTTCCTGGGTGCTGGGTTTATAGGCATGTGCTGCTACCACCACATTCACCTTTGAAAACATTATTTTAGAAAAGATTTATTTGTTTTGAGTTTATGTGTATGGGTATTTGCCTCTAGAGGTCAGAATAGGGTGTCAGATTCCCTAGAACTGGAGTTACAGATGGTTGTGAGTCACCATGGAGTTGAACCTGGGTCCTCTGAAAGAACCGCCAGTGTTCCTAACTGCCCACCCATCTCTCTAGCTTGAACAACACCATTTTTAATACGAGAAAGGTATTTTGAAATTGGCCATGCCTTCCCAAGAATAGCAGAAAAAAACCCACATGTATTTAAAAAAAAAAACAAATAATGTTCTAGGAGGCAGAATGGTTCTAGACACTCTTGTTTCTGAGAACTGTTAGAGTTTGGAATGATATTTGTGATTATTTTAAAAAGAAAAGTTGCAGTAATAGCAAACAGCAGACTTTTAAAATAAATCTTGATAAAATCGTGTCTAGAGCATCACCTTTGAAATGTTTCCATTTTCTCTGTTTCCTACTAGGCTCACATATTTACATACTGAGATTTAAGAGCTGATGACACCCCAATGGGTTTCCAGCAAGAGTTTCTCAGCACTCGTCTTGCTTCTGTTCCCTTTCCTATCACTTTACTAAAGAGAAGCATTAGGTCTGGAAGACAGCTGATGCTCTGCCTCCAAAATGCAAGCATGTGAACATACTCCTAGAATAACTCTGGTTTAACTCAGAAACATAACATTTACCCTGTGACTGGCATCCAGCCTGGGCATGGGCATCCTCTCATCCTGCGACAGCATCAGAGCCAAATCAACATCTGGGAGGACTTGATACAGATGCTAATTTTCAGATGTACTTGGATGGTTTCTGTTACCTAAATAATCCATACATTAAGGAAAAAGAAAAAAAAGCTCTTCGACTAAAGTCCACCTAAAAGACTCCAGTTCATGTTCCCCTAATGATAGCACCCTTTAAAACACCAAGGAAACCTTGTCCTCCTGACACAAGTCTGATGCCATACGAACTCCCAGAAACTGTAGCAGCATGCACAAGGCCTGCACAGGTTCAAGCCAGATAGGATCCCAGTGCTGAGAGAAAGAAGTGGATACAGGTTCCCATTCCTAACCAAGAAGCCATCTGCAGTTGAGACCCATTTGCAAAGGAAAAAAATAGGTTTTTTCCCCCAATGAAGTCTTATTGGGGATATTAACTATTCTTAAGAGCAGGTCTCATGCCCAGCAGTATATGACCAACATAAAAGGAACTCAATGGTATTTTTATAGATTTTTGTCCCATCTTGTATTGCTTGGGGTGTGTGTATATGTGTGTGTCATCTGCTCTTAGGTGGTTGGATCTGGGAGGCAGACTAAAGTCCAGTGCAATAGACAACTGTTCATCCCACCAGGTGAAAGTAAGACCACTACCACATTTTTTAATCAAATTTGAAGCAAGCTAACTGGCCAGGACCATGTACACTGACCAGGTTCATACCTGAGACCCATGCCCAGAATATGGCACCAAATTACATTAGTCAGGGGCTAATAAAGACAAAAAGCCACAAGACTGTCCTTCCTGCCTTCGTCTAATCAGAGGCAAACATACATTCTGACATCCTACCTACTGCCTATGTGTGGTCAAAGCACACATCCTGTGCCATTGGGACAACTAAGCTTGTTTACCGAAGCAAAACCACATAACTTGTTATCCCATACAAACAACAGCCCCTGGCATTCCAGGAAGTTATCTGTCCTTGGGCAAGTGGGGCTTATTGGTTAGGGGCATTTTTGTTTTATAGATCTCTTAAGCATGGCAATTTAAAGTTAAAATATAATGTTAATCGGAGCATCAGACAATTCACCTCTCAGGGTTAAGAGTCATGTGAGTAAAGTGTATAACCGAAAGGACATGCTGTGCCTACTGGATATGGTTTTTTTCATAGAGGCATATGAATAAATAATAGTAGTCAGTTGTATTGAAGGATATGGAGTAAACTCCTATCTGCTACACCTGGGAGGGGCACAAAAATACCTTCTAAGAACAATTTTGTGTTTTTGAACTGAGGTCACAAGTCTTGTTTTGTGTTCTTGGAGTGTTCTCAAAAGCACTCAGGAGGCTCTTCGCATAACTCCATTCTTGGATCGTGTTCTGACAATTTGTCTTTTGCTTGTATATTATCATTTCCAATTTGTGTTTTTATAGATTTTGTTTTTATGTGTCTCTGTGTATATGTTTCTTCCTCTTTCTCTTTTTTTTTTTAAATTGGCTTTTGTCTGCCTATTTGTTTTCTAAACAGAGAGAACAAGAAAGGGTTGGGTATGTGAGGAGGAAGAGAGGATCTGGGAGGAGTTGGGGGCAGGAACCATGTCCAGAATATATTGTATGACAAACTCATAGCCAGTCTAAAACAACAGCTAGACTAAGACCTCAGAAGTATCAATGAAGCTTAACAGTACTTCACCTTGTAGTCTCCAACCTATATGCTCTTCTGCCCCAGATCCTGGGGAATTCCAAGGTTTACTGTCTTATATCTAAAAAGATCACCTTTTACATTTATTTTTTTGAATTTCATATATATGTACTGTATTTACATCACTAATCCCTCACTCCTCTCTTCAACGTGCTACTCCTCCTCAAATTCATGGCCTCTTTTTCTTTTCTTTTCTTTTAAGATTTATTTATTTATTATATGTAAGTACACTGTAGCTGTCTTCAGACACCAGAAGAGGGCATCAGATCTCTTTACGGATGGTTGTGAGCCACCATGTGGGTGCTGGGATTTGAACTCCTGACCTTCAGAAGAGCAGTCTCTTCTTACCCACTGAGCCATCTCTCCAGCCTGCCTCTTTTTCTTTAACTATTGTTACATGTACATATAAATGAGTACATATATAAATACAACTTGCTGGGTTCATTTAATGTTGTTCATATGTACATATGTTCAGAGCTGACCACTTGGGATTTGATAACGTATTCGGGGCTTGTCCCTGGAGAAAGATGGTTTTCCTTCTCTTTGTTGTCATTAATTGCTAGTACCTCTTCATCTAGTGGTGTGGCCTTGTGAGATCTCCCCCCCCCCCCCGCCATCCTCATTTTGGTGTCATCATTATCCAGGTGTTGTTTAGGCAACCATATTGTTGAGATTTCATGGGTGTACCTTTCCTGTCATATATAGAAGATACTATCTCACAGCAGACATCCTAGTCCACTGTGTCTTGTTTTCTGTCCTCTTGTCTGAGATGTTCTCCGGGCCTTCTGTGTGTAGGGTTCTTCTGTGCATTGAATTTTCGATCACTTATGGCACTCTGTAATGGTTTATGCCTGCTACAAAAAGAAGCTTCTTTGATGAGGGGTGAGAGCTTCCCTGTGGATAAAAGAATCAGTATTTAGAGTGGAGCTGGAAATTATGACTTAGGAAAGTGTGGCAGTAGAATGTTCTCTAGGTTCCATGGTCAGTCACGAGTAGTTGGCTAAGTTCCAAGTACTAGGCATGAGTAACTCTTACTGGGTAGGTTTAAGTCCAATCAGGCGGCTGTTGGTTAGTCCCCAGAACATAATGGGAACTTACTATGTCTTTTTCTTTGTCCTTTTTACACCCTGAGTCCTAATATCTATTTGGTTTTGAAGGCCTAGTCTCCCAGGTTACCCAATTCACCTGATAGTCCTACCCAAGGGATTCAGGGATAGTTCTCATCTATTTGACCAGGCCTTATCTAGGAACCTGTTCTCCTTCTCTAATCCTCAAGCCAAGGTTCTCCAATATGTAGGCAACTTCCATCTTTGTACACCCACGAAAAAGATCCCCAAGAAAGAACTAAGGCACTCCTCAAATTCTTAGCCGAAATCGGTGACAAGGTATCCAAAAAGTAAGTCCAATTGTGTGACAGTCAGTCTAATACTTAGGAGTGCACCTATTCAAAGGAAAGGGGAAATTGAATGAAGATCAAGTGTCACATACCTCTCCTTTCCCTTTAGCAAGGACACTTAAACATCGAGGCTTTTTTAGAAATTACTGGATTCTACAAGATCTTGTTTCCAAGGAAATAGTTTGACCTCTATATCAGCTAATAAAAAAGCCAAGGCAGGAAATATACAAACCCTGATCTGAAGGGGCCAGAGGAACTTTAGGACACTAAGGCCACCAAAACATATATGCTGGATACCTCCTCTCTCTCTCCCTCCCTCTGCCCCCCCCCACACTTCTCTCTCCTCTCACCCTTTCACCTGTCTCTTTTCTGTCTTGTCTCCCTTTCCATCTCTCTCCCTTCTCTCCCCACTTCTTTCTCTTTCACCCAATCTCGTCCTCCCTCCCCCTTCCCTTCACTGTGCCCTCTCCTCCTCCTCTTCCTCCTCCTCCTCTCTTTCTCTTCTCTCTCCTCTCTCTTCTCCTCCACTCCCCTTCTCTCTGTCCTCTTTCTCCCTTCCTCCCTCCCCTCTCCTCTCTATCCCCTCTCCTCCCCTGTCCAAGATAGGGATACTAATACTGGGATGAAACAGCATGACTATAAAGTAAGTTAGAGAGAAAAAGAGTTGTTCGGCTTACACTTCCACATCACTGTTCATCATTGAAGGAAATCAGGACAGAAGATCGAAGGCAGGAACCTGGAGGCAGGAGCTGATCCAGTGCTCATGGAGCAGCTTACTGGCATGCTCATCATGGCTTGTTCAACCTTCTTACTTATAGAACCCAGGACCACAGCCCTGGGATGGCACCACCCACAATAGGCTGTGCCCTCACACATCAATCATTAATTTAAAAAAATGCTCTACAGGCTTGCCTACAGCCTGATTTTTATGGGTGACTTAAGTTTGTGTCAAATTAACATAAACCAGCCAGAGCACTCCCTCTTTCCCTCTCTGTCCCCCCCTCTTCCCCCTCTTTCTCATCTTTCTCCTCCCTCTCTCTCCTCTTCTCTCCTCTCCTTCCCTCCCTCCCTTCTTCTCCCTTCTCCCATTCCCCTCTCTTCCTTCCACTCCCTGGACCTTAGCATTCCTGGTAACCATAAAGACCTCCAGAATGGAGGTTCTAAAAGTCATAGTTTTCTAACAGTAATAACAATAATAGCTTAAAAACATCTAGTTTCTCAAAGAACCTGAGGAGATACATAGCCGTAAGTTAACGTTTGTTTAAATTCCCTTCATTCTGCTCCAAGAGCAAGCCTGCACTGCAGGAGGCAGGGCGGTAAGGGATTTGCTTTAAAGCTACATTTTTCTAAGTTCTTACACAACATGAACAGAACATACATAGGAGTCCCCCTTATAGCTAGTTGCCTTCTGTTATACCTGCCCCAGCTGCTACTACCCTCCAATAGAGACATACTCGTCTTGAATAAACTCTTAAAACTTGTTGAGATTGCCAAAAATCAGTCCTTTGCAAAACTGTCCAGAACCAGGAAGATGACCCAAAGTATAAGCCTGAGGACCCACATGGCAGAAGAAGGGATTCTCTGACCCTCCCCCCGCCACACACACACATTCACGCATGTGCACACACACAAATAAGTGTAATGAAAAGAAATCGTAGAAAAACTGTCCCATATTCTTTGGGCTTCTGAATTCTTTCTGTATTTTCCTATTGGAGAGCCGGGGGACAAAGTCTTCTTAGGAGACAAAGGTGAGGAAGTTGCAAGTTCGTTCTCTCTCTCTCTCTCTCTCTCTCTCTCTTTGTGTGGTGTGTGTGTGTGTGGTCTATCTCTGTCTCTCTGTCTCTTTCTGTGTATGTATGTGTGTGTTGTGTCTCTCTGCGTCTCTGTCTCTCTGTCTGTCTCTGTCTCTCTGTCTCTCTGTCTCTCTGTCTCTGTCTCTCTCTCTCTCTCTCTCTTTGTGTGGTGTGTGTGTGTGTGTGTGTGTGTGTACATTCTGGTGCACCTAAGGCTGCAACCATCTTGCAAACATGTCTCTCAGAGACTGACGAGACAATCGGCTGTTCTCTTCCAACCCTTCCCTCCATCACCAGCACCCCTTTGCAACCTCAGCTGACACTAGAGGACAGGGAGGGGAGGCGTTGTTGTGCTCCTGGTGAGAGGTTGCTTCCTCATCCTGCGAGTGAGCTATAAAGGGCGGGGGGGGGGGGGGGGGAGGGCAGAGGCTTGCACAGCTGTTTGATGCTGCCAAAAACGCGGTGTGTGTAGAAGAACAGGATGGTCGCGGCTCAGGATGGGACAGAGACTTACAGAAAGGGGACGCTGGCATTCAGCTCCCCGCCTTGACTCTAGCAGAGCTACAGAGATCCGTCGAGACAGCTTTAGTGAGGATTCTTGGGTGAACTTTGGAAATGCTCTCTGGGATTGCAGAGCGCGCGAACCTGGAGTCTGGTGCCCCCTAGTGGACTACAGATATCTGAACTGGAGCTACCTTGAGGATCTGAGAGGGCTGCATGGCTTAAAACCAGAATGTGGTTTTCCCACTAATCCCCTGACCCATTGCTTTTCAGAGGAAAAGGGACCTCAGGCATCCCTGAGGCACAGTTTGCAGTAGTACAGGGTTATCCTGTGAGTGTGGCCACAGAAGAGGAGAAACTCACCTTAAAGCTGAATACAGGGCAGACAAAGTTATTTACATTTGTAATCCCAGCACGCAGGAAGCTGAGACAACCTGGTCACAAGTTCCAGGCCAGCCTGAGGGTGGGGTGGGGTGGGGTGAGTCACAGCATCGGATCTGAAAAAGGACCTTTCCCTCAGGAAGATCTAAGTCTCCCTTCCCTGGCCACCATTCTCAGACTGGAGGAATTTGTAGTCAAGATCATCAGCTTTAGCAACCAAGAGAGCACAGAGTTCTAAGAGCCACCCAAAGCACCCGGACTTAGGAAGCAGACAGAAGGAGAACTAAATATTAGTGTACTACTTAATAGCTTTATTACCTCAGGAACTCCTATCCCAGTCCCAATTTCTTCATTTGTAAATAAGGGTAAGCCCTAATGTGAAACTCAAGTGCGTGCTGCAAACCTGTAATCCAGGACTTGGGACTCGGAGGCAGGAGGAACAAGAATTTAAAGTCATCCTTAGCTGCAGTACAAGTTCGAGTTTGAGAATCCCATCTGGGATATATGAGACAAGCAATTCTGTCTCAAGAATGAAAGGGGGGATGAGCCCTGGTGGACATTTCTAATAAGTTAGAAAAAGGACCAGAGGGAACATTACAAATAAACAGGAGCTGCTGCTTATTTGTGCATAGGTTGACGCTTACTGTCAGTTCCCACATATCTTTATTGGGGGGAAGACCTGAAGGAGTCTATGGCAAAAGACAAAAAGAACTAGTAAAACTGAAGTTTTTTTTTTTTTTTTAAAGCATGGGTTGAGGTGACGGCTCATGTTTGTAGCCCCATTACTCAGGAGGCCAAGGGAGGTGGGTCACAAGGGAGTTCCTGGCCACCCTGGGCTACAGAGTGAGACTGTCTCATCCCCACCCCCGAAAAACAAAAACCAAAACCATAAAACAAAAACAAAACAACCCCCTCAAAAAAAATGAGTTAGGAATGCTGACATGCTAACCATCAATCCAGACTCAGGGATCTAAGCTTCAAATTTGGTTGTGAGTTTCCTGGCAGCTGAGGTGCAGCCACACAGCTCCACTCATCAGAGGGAGGAAGAAGCAGAACTTCTCAAAGGATATGAGGTTTCGGGAGCTGTGTGTCAGGGGGAGATTCTCTGGCTTGGCTTATAAATGACTTCAAAGGTTTTCTTTCCTAGGGGGTTTCCAAACCTATTAACAGAAGTGATGCGCTAATTGAGACTGTGACAATTTCTGTAGCAGTTACTATCCATAATCCTTCCAATTCCCTGCGATGTTATGAGATCATCTAGAGGATTTGTAGATTCACTGCTTCCACCCCCAAGGAAATATTCTGTCACCCACACAGAAGCCTCAGATTGAGAATGGATCTCTTGAGCATATAAAGGTAGTTTTAGATTAAATAGCTAAATTCAAAAGGTTCTCTTTCCATGGCCCAATTCTGGCCCCACTTCTCTTCCATCAAAGGCCATGGTCATCTTTCAGGAGCATTTATATAGGAAGTGAACATCCTTTGCCCCAAAACACTACAGGTGAGCTCTCCCAGCCAACCACCAAGGCTCCTTAACTAATCTGCATATGCTAACGTGGGTTCCAAGAAAGGCATCAAAAGAAGTCTCTGTCCTCCCTCACCTTTACTTTTAATCCCCACATAGGTTTTGCTTTTACCATATGGTAATTATTTCCAAATCACAAGTGCAAACACTCACTCTGATTGGAAAATTAGCAGATTTCAAACTCAGGTAATTTGTCCCTAATGAGGAACTTGTTGAACTGAATTTAACAATTAACTCGAACACCCTTTGCTGCCTGCCTGTAAGGCAGGGAGTGGGAGACAGAAGGGCAAGTCAAAGGCTTGGGGCCAGCAGTTTAAGGCTGGGTTGGGGGAAAGGTGTGTTCATGAGACTCTTCGAACCTCAGACACTTGGCTGTTCAAAGAGCTATATGTGTGTATAATATGCCCAAATGTGAATGCATATGGAAGTAGAGCAACTAATAAGTGTCCTATACCCAGAATCCACCTCCTATTGCTCTGGGGGAGGTCTCCAGTTTCCTTGGATCTCCACCCCAGCAGCAATCTTGACTCTTGTGCTCCCCAAAGAGAAGAATTCAGATAGGACACAGTAATAGATCTGGTGGAGGGAGGGCTTAATTAGATCAAGCAAGGAAGCATGGGCGAACTCTTTATGGGGGGGGGGGGAAGTGGGTCTAGATGAGCAGCCAAAGCCCCAGTCCTAGCATGCTTGAGGTTTACATCTCTCTACTGCCTGCTGGCCCCTCCTTGTACCTCTCCCAGGGTAAGCACTTCCAGGAAAGGGGTGTGTTTTTCTTGGAAGCTCATATTTACCCAGAATCCAGTCCTAATATATAAGATACAAAAATATTCATAGGAGTTTAAAGTTGTTGAGAAATCCAGTAAAGGAAAGGGTAACAGTATTTTGTGCATGTTCCCTTGGAGTCTTGAAGTTGCTTTAATCTAACCTCTCTAGCAGCATGGACCACTTTCTCCCACTGTCCCTTACATCCTGTTTTTGGCAGGTACTAAACTGGCTTATCTGGAGTTTATCACAGCCACTTTCTTTCTATCTGGATCATCAGTTAACCATCACTGTTATCTTTATACTGTTTCAGGGACCACATCAAAGCCTGCTTGTTGTTCCTTAGATCTGCTATATTATACTTTAGTAATGTAATATACAATCAGAAGCACTAGATAGATGTCGCTGCTGTTGGTCACTATCTCCTGGAGCTAACCTCTTATTTAACACCACCACTATCCACTCATGACTAATCTGGTATGAGCTGTGTAGAAGGAACTGGAAACCTGGAAGACAGATAAACAAGAGTACTGGAAGAGAACACAGAAAGAGAGGGAGTACCTCTCTGTTTCTCTCTATCTCTCTGTGTCTATCTGTCTCTCTATGTCTCTGTCTCTGTGTGTGTGTGTGTGTCTGTCTGTCTGTCTGTCTGTCTGTCTTCCCCACCCCCACAGGTTCCCAAGCTCCTGAGAAGGTGAAATCTGTGAGTTTTACTTAACTGCTAGAATGGTTAGGATCCCCTTCCTGGGCATTTTGCATATGATTGTGCAGCTTTTCAAACCATTCTCTTTCACCCTCCTTAGTCCATGTCTTGGGACCCCTTGATTTCTGCAGATCACAGTCCAAGTAACCCCAGACTATAAGGATTTCAAGGTCACCCAAGCATAGAGCCATTGTTCTTACTGTGATCCTTAATGATCAACTCCAAGCTAGCACCCAATTCATGCTTGAGACTGTTTCTGTATTTGGCCTTGCTCCCCATCTCCAGAACACCAGTGTCACCGCCCGGCAAAACAAAACAAACACGCAAACAAAACAAAAAAACCACTAGCCACATGTGACTAAGCACTCAAAAGATAGCTAGTGAAAATAAAGAGCTAAATTTAAAATGTGTTTACCTACAATTATTTTTAAAATTTAAAATTACCAATTTTTTTTTAAATTTAAAAATTGTACACACCTTTAATCCTGGCACTAGAGAAGCAGAGGCAGGCAGATCTGTGAGTTTGAAGCCAGCCTGGTCTACAGAGGAAGCATCAGGGCAGACAGGGCTATGAGGAGAGAGCCTATCTCAAAATAAAATAAAATTTAAAAACTGGTACTTGATTCACTTATCAGGAAAATTATAAGTGCATTTGAGAAATGAATCTGCATTTTAAACAAAGATCCATTACTTATGTGTACATGAGTGCCTGTGTGTATGCATGAAGACACTGAAGGAGCGAGAAGGGAGTTGGGTCCCCTGGAGCAGTAATTTTGGTAGTTGTAAGCCACCTAACAAAGATCCTGGGAAAAAATTTGGGTCCTCTGGAATTGCTTCATGCACTCTTACCTACTAAGCCATTTCCCCAGCCCCTGGATCTGCATTTCAACTGTAAGTTTTCTACAAATCTAAGTTCACATCATGTATTTTTGTATGTGTGCATGTATTGGGAGTTGGGGGCACATGGACATTAGGGGTAACCTCAGCTGTCTCTTCCAGATGCCATCTACTTTATTTTTTAACTTTTTATTGATTCTTCATGAATTTCCTATCATTTACCCCAACCCTACTCATCTCCATGGCCCTCCATATCTGCCCTCTGCTCTCACAACCTCCCCACCAAGGAAAACAAAAAATAAAAATAAAAATTGAATTAAAATTTTTTTAAAAAAAATCTCGGGCTGGAGAGATGGCTCAGTGGTTAAGAGCACTGAATGCTCCTCTGAAGGTTCTGAGTTCAAATCCCAGCAACCACATGGTGGCTCACAACCATCCATAACAAGATCTGATTCCCTCTTCTGGAGTGTCTGAAGACAGCTACAGTGTACTTACATATAATAAATAAATAAATAAATCTTTAAAAAAAATCTCACCATGGAAACTGATGTGTGTCACTGTGTGTCATAAGAGTATATCCTTTTATCTAAACAGTTTTACTTACAAGTGTTTATTGCAGTGAGTCACTGGTCTGGTTTGAGGCCTCTGGCTTCTGCTACACGATCAATACTGGATCCTCAGCAGGACTGCTCTAGGATAGCCTGTTATCACCCTGTGTCATGGAGACCCTACAACTTTGAGTCTGTAGAATCAGCTCATTCAAATGCTCCAGCAGTTCATGAATGGGATTTGGGCCTGGGTGATAGCTGAGTTGATCAACCCACCAGCTCTCCTGTACCTGTGCCACCAGGACCATCTCTCTTGCTTTTCCCAGGCCAGTGATGGCGCCTACTCTCCCAAGTGCTATAGCTGGCAAGGGGAGGGCCAGTTCACATTTCATACCCTGGGTTGGGGGCAGCTCTTCTGCACCCACACTACTGCAAAGTCAACAAGGAGTAGGGCCAGCATGGGGGTGGGGTCAGATCTGCACAGCTCTGGGACATCAAATTGGCCACAGGCGGCAGCAAAGACCAGGGACATCCACATGGCCTTTGGTGGTAACATGGGACACAGATATTGACACAGACTCCTGCTGCTGCAGGCAGGGCCACAGACTCAGACATGGCCCTCGGCAGCAGCAAGGGCCAGGACTTTATGATGGCCTCAGGTAGCAGTGCAAGCTACAGCCACCAGGCTGTTCTTCATCGCCCTCCAGTTTCCAGTTCCTCATCTCTACACAAGTGCACAAAAAAGGCTTTTCTTTCTCTCCCATCTCTCCAGCACACCCACTTCCACATGAAGCAGGCATGTCTTCTGCCCACCAGCTGCCACATGGCAACATCTACCTTAATTTTTAAGCAAGATCTAGTTTTGAGGCCAGAGAGATGCTTCAGGGGTTAAAAGGGCTAGCCACAAATGCATGACAAGTCAAGTTCAATTCTCAAAACTCTCATAAAAATCCGAATGTTGTAGCCAACAACTATAATTCCAATACTTTGTAATGTGGGAGTTGACAATAGGAAACTCACCCTGGAGCTCAGGAGCCACCTCTCCTGGAGTGTACAGAACAGCAGCAGAAACAGCAAGAGAGACACTGTCTCGAAGGTATGACATACCTACACTTGCATACATGTACACACCTATACAAAGAGACAAAGAGAGGAGGAAGGAGGGAGCGAGGGAGGGACAGAGAGAGAGAGAGAGAGAGAGAGAGAGAGAGAGAGAGAGAGAGAGAGAATTCTGAATAATGAGTAAGAATTAATCTTAGGAAGGAAAAGCTGGGTGTGGTGACACATGCCTTTACTTTAAGTACTCTGGAGGCAGAGGAAAGCATATCTCAGTGAGTTCTAGGCCAGCCTCGAACATAGTGAGCTTCAGGATATATAGGACCTACCAAAAGGGGTGGGGGGAGAAAGAGGTTCAAGTGAAGTCACAAAATGTAACCAGCTAATATTCTCAATCAAAACCACATTCAAATAGCAAGGCAGAGACAATTCCAGGGAAATAACAGATGCCACTAATATGTAACTGGAAACAAAGGTGAGTTTATTTGTCTGTCAGAAAGGGAAAAGTACACCACTGGAGCAAAACATTCTGCTCATTGTACCTGAGTGGACCACTTACAGAGCTAAAGGGGGAAGGAAACCAAAACTGGCAGCGCACTGAGGTCAGATCTGCTTGACTCTGAAGGCTGAGCTGAAGTTCTTTGCAACCGCTCACCGGGCCAGTTCACTTCTTCCAAGTGCAGGCACCCGCTCCCAGCAATGTCCAGGAGGCTCCAGTCAGCTCGCTGTCACTCTGGTGGCAAATGTGACCAGCATGCTTGAAGGAGGTCAAATCTTTGTTGAAGAGCACTAGCAGGACCTCAGTATAGGTTTACGCCAGTGACGATCACGGTCGCCTGTCCCTTTGCTAACCTCTTTCAGAACCGACAGACCAAGTTTCCATTTCTTCTTAGGGAACAAAGCAAACAAACATACATGTGCACTTGCTTACAGAGGCAAATTTCATGTAGGCAGATTATCTTTCAGAGTTACAGAAGAACGAGACATAGCAGTCAAACAGTCCCTATCCATGACCGATGGCAGCACCACTACCCACCAGAGCCAAAAGGTGGAAACAGCCCAGACGTGGAGAAACAGATCAGGCCGTAACAGACAAGGGACTGCGGACAGAAGTGCTGGTATACAGTACAATATGAATAAACATTAAGCACCTGCCAGGCAAAAAGGCAGACACAAAGGGTACAAAGTTGTATATATAAAACACTGTAAAATTCACTTAATATAAACACCGCGAATAATTCAATTGATAGGGACACAAAGCAAATTAGTGGTTACCAGTGGCTGGGGGTGGGGGGAGGGGGTGCCTCCCTGCTTTGGGCTTAATGGGTCCAGGACTTCTTTTGAAGTGCTGAGCATGGTTTGGAAACAGACAAAGGGCTGGCTGCACAGCACTGCCAATGTCATAAATGCTAAGGAGCTGCACCTTGTGTGGATAAATGTTTGTTACCGAACTGATCCAACCTCAACCCTCTAAAGGGCAGAGCAGCCCAGTCCACTGAAACACGGAAACACGGAGAGGAGGTGAGCAGGCAGGGGGTGTCAAACAACTGATGAGGACTAAACGGGGTGGGGGCAGAGGAGGAGGACGGCCCACTTAACAGCCTCGGACAGCTGTGGGCTCTGAAGAAGCAGTCTGCAAGACTGAGTTTTAAGTGCTTCCTTACTTCCTCCATGCCAGTAACCTAGAATGTTCTAAAACACGTAAATGGCTCCACAAGGAGAGCCACAGAGAGCCATGCTTTTTCCAGGACCGTGGCAGGGTCTGGAGGAGAGGGGGGGTCTGCCGGAGTCCTGGCTGCAGGGCAAACCTTCCAAGGGCTAGATGTTCATCAGACATGGGTACCTCTGCACAGGAGTGCAAGCCTCGGCTGTACTCAATGTCAGCGTGACAACCCTAAGTAGGCCAGGTGGGGGAGGGGCACACCTTTACTTATCAGCATTCCATAGACAGAGGCAGGTGGACATCTGTGAGTTTTCAGGCCACCCTGGTCTACATGGTGAATTCAGGACAACCAGAGCTACCTAGAAAAACCCTGTCTCCAAAAACAAAGGAAAAAAAGTATTAGTTTTTCACAGTGCACCTGCATCAATTGCATTTCAGACACTGCACTCAAGCTTTTTAATCTAAAGAAACACCAACCAAGCTCCCTTGAAAGACATTTCTCCTGGGTCACAAATCAAGTTCTTATGTATTTAACACAGGGAAATAAGTTTTACAAGCCATGACCTTCTGTCACAAGTCACAACATGTATGAATCTTGGTGACATTGTACCAAAAGTAGAAGGATGGCAGCCCTGGTGGGGGATAGGAAATGGGGAGTTGATGGTTAACAGGTACAGTTTCAATCTCCCAAAACAAAAAAAAAAAAAATTCTAGAACTATGTTGCACAACAATGGGTTTGTACTTACTAATACTAAGCTGCATCCTTAAAATTGTTAAAACAGGGCAGGTATTAGTAGTACCCACCTTTAATCCCAGCACTCAGGAGGCAGAGGCAGCAGGTGAGTCTCTGAGTTTGAGGTAAGCCTGGTCTATGTAGTGAGTTCCAGGGTAACCAAGGCTACTGAGAGAAACCCTGTCTCAAAAAAAGTCATTGAGGAGGATATGCTCCTCCCTTGCTCCCTCAAAAAAATAGTTAAAACAGCAAAATGCGTGTTTTTAATCACCATTTACAAATAAGCCTCTAAATTATTAAAGTGTACTGTTGCAATTTTAATAATTAGAGAAATGTCAATCTGGAAAAACCTAAAATTAACCTAGCTTAGATGTGGATACACATCAGGACATTACAATAAACTTGACTTTATCAACAATAAAAAATAGTAAGTAAAATAGCATTAGTTTAAAAAATTCTTTCCTGAGTTCTATGTAAAACTGTAGTATTGTACTTTTTTAAGATATAAAACATTGGCACATCAAAAACACCAAAAAAAATAAGAAGCAAAAACTGAAAATTGATTTAGCTCAATACTGGTGCATACTTTGAGAGAAGGAAAGTAAGGCAAGACTTAAGACTCTGGGGCAGTTGGTGATCCTCCCCTTCCTGTATCTCTGTGCTGGCCACCTGTGTGTCCCTGATGACTATGCTGAAGGGCTGCTCTGGGCGAAATCACTCTACGAGGCATAAATCTCAGCTGCTCATTCTGGCCTCTAGCCTGCAGCTCTTCTACCTGGGCAGCGGGGTTCTGGGTGCTCTGTGAAGGAAGATTATGCCCATGACCCTGCTGGGTGGAGCCTAGTTGACCCGCCACAGTTGCTTGAGGCAGGAGAACACTCCCAACCTCAGCAAGGTTAAGGAGACCACTTTGCTGAGCTGACAGCACCCATTGTTGAATGTTAGACTTCTGGGTGTAAGCTGGTGGCACTGACTGTGGAAGGACAGCAGCCCTAGGTGGCTGAGGCTGTCTTGGAACCAATAAATACAAAGGCTCTGACTGCTTCTGCCTCTGCAGCTCTGGCAGTAAATACTGCAGTTGCTGTGGCTGGGGCTGCTGCAAAAGCTGCAACTGTGGTTGCTGCGGCTGCGGCCGTGGCTGCTGTGGCTGCGGCCATGGCTGCTGCCACTGTGCTTGTGACTCTGGGTGCAAAATGACAGAGCCAAGTGGAAACCTAACAGTTACAGGGCCTGAGGTGTTTTTTACAATTAATTTCACAGCTGACTGCACTGAATGCTGTGATACTCTGGTCTGGGCATTAAGCATCTGACTTCTAGGAGGCAGAAAGCCTCCTAGAAAGTTTTCTATAGATGCTGGGGGACCAGTGGGGACGCTCAGCACCTGAGATGGGCTACTCATCAAAACAGGGGATCTCTGTGCTAGGGCAAGCAAATTAACATTTTGGCCAGTGTCACTGCTGGGGCCCTGGGTGGTGGCTGAACTACTTTCTGTTGAGCTGGCAGAGAACCGGACTGCTGAAGGGAGGGTGCTAACACCGCTCTCTTCCCAAAAGGTTTGCTGAACCGGGCCAGCTGATTTGGGAGAAGGCGCAAGTCTTGGAATCTTCCTACCTCTGATTGATACTGAGGGAGAACTGACAACTGAAGAGCTCCATCCAGAGGTGGAGGGCTGTGTGAGCAGTGGAGCTGGGGAGTTAACTCTCATCTCCAAGGCTGAAGATGGCACTGAATGGGATGCGGCCTTCTTCCCTCGGGAAGGCTGGCCAAGACGGGTGGAGTCAGTAGACCCCTGCAGGATTTTTCTTAGACATTCCGCAGTGCTCTGGAAAGACCCCTGGCCTACACCCATTGCCTTCCCAGGCTCAATCCTTTCCCCAGCTATAGAACCTTGTGAATGACCACTAAGGGCAACAAGGGGAAGATACATCTGGCTATCACATCTGCCCTCTGTTGGTGGACTTACTTCAGGAGAGAAAAGTGGCTCACTAAGGAACTGTGCCGTACTTGTACTTAACTCTGCTTCCCATAGCTGACTGCCCTCTTCACACTCAAATGGATAATCATATTTTACCTCAGGAGGAGGCCTGGCTGTTGACCCTGTATCTTCACAAGGCACGGCTTGCTTCCCTCTAGCACATTTATACACATCCACCTCTCCTGGGGCCTCTAGTTCACAGGGTCTCTGCTTCCATGTGTCTACACACTTTCTTGCTTCAGCAATCTTCAGATCATATTGGTCATCTGGTTTTGTTTCTGCTTCTTCTCTGCAAGCAACCATTGTTGAAACATCAGGAGGAGTTGTGCATATATACTGTTCTTCCTCCAGATCTAGATAGGGCCACTGGTGACCCCTGAAGCATTGTCTCATAGGGTCTGTCATCTTCTGCTCATTATACAGCAGTCTGTTGGCTGTGCAGGCAACAGCAACAGAGGGATTCAGACACAGCGGCTCAGCTGTAGCTAAAATCAGTTGTCTCTCAAGCTCAAGTTTTTCTTCCTCAGTCCACTGATGGTTATCACTTGTAATGGACTCTACATCTCTTATTAGACTCTGCATTGTGGGCCGTAAGAGAATATGCCGAGTTTGGTAAGCAGGAGATGACGCAGCAGAGGACACATCAGATGACACAGCAGATGACTCAGCAGATGTCTCAGCAGATGATACAGCAGAGGACACAGCAGATGACACAGCAGGCTTTGCACTAAGCTCCCCAGGAGGGTAGACATAGCTGCATTGCCTGTAGTCTCGAATTTCTGCTATGACACACCCTTGGTGAAAAACATTCACAGGAGACTTTTCCAGGACATCAATCAGAAAAGAAGGTAACTCTTCAGCATCCAAGTATTCAAGCAGTTTCTGTCCTAAATAAGGCACTGGAAAGGTCTCAATAAGGATTCCATCTTTGTCCTTCAGCATGAGAGAATAGCTCTGATTTTCTGGGTACAGGTTGACCACTAAACATGGCAACGTCTCTCTCCTCAAAAGCTTCTCTAGCAAGTTGACCTTGCTTTGAAGGCCCCCTGCCTCTGACTCTCTTTCACATTCCTCAACATAAATGTCATACAGTTTTTCGTGAAGAGATTTTTCCCCAGTGGATAAGGGTCTGGCTGGAGGAGGCTCACGCTGGACAGTCTCAATAACATCATCTGTCTGCTCCAATGCCTCAGCTAGATGCCGTTCCATCGTAATAGGCAGTCAGGGCCCTGAAAGAAAAGAAAAACAGGGCCTGTTGGCAAAGAGGTGGAAATAACTGCCTTCATATACTTGTCAGTTCACAACTCCATCATAATGGTACTTAAACATGGACACTGAGAAAGTCACCTCCCATCCTCATAGCCCACCCTGACCCAAGAGCCTGTGGGCCTAACGCCCTGTCCACGGCTCGATGCCCAGCTTTTGCCATGAGCCCGTGGGTCTAACGCCTTGTCCACAACTCGGTGGCCACCCTTCGCCATGAGTCCTTGGGCCTAAAGCCCTGTCAACAGTTTGGTGCCCACCCTGCCCCAAGAGCCCGTGCACCTAACACCCTGTCCACGGCTCAAAACCAACCCTTTGCCATGAGCCTGTGGGCCCTAATGCCTGATCCGCAACTCGGTGCCCACTCGGCTCCAAAAGCCCATGTGCCTAACGCCCTGTCAACGGCTCGATGCCCACCCTGCCCCAAGAGCCTGTTGGCCTAACGCCCGGTCTGCGACTCGAAACCAACCCTTCGCCATGAGCCTATGGGCCTAACGCCCAGTCCATGGCTCGGTGCCCACCGTTCTCCGTGAGCCCTTAGGCCTAACGCCCTATCAACGGCTCGATGTCCACTCGGCCCCAAGAGCCCGTGCACCTAACGCCCTGTCCAAGAGGCTGTGGTAACAATTCTAGAGGCCTAGGCCAGAGACCGTTAGTTCACGGCCGGTGTCCGGTATACACCACAAAGCCCCTCACCTCAAGCCCTTCACCTCACAGAGATTAAAAACGGCCCAAGAAACTGAAAAAGACACTAACTTCTTAAGAATTTCTTTAAAAATCGGTACCTGTCGGTGGAACTGACGCTGCTCGCTGAATCCTCCACAGGGAAGTGGCCGCGAACTGTCCAAACCGACCAACGGCTGCCAGCTGACTGAGCCACAGGCCCAAGCCTCAAGCTCCTCACTGCGAAGCAGGGTCACACGTCAGGGTCATACGTCAAAGTCCTACCTCCTTTCCGGTACCGGGGGGCGGGACGGAGTCACACTTCCGCTGGAGGTATACATACCCCACCGTAGTACACACAAGCAACAACCAACCACCAATGCCCTTTTGATTAAGATTTCAAATAGCCACCAATTTTAACCGGGCCACAACTACTATAAAGGTCACAGGCCTTTGCCAAGTCTTAATAGGACCATTAAGAAGTGAACTATAGCGAGCTGTTTGGCGCACATGCCATTAATCCCAGCACTCAGGAGGCAGAGGCAGGTGACTTTGAAGCCAGCCTGGTCTACAGAGTGGTAGGCCCAGGACAGACAACCAGGGCTACATAGTGAGACCCTAACTTATAAAGAAAGAAAAGAAAGAAAGAAAGAAAGAAAGAAAGAAAGAAGGAAGGAAGGAAGGAAGGAAGGAAGGAAGGAAGGAAGGAAGGAAGGAAGGAAGGAAAGAAAGAAAGAAAGAAAGAAAGAAAGAAAGAAAGAAAGAAAGAAAGAAAGAAAGAAAGAAAGAAAGAAAGAAAGAAAAGAATTGAACCATGCCTGGAATCTCTTATGGCAGATGTTTCAGTTGTGCCTGGTACCTATCTCAGCTCATCCAAGAAAAGTCCACTTTGGTTGCCCTTATAATCACAGGGATGCTGTATACTTAATGTGAGCATTGCAATGCTTCATTTTTTTTTTCCGGTTACCACCCACCCCAGGGTTTTTATATAGTTGAACACATAACACGGTGTTCCTATTTATAACCACCTATTTTGTGTTTCTTTATGTGTTTCAGCTTTTCTTTGTTTTGATGAAGGATTCAAAGTAGTATAATTCTTTGACTACTGATTGGCTTTTGTTTTCTAATCCTGTTCTAGTCCTGTTGTTGCCAGTCTTTTTGGACAGGTATTTGAAAGATTCTCTAATGTTTCAATTTACATAGAACAATGAAACATTCACAGTAAGACAAGTAATGACAAAAATCTAAGATAAGTTCCTGAGGCTCCTAAAGTACAGATTGCTTTACATAAACGTTTTTTATAAAAATCATACAGTCAAAAAACTTCATACAATCAAAAAACATCATACAGTCTTTGGTAATTTGTACACAAATATAATGTACCTAGAGCATATCCACTCCATTCAACTGGATACATTCTAATCAATTGGATTAAAAGCTCTCTTATTAAGATTTTTTTTTGAAACCTTAAAAAAAATTTTTTCAAATAACTGGAAATTTTATGGCTGACAACGTATGTTACTGTTCATTCCACAAAAGATTGGTGCTGACAATATACCAAAAAAAAAAAAAAACTTCAAAAATAAAATATTAAGAAAATAATCCAATTAAAGTTGGACTATGGAACTGAACCAAAACTCTCAAAAGAGGAAATGCAAATACATAGAAAACATTTTAAAAGTGCTCAACATCCTTTGCCAACAGAGAAATTATATAAATGTAAACTTTATTAAAAAGTAAATTAATACTACTTTAAGATTCTACCTCACCTCAGTCAGAATGATCAATAAAACAAATGACAGCACATGCTGGTGAGGAGGCTGAGAAAGGGAATAGTCATTGCTGGTGGGAGTACAAACTGGTACTGCCACTATGGAAATCAGT
Source organism: Tokudaia tokunoshimensis (assembly GCA_036184795.1). NCBI lineage: Eukaryota > Metazoa > Chordata > Mammalia > Rodentia > Muridae > Tokudaia > Tokudaia tokunoshimensis. The sequence continues at coordinate 52,445,788 of BTHU01000023.1, forward strand.
GTGGTGGTTCCTTGAAAAGCTGAAAATTGATTTACCATAATTTCCAACTATACTGTAACTCTAGGCATATACACAAAGGACTCTGTATCCTATTATAGCGACACTTGCTCATCTAAGTTCATTGCTGCTCTGTTCATACTACCCAGAAATTGGAAACAGTGCAGATGTCCACCAAATAATGACTGAATAATGAGAATATGTTATATTTACACCGTGGAATATTATTCAACTGTTAAAATAAAATTATGAAGTCTTCATTAAATAAATGGATGGACTTAGAAACAATCATCGTGAGTGAGGCAACCCAGTCCCAGAAAGACAAATATTGAATGTTTTCTCTTATATGTGAATGTTACTTTTAAGCTTTAGATATGCATTTTTAATCCAAATAAACCATGGAGGTTAGGTAGCTAGTAAGGGACAATGTGGTAGGGTGATGGTCTTCCAAGGAAGAAGAAATATAATATAGTGTTATAAAAAATAAAGGGGAAACTAGAACAGGGGAATTAAATAGGCAGGAGGATGGGAAAGCAGGATAATGGAAAAATATGAGGAAAGACAACTAACAGTAAAGGCCTGTTCTATGATGTAGAAACCATACTTGACACAGTTAAGGAGGCTAAGAGTCTGAGACTAGATACGTCATGGGCTCAGGGGAAAGGCCAGTACTGTTATTCAGCTAAAGGAACATAGCAACGAAATGACTCCTAATCTCTCTACCCATAGTTTGCGTCAGTGTCAACCCTCACCAGAGAGGCTTCTTTTTGGAGTAGAGGAGAATTAATACAGAAACCCACAACTGGACAATGTGCAGAGAACAAACACTTTGCCCTAACTTAAGAACTAATGAACAGTTTGAAGAGGGAAAGAGAACTTTCTTCAGCATGGGAACTCTAGAAACGGAGAGGGCAACAGACTGAAGTGGAGTGCTATCCATGGCAGGAAACAGGGAAAGATTACAATATTCCAGTGGCAGCCCATGAGGTCAGTGTTAGAGATCATGTTAAGGAAGTACTTGAGTCCTTCCTCGGACTGATTGACCAGGACTTGAAAACTGATTATCAGAGTTGAAAGCAAGAAAATGAGCCGTTTGACATGAAGTTGCTAGCTTAAGGGATAAAGTGGCTTCTGGTGTTGTTGTCACATATAAGTGACACATATAACTCTTTATGGAGAGGAAAGGTCAAGATTGCAAAGCGGTTAGAGCATAGGGACAGCTATTAAACTTCAAGCAGAACAAGGAGGGCTGTTTTCTTTGTTCACTACTAGTTATCTAGAGCATGTTCACATTTACTTCCATATGAGCAAAATCCCATGAGAAACAGAATCATGACCCTCAAAGAAGTCTACCTCCTAATCCTCAAAACCTGTGAAGATATAACTTTCTGCCTTAGGCTTACTATTGCTGTGATGACATACCATGACCAACGATATCTATGGGTGGCCTGCTCTTTGCTGAAAGGAAATGAAAGGGCAGTAGATCTGGTGGAAAGGGGAGGTGCAGGGTTTCAGGGGCTGGGAGGAGTGGAGGGGGGAACTGCAGTTGAGATGAGTTGAAAACAAAAAAAGGTTAAATTATATATATATATTTTAGGCTACATCAAATGTATTTTTATTTATTTATTTTTTAATTTTATTTTATTTTCTAAGTTTTTTTTTTATTTACATTCAAAATCATTTCCCCTTTCCCGTTTCCTCCCTCCCTGAAAGTCCCATAAGCCCCCTTCCCTCCCTCTTTTCCCCATTCAACCCCCTCTCGCTTCTCTGTCCTGGTATTCCCCTACATCCAGTCTTTCCAGGACCAGGGGTCTCTCCTTCCATCTTCTTGGAAATCTATTGATATGTGAATTGTGTCTAGGGTATTCCGAGATTCTGGGTTAATATCCCCTTATCAGTGACTGCATACCGTGTGTGTTCTTTTGTGATTGGGTTACCTCACTAAGGATATTTTCAAGTCCTGACCATTTGCCTAGGAATTTCGTGAATTCATTGTTTTTAATTGCAGAGTAGTATTCCATTGTGTAAATATACCACATCTTCTGAATCCATTCCTCCGTTGAGGGACATCTGGGTTCTTTCCAGCTTCTGGCTATTATAAATAAGGCTGCTATAAACATAGTGGAGCATGTGTCCTTATTGCATGCAGGTAAAGCCTCTGGGTATATGCCCAGGAGTGGTATAGCTGGATCCTCTGGGAGTGTCATGCCCAGTTTTCTGAGGAACCGCCAGACTGCTTTCCAGAGTGGTTGTACCAGCTTGCAATTCCACCAGCAGTGGAGGAGTGTTCCTCTTTCTCCACATCCTTGCCAACAACTGCTGTCTCCTGTGTTTTTTTTGATCTTAGCCATTCTGACTGGTGTGAGGTAGAATCTCAGGGTTGTTTTGATTTGCATTTCCCTAATGACTAAGGATGATGAACATCTCTTTAGGTGCTTCTCAGCCATTAGATATTCTTCAGGTGAGAACTCTTTGTTTAGCTCTGTACCCCATTTTTTAATAGGGTTACTTGCCTCTCTGGAGTTTAACTTCTTGAGTTCTTTGTATATATTGGATATTAGCCCTCTGTCAGATGTAGGGTTGATAAAGATCATTTCCCAGTTAATTGGTTGCCGCTTTGTCTTTTTGACAGTGTCTTTTGCCTTGCAAAAACTTTGTAATTTAATGAGGTCCCATTTGTCAATTCTTGATCTTAGAGCATAAGCTATTGGAGTTCTATTCAGGAAATTCTCCCCTGTGCCCATATGTTCAAGGTTCTTCCCTAGTTTCCTTTCTATTAGTTTCAGTGTGTCTGGTTTTATGTGGAGGTCCTCGATCCACTTGGAATTGAGCTTAGTGCAAGGAGATAAGAATGGGTCAATTTGCATTCTTCTGCATGTTGACCTCCAGTTGAACCAGCACCATTTGTTGAAAAGGCTATCTTTTTTCCACTGGATAGTTTTAGCTCCTTTGTCAAAGATCAAGTGACCATAGGAGTGTGGATTCATTTCTGGGTCTTCAATTCTGTTCCATTGATCTACATGGCTGTCACTGTACCAATATCATGCAGTTTTTAACACTATTGCTCTGTAGTACAGTTTGAGGTCCGGGATATTGATTTCCCCAGAAGTTCTTTTACTCTTGATGATAGTTTTAGCTATTCTGGGTTTTCTGTTATTCCAGATGAATTTTTGAATTGCTCTTTCTAACTCTATGAAGAATTGAGTTGGGATTTTGATGGGGATTGCATTGAATCTGTATATTGCTTTTGGCAGGATTGTCAATTTTACTATATTAATCCTGCCAATCCATAAGCATGGCAGATTTTTCCATCTTCTGAGGTCTCCTTCAATTTCTTTCTTCAGAGACTTGAAGTTCTTGTCATACAGATCTTTCACTTGTTTGGTTAGAGTCACAACAAGATACTTTATAGTGTTTGTGGCTATCGTAAAGGGTATCATTTCCCTTATTTCTTTCTCACAGTTCCTTCCCATCCCACCTCACCTTCTCCTCTGAGAAGGGGGAGTCCCACTCCCACCCCCATTATCCACCATCACTACCACCACCTGCAATCAAGTCACTGCAGGACTAGGCACATCCTCTCCCACTGAGGCCAGACAAGGTAGCCCAGTTAAGGGGAACAAGATCCACAGGCAAGCAACAACTTTAGGGACAGCTCCTGTTCCAGTCATTGGGGACCCACATGAAGACCAAGCTGCACACCTGCTACATATGTGCGGGTAGGCCTAGGTCTAGCCCAGGTTACAGCTGAATCTTATGGAGACATTTTCTCAATTGAGACTCCCTCCTTTCAGATGACCTTAGCTTATATCAAGTGGACATAAAACTAGCCAGAACACCTTCCAATGGGAAGACTTCGTAGACATAAGTAAGTATGAGACTTAAGATGAGGGTTGTCTTAGTTGGGCATCTACTGCTGTGACAAAACCTCATGGCCAAAAACAACCTGGGAGGAAAGGGTTTATTTCAGTTTACAACTCTCAGGTCACAGTCCAACACTAAGGAAATCAGAGCAGGAACCTGGAGTCAGGAGCTGATACAGAGGCCATGAAAGAATGCTGTTTACTGGCTTGCTCCTCATGGCTTGCACAGCCTACTTTATTGCACAACTCAGTACCACTAGCCCAAGGGTAGCACCGCCCACAGTGATCTGGGCCCTCCCACACCAATCAAAAATGCACCAGAGGCTTGCCCAGAGGCCATTCTGGTCAGGCATTTTCTCAATTGAGGTTCCCACTGCCAAAATTACTCTAGCTTGTGTTAAGTTGACCCAAAACGATCCCTAATTTTTTTGGGTTGGCTAAATGGACTCACAAGGGCCCTTATTTTGGGGGAAAAAAAGGAGATAGGAGAGAGAGTGTGAGAGAGAGAGAAAAAGAAAGACATTTGAGGAGGCTATGCTGCTGGCTTTGAAAATGGAAGGCAGGGTGATGAGTCAAGGAGTGCAGATGGCCTCTAAGTGCTGGAGAGTGTAAACAAATTCTCCTCTAGTACATACAGGACAGAATGAAGCCTTGTCAACACCGTTGTGTTTTGATTAGTGGGATCTATTTCAGACTCTAATCTCCATAACTAGAAATAATCAATTTGTTTTGGCTTAAGTCACTACATTTGTGGTAATTTGTTACAATAGCACTGGTTTCTTAATCCATTCAGGCTACTCTGACCAAAAAAAAAAAAAAAAAAAAGCCGCCTCAGTAAGTTCTTTTATAAACAATGGGACTTTATTTCTCACAGTTCTGGAGGCTATTAGCTGTGCCTTCCCAAGGGAGAAGGGGCAAATAAGACCCTCTTTCTGAGGGGCAATAATCCTGATCTCTAATGTGTTGCCCTCATGAGCTAATCACCTCCCCAAAGTATCACATTTTAATACCATCACCCCAGGAGTAAGTTTCAGCCCATGAAGTTTGGAGGGCATAAAGCACTCAGACCACAGCAACTGACAAATAAATGCACCGTTTATATGATGGACGTGGCAAGACTAAGAAATGGAAGAGGCCTGTGTTCTGCCACCCACAGTTCTTCTGTTCCACTTGCTTCTGCCTATACTAGATTATCCTCTCTAGTAAGTGAGGGCTACTTGGTTGTCTGATATGATCGAAACAGATAGGACTCAGCTTTTCCAGAATGCCTAGTATCATCTACTTTATTTGATTTGATAAAATGCCTTGTTTGGGGATCACAAATGTTAGAAACAAATAAGTGAGGGGTACAATGTCTTGGAAAGATACAAACATAAAAAACATAAAAAGAAAACTGTTGCAACAGGGATTCAGACCCTGAGAGTAGATAGACCTGTTTCACATTCCTGGATTTGCTCTAATTATGTGAGTTTTGCTGAACTTTACAACTTTTCTGAGTCAATTTCCTCTCTTGCAAAACAAGAGATGATAACAGACTCAGAACTAAGTCATATAAGCAGGCAGTATGGTTAGCTCTCCGTGACTGGTAGCCACTGTTGTTCTACAAAGCTAGGTGGAACTAGAGAATAGGTCGTGGCAGTTCATACCAAAGTCTCAAGTCTATACAATCTCAAATTACACTCCGCCTCCCTTCCCTGTAAGTATACCAAAGACAGGGATGAGTCCACAGTGAAAGCTGATACAAAGAAGCTTTCAGGCTTCTGTGGTGGCTCAAATGAGAATGGCCCCCATAAGCTCATGTGTTTGACTGACCCCCAGTTAGTAAAACTGTTTTGGAAAGATTAGGAGGTGTATCTTTGTTGGAGGAGGTGTGTCACTGTTTGATCATGGATTAACCCTCTGAAACCATAAGCAAGTCCCCAATTAAATGCTTTCTTTTTCTAAGAGCCGCCTTGGTCATGGTGTCTTTTCACAGCAATAGAACACTGACTAAGACAGCTTCTGAACATTTATATTAAAAAAAATTGTAGCTATTCTAACAGGAATATTGGCAATCCCAGCTGTTGTATCCCCTACCCCATCCTCATCCCCCATTTCTAATTACTCCCAAAGTTAAGTGCTTTCCTCAGGTGAGGTTTCTAGTCCATGAGAACCTCAATTAGTAGACCCTCAAAACACAGGAAAGAGCTGGGCAGTGGTGGCACACGCCTTTAATCCCAGCACTTGGGAGGCAGAGGCAGGCGAATTTCTGAGTTCAAGGCCAGCCTGGTCTACAGAGTGAGTTCCAGGACATCCAGGGATACACGGAGAAACCCTGTCTCGAAAAAAAACAAAACAAAACAAAACCACAGGAAAGAAGAAAATTACAAGATAATAAGCATTTGGAAAATGTATCCATTCCTGTCCGTGAGAAATAGTGAAGAGAGCTCTCGAGCTCAGGATCCATAGCAAACAAAGTCGGCATCGCTATGGACTATGTGTCCTCCCAAAACACCTATTGAAATCCTAACCACCATTGTGGTATTGGGAAGTGGACTTTTGGAGTGTGATTAGGCCACAAGGATGGGGCCTTAATGAATGGTTTACTGCCCTTATTAAAGAAAGCCTGAAGAGTGCATTCTCTGTCAGCCGTGTCAAGACACAAAGAGAGGCTATCTATGAGCAAGGAGGCTTTCCTCAGACCTGAATCTGTAAGCACCCCAGATCCTTAACTTCCTAGTCACTACAACCCTTAGCCATTTCTGATGGTTTATAAGGTACACTGGGTAGTTGGTCATAGAAGCCCAAATGGTCTAAGATGAACATAATTATTTAAAGATATAATTACAGAGTGGGATGTTGCAGCACATGTAATCTCAGCCACTCTGGAGACTGAGGAAGGAGAATGGCCACAAGTTCAAGGCCAGCCTGGGACAACTAAGTAAGATGCTATATTAGAAAAGAAATATATGGTGGGGATACAGCAAGCAATATGACTAAAAAGAAGTGGAAGAATCTTGGTGTCGCTCAGAAGATTGACAGACTAGAGGAAAAGCTGTCACAGTGTCGGAAGGACCTGGAGGCCATGACCTTCCAGTTCTACAGGGCAGGGTTGAGTCCTGAGGACAGGAGGTCTCTGGAGAAGGAGAAAAACGCCCTCATGAACAAAGCCTCCAAGTATGAGCAGGAGCTAAGGTTGCTTCGACAAGAGAAGTGGAAGAACACACTACTCTCGGTGGCCATCTCCATAGTCTTCACCCTGCTCTATGCTCACTAGACTATGTGAGTCAGCCATCTTCAGCCCAGCAGGTTCCCTTCCACTCCCCATCCAGGGACTGAACAGACTTTCAAGTTCACGACAGAGGTGGGGGCCTATCCCCTGTGGCTTCCCAGCAGCTGTAGCAGAAGGGCATGGTACTGCTTCCTTCTATTGCTTAGTAGAGGGGCAATAAAGAGCCCCAGGCTCTGCTGTCTAGTGAGTACAAAAGTAAAATAAAATAAAATAAATATACACATAAGTAAATGTAAAGAGAGAAGGGGAGACTTAATGATTGGTTTCATTTACAGTTTGTATGTCATACAGGATATAAGAGGTTCTTATAAGAGCTGACACCTTCACACCTCACCATGCCCCATGCCACCACTCACAGAAGTTTCAACAACGACTGGAAACAAAAGCCCTTTTCATTAATCACCATACTTTAATGCTTAAGCCAGTCCATATAGGACGTTTTCACAAGAACTATCCCATGTAACTTAGAAAATTGAAATTATACTTAGTAAAAAGTCCGGTGTTGGCTCAGGACCCCCCCCCCAAGACCAAGTTCTTGGCACAAAGGAGATTTATTCGCCCCAGAGGGACAAAGTCCAGGTAATAATAGGCAAAGATAAGAGATAAAGGACAAGGAAGAAGAGGACCGGAAAACAGGGAAAGGGGTAAGAGATATTTGTCCCAGAGGGACAAAGGATGCCTCTGGATAGAGAGGAAACAGACATGGCCCATAGGAAAATGGCGGTTTATAAAGGTGAAAGAGGAAAACTCCATGTTAGAATGAGGTGTTTCATTTTGATTGGGCAGGTCAATTAGGTGAGCCAAAGGGGGGTTTTTTGATTGCAAGACTATCAATATTTTGATATGTGGACCTTAGGAGGCAGCCTCAGAAGGAAGAAGTGGCCAAATAATCTTGATAGTTAGCTTCAGATACATAGAACAGTTTTTAGCAAGGCAGAAGGAGGGAATGGAGGACGGGTAAGGCCTGGCAGAGCCATGTTTGCCATGCTTGGGTCTACTAGAATGCTTCGCTTAATGCTCAGAAAAATAAAATTGCTTTTGTACATATTTCTGTATATAATTTTGTAAATAAGCACTAAGATTGTGTGTAATTATTTTAAATGGTAAATATATTAGCCAAATGTGAACATATTATAAATAGAAAACATAAAGGGGCACGGTTCAAACAAATATAATTTAAGCATTTATGTATTTATTTATTGAATTAAACTATATTAAAGCTCACCATTTTACTTTGCTCAAAGAAATTCATGTAAAATAATATCTCTTATTCCATTAAGTCATCCTACATTTTGAAAAAAGTTAAAAACTTAAAATATTTTTAAAAGAAAAAAGTCGTGTCATCAGATCCATTTTAATAAGGCTGACTAATGTTACTAAGTATATAACACTGTCTAATACCAAATTACAGTCACAATAAATTGCTAAGAAAAGATGATAACCCCAACTATAATTTTAGTTTTGTCAGATATAAAAGCTGAATATGACTTCCAGCCTACATTTTTCTGGAAAGATTGTTCATTACCCATTCATCTGGCTTAGAGAGCTAATACCTTGTGCTATCACCATTTCGATAACAATTTGGTCTTCACACGGCCAAAGGATGAAGGTGTCAGCTCTTGTAAGAACCTCTCATATCCAGGATGACATTTAAACTGTAAGTGGAGCCCCACCATTACCTCCTGCTTCTCCTTTCACGCAGGTACCTTTTTCTCTATTGTCTGTGCAGAAAGGAGACTTGTCATGTGTCTGTTTCTGAGTCATCTGCTTGGTTCTTCCTTCTCTGCTTTGTGAGCTCCTGCTCTGGGTCATCACCTGTGGCTCTGTCCTCCTTCATGTGTCAATTTGCTGGCATGGGGCAGAGATGGGTGATACAGGGAATATCAACCCCCATGCCCTCAACACCCCTGCAAATACAGCTTATAACGTATTTAAGACTGCTGGCCAGCTGGGAATATCTCAATGGCATGGCAAGGCAGGAAATAGTTCTTAGCTAAGTGCTGTGACTCCATAGTCCAACGGAAAAGAGTGGGCAACATGAAACACTTCATTTTGGGGAGGGGGGTGTCCCTTTGAAGTCATGCTCCAGTTCTCAGTCACATACCCTTGTCTCTAGATTCATTCTCATCTCCCCTTTCCAGAGACAGAGTACCCCTTTCTTCTAACTTATTTAATAACACATTTCCACTCATCTTAGAAAAAAACCTGAGGTTTAGCATTGTGCCAGGGGTACATAATAGAAATTGCCCTAATTCAGCACCCTTAGGATCCCCTTTTAAGTACTTCTATCCCTGGGCTTCCATGGAATTTGTCTAATGGTCTGTACAAGCAAATCTTTGAAGACCAGTCTATAGCTACTTAAGTTACCTTAAGGAGCTAGGGAAAGATATATGAAAGCCTACCTTTATGGCTTGAAGTCCAGTCAGGGTCCTAGGTTACACTCCAGAGGTCCTAGCAGTATCGCTGTGACTGGGTCTTTTGTCTGATTTCTTATTCCCTGTCCAACATCCTTAAGCACAACTTTTTGAAAATACACTTGCATATGAATCCTTATCTCCAGGCCTTCCTGGAAAATGACCTATAAAATGTCTTTCCACCTATTTTTTTTTAAGTGTGGACAAAAGTTCTCTAGTTCTTAAGCAATTCATCCCCCAGACGAGTAGAATAGCTCCATGTCTTTCTCTAGTGTTTCATGTCAAATCCTTCCAAGGTTTCTCTTCATTTGGGGTGGGATAAAACTACACACTATTACTCTAGTCTGCAACTGGATAAATACTGGACAAAATGAGCATGTGTCCCAGGAACAAAAATACCAATAGATTTAGATCTTATTAAATTGGGCAAACGTTCCACAGAGGCAATAATACAATAGCTCACAGAGGTATATTCTACCTAAATTTGCATACTTAGGGCATTCCAATTCTGCTCCATTTTTATCTCCTGTAAAGATGTCAAAGGAAAGTAACCCTATATGTGCCCTTATGAGGGAACAAGCCAATTACCTTGCTGGCTATTTTAAGTAGTGCAGATTCAGCAGAGACTTTGATATGCCCTGACTGTTCTGATCTAGTAGTTTCCCACCTATGGTCTCTAGAGCTTTAGCATTTGCCTGTGAACTGACTACAAATGCAAATGCTAAGGCCTTATCCCAGACTTGCACATATCAGAAATCTTAGGGTCAGGGGCTGGAGTGATAGTCCAATGTATAAAAACAAATGCTACTCTTACAGAGGACCAGGGTTCAGTTCCAAGCACCTACGTAGTGGCTCACAGCAATCTATAACTCTAGTTCCAAGGGATCTGTCTAATTCACAATTCTGACCTCTGAGAGCATCAGGCATGCATGTGGTACACATATATACATGCAGTCAAAATACTCACACACAAAGTAAATTAAAAAATTAAAGGAATCTTGAGGTTAGGGGTGGATCCAGCAGGCTATAATCTAACAACCCCCTCAAGGATGCCTTTAATCTCTGTCTTTAGTTTCTGTAAACATGAAGGAGGCCTCAAAAATAATGTAGCCAACTAGAGTAAAGACCTCTGATTGGTATTAGGAGTTAAAGAGTTGCTGTCCTTATATTTACATAAACAACTCGAGACCACTGTAAATGAAATCCAAATACACCTGAAAGCTCACCATTTTGTGATCTTTGGTAAGGGATGGTGGTGACAATGGAAAAGGCCTTAACTAGAATCCTTTTTTTTTATTAATCATTCCATTTGTTTACATCTCAAATGATATCCCACTTCCCAGTTACCCCTCCACAAAACCCCCTATCCCACATTAGCCCTCTCCTCCCTCCTCTTTGCCTCTATGAGGGTGCTCCGCCACCCACCAACCCACTTTCTTCGGTCCCACCCCTCCAGCATCCCCCTACAATGGGGCATCAAACCTCCACAGGACCAAGGGCCTTCCCTCCCATTGATGTCAGACAAGCCCATCCTCTGCTATGTATGTATTTGGGGCCATGGGTCCCTCCCTGTGTACTCTTTGGTTGATGGTTCAATCCCTGGGAGCTCTGGGTGGTCTGGTCAGCCAACATTGTTCTTCCTATGGGGTTGCAATCCCACTCTGTTCCTCCAGTTCTTCTGTCAGCTCTGCATTGATCAGTTGCTGGCCGAACCTCCCAAGGAACAACCACACCAGATTCCTGTCAGCAAGTGCCTCTTTTTTGTTGTTGTTTTTTGTTTTGGTTTTTTGAGACAGGGTTTCTCTGTGTAGCCCTGGCTGTCCTGGAACTCACTGTGTAGACCAGGCTGGCCTTAAACTCAGAAATCCACCTGCCTCTGCCTCCCAAGTGCTGGGATTAAAGACATGCGCCACCACTGCCCGGCTAGCAAGTGCCTCTTGGCAACAACAACAATGTCATGGTTTTGGTGTCTGCAAACAGGAAGGATCCCCAGGTAGGGCAGTGCCCAGACAGCCCTTCCTTTAGTCTCTGCTCCATTTTTTTGTCCCTGTTCTTCCTTTGGACAGGAACATTCCTGGGTTAAAAACTTTGAGATGGGTGAGTGGTCCCGTCCCTCGACCAGGGGCTGTGCCTATCTACTGGAGGTGGTCTATACTGGTTCTATCTCTCCTTCTCTGTGCATTTTGGCTAAAGACATCCCCCATTGGATCTTATGGGCTTCTCATTTCCCTGGCATCTGGGACCCTCCAGTGGATGTCCCCAGTTCCTCATCCCCTACTGCTACATATTTTTATTTGATTTCCTGACAATTAGAACCTTAAATTGCTTCTTGTCTCACAAAGATAAGTCTGGTAGCTTCTCACCACCACCACCCCTAATGATACTTTAACCACAAATTATTACTGTTTTACAGAAAGAAGTTTATGCTCTCTTCTGGGCTCTTAAACTTGGTAAGGTTCCAAAGGGCTGGGAGACAAGGTGCAGTTTGAATGATAATGTTAAAGTAAAGAATGGTCTTCATGTGGGCCCCCCCCCCCCCAACAACTGGAGTAGAGGCTGTCTCTAAAGCTATTGCTTTCCTCTGGGTCCCATTCTCCTAACTAGCCTGCCTTGTCTGACCTCAGTGGGAGAGGATGCACCTAGTCCTGTAGTGACACGATGTGGGGGAGGGGTGGCGAGGGGGTGGTATACAGGGGTGCCCCCACTCTCTCAGAGGAGAAGGAGATGGGTGGCAATTGGGATGTAAAGTGAATAAATAAACGGGGGGGGGGAGAATGGAATTAACTTCTGATGGGAGACTGTCTCCCCACTTAAGCTTTAATCCAATTGAACAGATCAATCACCAGGCCAATGGATGCTCCTCAGGAAGACATTTTCATCTTAAGCTTTGCTCTAAAGGTCTGAAGAATAAGTAGCCCTTTGATTAGACAATATATTTTTCCTTCCAAGAATTCCTGCCCCCATCCCCTAGCACAGTCTGTGCAAACTGCCATAAGGTTCTCTTGGGCCTGACTGCCTTTCTGAGTCCTGATCCATAAAGGTCTACTTTTTCCCTTTGCTTCTTTTTCTTTTCAGGTGCTAAGGATGCTTTCTATGGTACTTTCTCTAAAGTTCCCCTCCTCGTGCTCTGGCTGCCCTCCATGCTGGCTTAACTCAATGTCATGGCTTTCTCTCACTTCAGTCTCCAACTTCCTCCTCTAGGCAACTGCTGAGATTTACAGCTTGCCTGTCCTGCGGATTTTCTTTTAAACACTAATAAAATTGCCATTGAGCTTTCTTTTGAATCTATTCTTAATTTATTAATGAGCCTAAGAACCCCAAGAGGGGACTCCAATTTCTCCAGTAAGACACAGTGTCTCTGATTGGGTGCCCCAAAATCTCTGCTAAAAGTATAAGATGGATTATGAAGATGGAGTATATGAAACACTTTGGAAGAAGCAGAGAAAAAAAACTGAAAAGAAGGGGATCAGGTGCCAAACAAATGCATTAGGTCTACAGAGATCGGGGCTTCAATTCAGGTTTGTTTTTTATTTTTTTGTTTTCCAGAAACAATGGTAATTCAATCGCTGGGTGCAGCAACTAGAATCCTAATCTTGTAAGCTATATTAAATCTAAATCCTCTGGTGGCAAATACTGGTGGGTTCATCATCTAATCCGGAAGACGCTAGTAGCTACATCTTGTCCTCTCACTATCCCCGTCCAAAAGCCTTGATTCAGGTTTTTAGAAAGGATATGTTAAGCTGATACCAGTTTATTTTAAGAGGTGGGATTTAAATATCTTCTAGGAGTGGAAGCAGAGTGTAAATTCATAAACAAGGAAGACTTCAAATATTTTTAAGACTTAGAAAAATGTGTTATTGTTGCTTTGTTTTGTTTCTGGCGTCAGTATGGCGAAGGACACCTTACACCTTTAGGGTTTTCTTAAACATTCTGAAGTTTGTCTCCCTTTCCATTGCAGTGTGTGTTCATGTTGTTTTCCGGTCAGTGATGTCTGCATGACTCAGGTCACTCCAGATGTCCTTATCCACAGCCTTTGAGGCAGGAAGCCTAAGTACTTGAGAAGCAGTAAATGTTGAGGTAAGGTGAGTTTACTTATAGACAAGATTAGGGAAAGCCTGTGGGTTAGAGTCCTCAAGCTAACTGTAAAGGAATCCTTCACAGACTATAGGAGTACAGCCATCAGATGGAAATTGGTTCCAGCACTTGTGAGTATGAACTCTCTTGTATAAAATCCCATAGCATCTGCATAGAACTTACATATGTTCTTCTGTATAGTTTACGACATCTCTTCTTTAGAATGCCTGATACAAAATGAATGTTATGAAAATAGATGCCATACTGAATTGTTTAAGAAAAAATGGCAACAGGGAGAGTTTGCAATGCTCACTGCAGAAAGAATTTTTCCAAATCCTTTCTATCTGTGGTTGGTAGAACCTGTGAATGTGGAACCCACAGATACAGAAGGGCGAGTGTATTGGGAAGTTCCTGGCTCTCCCATGCTGCCCAGATGAAGGGTGAGGTCATCTCCCCCTTGTCCATGCCATTGCATGGCCTGTGGAACCAGCTCTCACATGCTCATGCCTTTGGGATTGGCTTACCTGTCCCCCTGCCACCAGGGCCAGTCAGCTCTACTGGACTGCCCAGGTGAGGTGTGGCGACCGCTCTCCCAAGCACTGAGGCTAGCAAGAGGTGGGGCCAGCTCTCCTGCTTTCAGGTTCTCAGGGCCAGTTCTTCTGCACTGCCCAGGTGAGGGGTGAGGCCAGCTCTTCGCTGCCCTCAGACATCAACGTGGCCTATGGTGGTAACACCAGCCATGGACATTGACACAGACCCCTGCTGCTGCAGGCCCAAAAACCCAGACATGGCCCTCAGGGGCAGCACAGGCCAGGACATCACCATGGTCTCAGGTGGCAGTGCAGGCTACTCACATCAGGCTGTTTCTCACCACCCTCATGCCTCTAGTTCGGCCACTCTTCACAGTGCACAAACTGTTCTGCTTCTCTTTCTCTACCATCTAGTACTTGCTCATTTTAGCAGTGCTCACCTGTACCATGTGGGAGTGGGCAGGCCTATGGAGTGTTTTCTGTCCTGCCCACACCGCATGGTTGTGGGAACCCTCCCCACCTTTTAAAACCATTTTCAATGTAAGTAATTTCTCTCTTCTTTATTCATTCTCTTGCATGTTACTCATTTAAGGAAGCACCAATGCTTCTATATTACAGACTTGAAAATCTTCTGTCATATTAAACAAAGATTTGTCAGGAATAATCACATAATTAAAAGTTGATGGTTTACATCTTGAGAGAAGGGGACAAGGTGTAAAATATTCTATTCTATGTCAGGGGATTTTTAAGTCCATTCAGGTCAGATGAGTTGCTAAGAGAACTCACAGGATTTAGCATATAGTCACACTCATAGCTATGGCTTATAAATCAGACATCAAGTACAACCATCGGTAGACTGGGAACATATGGAGAAAGTCAGAGTCTGGCGCATGCATCCAAGAATTCTCTCTCAGCAGTGTCACATGAGGGAATGCTTAATTCTCCCACTAATGAGCTGTGATTATACATGTGAAATGTATAATGTACTTTCCAGACTTGATATGTGAAGACATGTCTCCCTAAGAATTTTTAAGGCCCCAGGAATAGCATACCAATTGGTTATCCAATACCAAATAAATAGGCAAGCTCATTAAGGATCCAGCACTCGGGAGGGATTCTTACTCCAGAGGATGAACACATAGGTAATCTCTATTTGCAAGTCCCAAATTTCCAGGATCTCAGAGGGAAGCACAATACTGCTTGTATAGTTTAGAGATAGTGTCTTAGTTATTTTTTCATTGCTGTGAAGAGACACCATAGCCAAGGCATGTCAGAGAAGAAAGAGTTTATTAGGTTTTCCAATTCAAGTGTTAGAGTCCATTTCCATCATGGCAAGGAGTATAGCAGCATGGAGGAATGCATGGCACTGAAGCCATGGCTGAGAGCTGACATCCTTGAGGCATTGAGGCAACAACTATGAGGCAGAGAGAGAGAGAGAGAGAGAGAGAGAGAGAGAGAGAGAGAGAGAGAGAGACTAACTGGAAATGTAGACTTTAGAAACCTCAAAGCCCACCACCAGTGGCATGTCTCCTCTAGCTAGACCACGCCTCCCAATCCTTCCCAAACAGTTCCACCAACTGGGGACCAAACATTCAAATATATGAGCCTATGGGGACTGTCCTCATTCAAACTACCACAGTCAGACACTCTCAGTAAAGGCTGGAAACCTCTCCAAATCTCAATCTCCAGATGTCATCAGTCAGTGGCCAACTTTTAGCAGAATTTTCAAAGGTAAAGATTAGAGATGGGATATTAATGCTTATCTGCACATATTCCAATCAGAAAATATTTGTCATGTTTATCTTTATTTAGGACACCATGGAAACAATGGATATTTCTATAAATGATTTATCAATTTAAAGGAAATAATAGTTTATTTCTCCTCTGATAGCATATAGGGACTTTGCTCCTTGAATTAATTTTTATCTTTTTAGGGAGAAAGAAATTGTCAGAATACAGTCTGTAGGTTAAGCACAGCCTGTGCCTGATTTTTGAAATAAAGTTTTATTGAAACATATTACTGAAACATATGCATTCATTCTCGTGTTTTTATAGCTGCTTTCACTTTAAAGTGCAGATTTGAATAGTTGCAACAGAGGCTATATGGTTCTCAGCCTAATGTATTTACTATCTGAGTTATTAGAGGAAAGGTTTTGCAATCCTTATGTAAGACTACCAAAAGTGCAAATAATCTATTTTTATATAATACTCTCATGTGCTTTTCTTCCAAATGTGTTTTTCTTATATAATATAGTATTCATTCAATAAGGTAAAAACACTGAGTGTAAGATCACTTAAGTGATAATTAACTTTTTAATCAGATTATTCATATAAGTGAGTCACCTGTCTCCAGTGCACAAAATTGTCACTCTGAGAAAATGTACCCTCCAATAAAACAAAAAGCTGATGCTTCTGTGAAGAAATGTTAAAATGCTTATACCTTCCTAAGCTCTTAAATGGGTTCTATGACTGAATGGAGCTCATTAACCAGAGAAAAGCATGAAAATCACATCGATTTGACATGTATGCAAGGATCTTCATAAGAGAGTGGAGTCCGAAGAAATGAACAAAACTTGAAGTTTAGGAATGTTGCTAAGAGATACATGCAGGGAAGTGGAAGATAAAGATACCTTTGCAGTGTGCTATTAAGACTGATTGCAGCATGAGTTACCAGTTTCTAGTGACCAAGGCTTCTTTCCAGACTTGATATGTGAAGACATGTCCAGACACAGGGCGGAGCATTAGCAGGAAGTGGGGGATTTTTACGGCATACCCAGGAATAGCATACCAATTGGTTATCCAATGCCAAAGGAACAGTTCTGAAAATGTACACACACAAATAACGTTATATGGACTAAGCAGGATATATATGGAACACACACATGTGAATTAAAGAAAATGATCTTGAAAGAAAGCATGGTATGGGGGAGGGTATATGGGTGTGTTTGGAGGGAAGAAAGGGAAGGAAGAAACTATAGAATTAGTTTATAATCTCAAAAATATTAAATTATCTTAAAATCATCTTTATGGCTTGCTGCATGCAAGGAAAACAGGTCATATGGCTCCTTTTGAAGTTAAAGTTCTTCAAGTGGTTTTAGCTGAAATAATGGACATATTTTGAAAGCGTACATCCTTAATTAATTTTTTTCCACTATAGTACCAGACTTTCGAGATATTAGAAACTTAAATCTTGGGAAAATCTGTCACCCTTCTTGGTTCTGGAGGGTGTCACTCACTGCTAAGGTACTTGCCTAACATGTGCAATGCCCTGAGGTTCATCCCAGCACCTCCAGAAAACACAAAGGATGGCAAGGGGCTATTACCAGAGGTGGAGTGAGTCATAATCAAGGTAAACAAAAGGAAGATACAGAATCTTCTAAGGCATTTCTGACAACCTAAGCAAATCACTACATTGTAGAAACATACATATCTCATTCTTATTCATTCATTTTTGTCATTCATTCACTCAGGAAAAATAAATGTTAATGTGTTATATACAAATATCTATAGGTATGCCCTAACTGTTACGGCAAAGGAATTGGATCTTGGTGTGGTTTGAATAAGAAATGTTCCCAGAAGCTCAAGCATTTGAACATTTGACCTCCAGTTGGTGGTGCTGTTTGAGGGAGGTTATGAAACCTTTAGGAGGTTCAGCTTCACGGGAAGAAGTATGTCTGGTAGGATGGGCTTTGAAAGTTTATAGCTTTCCCCACTTCCTGTGTGTGAGTAAAGATGTGATCAGCCAGCTTTCTGCTCCTACCTCTATGCCACGCCTTCCCTACCATTACGGACTCCAGCCCTCTGGAATTATAAGACAAAAGAAACTTTTTTCTATAAGTTGTTTGTTACAAGATGGTGATATTTCATCGCAGGAAAAATTAATACAGATATTAGAGAAATAGCACTCAGAGACAAAGTAGCATCATGTTTAACAGAGTAGAGTCAGATTGCCTGGATTCAAATTCCGACACTGCTATTTACTGCTGTGTCCTTTTGAACAAATTATTTAACTGCTCTGTGACTCCATTTTCTTTTCTTCTTTTTTTTTTTATTAATATATCTAAGTACACTGTAGCTGTCTTCAGACACACCAGAAGAGGGCATCTTTACGGATGGTTGTGAGCAACCATGTGGTTGCTGGGATTTGAACTCAGGACCTTCAGACCTTCAGAAGAGCAGTCAGTGCTCTTAACTGCTGAGCCATCTCTACAGCCCGTGACTCCATTTTCTTTTCTTTTCTTTTCTTTTCTTTTCTCTTTCTTTCTTTCTTTCTTTCTTTCTTCCTTCCTTTCTTTCTTTCTTTCTTTTTCTCTGTAGCCCTGACTGTCCTGAAACTCACTCTGTAGCCAGGCTGGCCTCGAACTCAGAAATCCACCTGCCTCTGCCTCCCAAGTGCTGGGATTAAAGGCATGCGTCTTAATACCTCATTTCAAGTGAACCAGCTATAACTCAGACAACCACATGGATAATGTGGAACAAAAAGAAATGAATCACATGAGTATATTCCATGTGGTGACCATGTTTGTACAAAATTCAAAAACAAACAAAATAAAATGTACAGTGTCAGAAGCCAGAATAGCGATTACCCTTATAGGAGCCAATGGTGTAATTTCTAGGAGGAAACATGAAGGATACTTTAGGATCATATTTTTTATGTATAAGTGCATGTCTGAGTATATGTCATGTGAGTGGGTAAGCACAGAGGCCTGAAGGGGGTGTCAGAATGTGAATATTTGTGGAATATTTATGGAAAATGGAGCATAAGCAATGTAACCATCAGAGTGTAAGGAATGACTATATACAGTGCTTAAAGATTTTATATATGAAATCTAAGCTCATATACATCTTAATGGGACAACATTAAGTCCTTGCTGTAATTATATATCATAATTACTAGTATTAAATGATTAAGGTAGTAGTGTCCAAAATCGAAACTATGGGCAGCACTATGTTCCTTCTAAAATCTATAACAAACAGTTCTTAGCTTCTGATGCTTACCGACAGTCCCTGGTTCCCTGGCTTCTGCATGCATCACTTCAGGCACATGGCTACCTTCCTGTATCTTCACTTTGTTTTCTTTTATGCTTTTCAGTTTCTATGCCTGAGTCCCACTGTGATGAGGATATCAGCCATATTGAACTAGAGCTCACCTTAATAGCCTTATGTTATGCTAATTACCTTTGCCAAGATCATATTTGGAAATAACGTCAAATTCTGAGGTGAAGGGGTAGGATTTCAACATACCTCTTTTTTAAAATTTATTTTATTTTTACTTTTTTTCTTTTCCTTCTTGGTAGTATTTATGTGTTTATTTATTTATTATTCTTTAATATTTTTTTACAGTCTGGCAATAATCCCCCTCCCATTCTGCACTTCAATAGCTCCTCATCCCATTCCTCTTCCCCCATCCCCCTACTCCCATCTCCAAGAGGATATCCCCACACCCCACCCTACCAGACCCCTCACGCCATGGGGCCTCAAGTCTCTCCAAGGTTAGGTGCATCTTCTCTCACTGAGGTCAGACCAGGCAGTCCTCTGCAGTATATGTGTTGGGGGTCTCACATCAGCTGGTGTATGCAGCCTGGTTGGTGGCTCAGTGTCGGAGACATGGGTCCAGGTTAGTTGAGACTGCTGCTCTTCCTATGGAGTTGCCCTCCTCCTCAGCTTGTTCCAGCTTTTTCCTAATTCAGCCACAGATGTCTCAGGCTTCAGTACATTGGTTGGGTGTAAGTATCTGTGTCAGTCTCAGTCCGCTGCTTGTTGGGTCTCTCAGAGGGCAGCCATGCTAGACCCCTGTCTGTAAGCACACCATAGCATCAGTAATACTGTCTGGCCTTGGAGCCTTCCCTTGATCCCAATTTGGGCCTGTCACTGGACCACTTTTCCCTCAGACTCCTCTCCATTTTTGTCCCTGCAGTTCTTTTAGACAGGAACAATTCTGGGTCAGAGTTTTGACTGTGGAATGGCAACCCCAGCCCTCACTTGATGCCCTGTCTTTCTACTGGAGGTGGGCTCTACAAGTTCCCTCTCCCCAATGCAGGGCATTTCATCTAATGACCCTCCCTTTGAGTTCTGAGAGTCTCTCACCTCCCAGGTCTCTGGTGCATTCTAGAGGGTCCCCCCAAACTCCCAACCCCTGAGGTTGCCTCTTTCCATTCATTCTGCTGGCCCTCAGGGCTTCAGTCCTGTTCTCCCCACCCAATACCTGATCAAGTTCCATGTTCCCCTTTTCCCCTCCCTGTCCTCTCTCCTACCCAGATCCCTGCCTCCCCCCTGATTCCCATGATTGCTTTCTTCTCCCTCCCAAGTGGGATTGAGGCATCCTCACTTGAGCCCTTCAGCTTGTTGACCTTTTTGAGTTCTGTGGATTGACCTCAGTATTCCGTGTTTTTTTTTTTTTTTTTTTTTTTTGCTAATATCCACTGTGGATCAAGGACCTCAACATAAAACCAGATACACTGAATCTAATAGAAGAGAAAGTGGGAAAGAGCCTCGAACTCATTGGCACGGGGTGAGGAGAATTTCCTAAACAGAACTCCAATGGCTCAGGTTCTAAGATCAAGAATTGATAAATGGGACCTCATGAAATGGGAAAGCGTCTGTAAGGCAAAGGGCATAGTCAATAAGACAAATTGGCAATCCACAGATTGGGAAAAAAATCTTCACTAATCCCACATCTGATAGAGGGCTAATATCCAAAATATATAAAGAACTCAAGAAGCTAACCATCACAAAAAAAAAAAAACCAAACAACACAATCAAAAAATGGGGTATAGAACTAAACAGAGAATTCACAACAGAGGAATCTTGAAGGGTTGAGAAGCACTTAAAGAAATGTTCAAAATCCTTAGTCATCAGGGAAATGTAAATTAAAACAACTCTGAGAGTCCACCTAACACCAGTCAGAATGACTAAGATCAAAAACTCAGGTGACAGCAGATGCTGGCGAGGATGTGAAGAAAGAGGAACACTCCTCCACTGCTGGTGGGATTGCAAACTGGTACAACCACTCTGGAACCCAATCTGGAGGTTCCTCAGAAAAATGGAAATAGATTTACCTGAAGACCCAGCTATACCACTCTTGGGCATATACCCAAAAGATGTCCCACCATGCCACGGGGGCACATGTTCCATTATGTTCATAGTGGCCTTATTCATGATAGCCAGAAGCTGAAAACAACCCAGATGTCCCACAAAGGAAGAATGGATACAGAAAATGTGGTTCATTTACACAATGGAATACTACTATTAAGAATGAGGACGTCATGAGTTTTGCAGGCAAATGAATGGAACTAGAAAATACCATCTTGAGTGAGATAATTCAGACCCAAAAGGACATTTTATTTTTATTTTATGTACATTGGTGATTTGACTGTGTGTTTATATGTGTGAGGGTGTTGGATCCCCTGAAACAGGAGTTACAGACAGTTGTGAGCCACCATGTGGGTGCTGGAAATTGAACCCAGGTCCTCTGGAGGAGCAGCCAGTGCTTTTTAACCATTGAGCCATCTCTCCAGCCCCTCAACATACCTCCTACGTTCAACAACAATAAGACCTAACAGGTACTACGTCATTTAATGCTAGATGAAGTAGATTGTTTACAAAGAAGGCCATGATAGTTCTTCCTGTGTTTAATATTCACATCTTTTTGATAATGTGCCTTGCACCTTTCACTCTGTCTTACTATCTCAGGCCTTTTCATGAATAAATCTGAGATGGGCTGCTGCACAGGTGAATGGATGAGGACTGTGCCCAGTACCAACTAGTACCTCTTGCCGAGCATGTGAATAAGGCCATCTTAGATCATGCAGCCCCATTGAACCCTCTACATGTGTAACGTTAGACAAGTCCAGTCGAACTGACCAGTTGAGCCCAGTCAAAATGATGGTCTGTAGCATGAAGAACAAATAAAATGGTTGCTTCATATTACTAAATTGTGTGATACTTTCTTATCCAAATAAAAATAGTTGGTATGGTAGATGTGGTATCAGAAGGCTGGGCCTGACTTTTTAGCAGCAAAGATTTAACCTAGGACTTAGTACAAGGCATGCAAGTCCTCTACCACTGAGTTATATCCACAGCCCTGAAGTTTGAGCCTTACATTGCTTACAATCTGCTACCTCAACTAAATCACTTCATTCTAACAGCTTCCCTTTACTTCTCTATAAAATGTGACCTTTTTACTTAATTCTGTCACCATTGAGTCCAATTTCAGGTTTTTGGTTTCAATCAATAAGTCCCCAACTCAAAGAGACATAAGCAGTAAGTGGAATTTATCAGCTCAAATAAATTAGTAATTTCAAGTTTGGTCTTGTCTTGAGGATAATAATTCCGTGACTCAGAGGAAAAGAGCAGTTGCCTCTAAGCACCCTTCACCTCTTTCTTGGTCCCTCTATGTCTCTACTTCCTCCTTAAGCAGGATCTTCCCAGAGGAGCCCTGGCCTGCAGTGAAAAGGGCTCAAGTTCACCCAGCCTTATAAGGCCAAGAAGAACGTTGAGTCTCATTAGATCAGCTAGATATATGGCCTGCTGGACAAGGGAGGCTATTCTTACGGTGATAGTTGAGTACGTGTCCAGGTGAGTCAATGAGGTAGAAGGGTCAGGGTAAGGGTGAAAGGAAGAAAGACGTGGACTCACTAAAGCCACCTAGAGAGACCCATACAAGGAAAAACGGGGGCACTACTATTAGAGTAAATGAAAGCTATATTGGCTCTTTGTGTATCTCTATAATGACACACTTGACCTAGCAACTCCAGAGAAGAAAGGTTCATGTTGGCTCTTGGTTTCAGAGGGTCTTAGTTGATCATGGCAAGGAAAGCAAGGCAGAAGAGCTTCTTAGTTCCTAGCGGCGGAAGCTTGTAGCTGAGGCTGTCCACACCGTAGCAGAGCAGGAAGCAAAGGTAGAGTTAAAGGCCAGGTATAACTTTCAAAATTTATCAAACCCAGGAGACCTACTTCTGACAACTAGGCCCTACTTGTTATGGTCTCCTCTCATAACACCATCCACCAACAGACCAAGCATTACAAGCATAAACCTCTGGCGG
>BTHU01000023.1:52469480-52499480 GCA_036184795.1 Tokudaia tokunoshimensis
AAAGTAGTTAATTTGAGGCTCAGAGTTCCAGAGGGTTAGAGCATGGTGTCATCATGGGAAGAACCATGGCAGCCTGAAGGCAGGCATCATCGCTAGAGCAGTAGCTTAGGACTCACATCTCAATCCACAGCACCAGGCAAGAAAGCTACTGGGAATGGTTGGCCTTTTGAAATCTAAACCCCCAACCCCGAGTGACACACTTCTCAGAACAAGGCTACACCTCCTAATCCTTCCCCAAACAGTTTCCACCAACTGTGTTGTGTGTGGTGTGTGTGTGTGTGTGTGTGTGTGTGTTTGGGGGAAAGTATTCAAATATATGAGCCTATGGCATCCATTCTTATTGAATACCCACAACATAATAAAACAATAAGAAGAAAATTAAAATCATAGAAAGAGAAAAAATAAAGGGAACTAAGAGCTGGGGGGAAGGACAAAGAGAAATCAGTCTTTAACAGATACAGAGTTGCTATTTGCAGAATAGAAACGCTCTGAAAAAATCATTTGGACAACATGACAGTGTACTTTATGCTACTGGACTATGTAGTTTACAAAACAATGGTTAAGATGGAGCCACCAAGATGCCACACAAGCCTAAATGATTACTTGAGTGCAATCCCCAGAACACATATAAAAGTGGAGGGAGAGCCCTGACTCCACAAAGTTATTCCTTGACCACCACATGCATGGCATAGCACATGAAGGCACATATCCGTGTGGAGACACACCACACACACACACACACACACACACCACACACACACAGATTAAATATTTTTAAAATCCCTCCTGGTTTACTATGTCCACTCTTGGGTATTTTTTTTTTTTTTTAGTTTTTCTTTTTTTATTTTTTATTTTTTTTAAAGATTTTATTTATAATGTAAGTACACTATAACTGCCTTTAGACACACCAGAAGAGGGCGTTAGATCTCATTACAGAATGGTTGTGAGCCACCATGTGGTTGCTGGGATTTGAAACTCAGGACCTTCGGAAGAGCAGTCAGTGCTCTTAACCACTGAGCCATCTCTCCAGCCCTCTTGGGTAATTTTTTAAGTGGTCGGGTTAGTAAATGAGAAGGAAGTGAGACCAGCTTATTATCCCTGTGCCACTGAGCATCTGCATGCTCTTCTGAGGCTCTGGATCAAGAATGTGCTTTAATTGTGCAGTAAAGCACCAGCAAAGCCCTAGACAGAGAAAAGCTTAAGTGTGTTCAAGCAGCCTCGTGAGGTGCCCCACAGCCGTCAACACCAGCCGTGGGGAAGCTGGGGGCAGGAAGATCAAAAGTTGCAGGCCAGCCTGGACTACATCCTGAGACCTTGTCTTGAAAGAAAATTAATAAAAGACCAGCCAAAACTAAAAAAGAACCCACAAGTGTAATGATTGAAATGGGTAATGTACATAAATAGCTGGACCATTTTTCTCTTGTTCAAAATTCTATTCTATTTGGGACTAATATTTCTCGCACCTTCAAGCTCCCTCATTATATACGCTTTCATTCAAAATGTTAATTCTTCTTCCTCTTGTAATTTAATAACCATCCACTAATCTTTTCTGGGATGGAAACACATATTCCTAAGTGAAATTCTATTGAAGAGCTGAATTAAGCAGACAGTTTGTTTCTCTAATTTCTTGTCTAATGGTTAATAGAATTGCCAACGAAGAACTTTTTCAAAGTCTTAAAAAACTATCTGTGGTAATGTTTTTGTGCAAACTAAACTTTTTTAGCCAGACAGAGGTTTAAATCTCAATAAAATGAAGTGTTGGTGTGTGTGTGTGTGTGTGTGTGTGTTGTGTGAGTTGCGTGTACTTCACACATAGCCCGCAAATGATATTTGCAAAAGTAAATTGTTTGCAAAAGTAAGTGACTAGAATCTCTAAATGCAATGCAACTCATTTTAATTTAAGCACAAAGGAAGCTAGATTCTAGTCTTTGGTCGTCTAATTGATAGACCTTAGACAAGTGACTGTGAATAAGCTTTCATCTTTTCCCAAACTTGAGCCTGTTTTTAACACACAGATGGACACTGGATCAAGAAACAAAAAGAAGTTAATGGCAGGCAGGTTTTATCTGCAGGAGAGAAAAGATAAAATACTGTCAGACAGACAACTGTTTTCTGGCTGGCTTTAGCTGTCATCCTGCTCTCTCCCCATTCCTGCAATTTCGAGGACTCTCTAACCACCATATTTATGGGCTCCTTAGCAAAACAACACTTTTAATGAAGTCAGCAGTGTACGAGATCAGCTAAGATTTTCCAGGATTTGAAGAGATAAAACAGCAATCAACTCCAAATTAGATCTTATTTAAACACTTTTAAGAGAAAGTCATAAGTCAACTTATGCATCCAATAGCATACTTTTATCACTCTCAAGAAGAAACTTTGAAGATGGGAGAGTTATAAGTCTCTACTCCCTCCTGGCCTCATAAAATACATGCTGTTCTGGTCTACTAGAATGAAATACATTAAGTGCTAACTTAGAACCAGGGCCTAGTTTCCCACCCCTTTCTGTATTCATAATGTCCTCCATGTAAATATGTATGTAGTACTCCCTCCATACCAGGTGTAAAGCCAGCTACTTCATTTATTGAGCTCAGTAAACCATGAAAATGTGTTGGAGGTAGAGAGAGAGAGAGAGTTCAACAGCATTTTTTTGCTTTTGCAAGAGAACCTGGGTTCAATCCTAGCACCCATATGGTACTTCATAACCATAATTTCAGTGCCAAGGTAATCTGACTCCCAGAGGCAGCAGGCACAGCTGTGGTGCGCATACATACATCCAGGCAATATACTCATACACACAAAATGAAATAAATAAATCTAAAAACTTCCAAATGAAAATGTAAGTTCTGTCATTCAAAACCAGAAAATAAGTTGCCTTTATAAGATTTAATTTTTTAAAAAAATTCCTTATGACTGGGCAGTGGTGGGCGCACGCCTTTAATCCAGCACTTGCGAGGCAGAGGCAGGCAGATTTCTGAGTTTGAAGCCAGCCTGGTCTACAGAGTGAGTTCCAGGATAGCTGGGCAGGGCTACACAGAGAAACCCTGTATTGAAAAACAAAAACAAAAGACAAAAACAAAAAAAAAATCCTTATGGCCTTCTCATACCCCCATAATCCTGCCCCTTTGTCCCTAGTTGTCCTGTTCCACCTCCAGTATCCCCCTTCCATTTTCATTTCACATGGTTTTTTAATCATCCATCATCTCCCTTAAAACCCCTTTTGTCTCATCTCATAGGCCCCAGTGTAAACAATGTCCTGACGTCTGCCCACACTCACACCCATATAACTATCCACATATAAAAATTCCAACTAATCACCCATATGTGGTATTAGAAGCTAAGATCCACAGCCCATCAAGTATCCCCTGATCTGCTGTAACTTGAAGCTCATTGGGAAAGCGCTCTTACTCTCACGTCATCATTTCCAGCCAGGTGTGCAATGGCATCTGGATAGCCTGAGGGAGGAAGCACACATACATACCACATGTACATCTGTTTTTCTTTCCCCACAGCTAACATGCAACGTTTTCTCTGCTGCCTTTCTACCCCTAATCCATATACTTTCCTTCTTCTCCTCGCTTCACTCCTCTTGCCTCCTTCCCTAGGTTCCCTTCAATTTGTTTACCCCAGTCCTAAAAATGAAAAAGAAAAAAAAAAAAACACTGTGAACCCAACCAGTATTTTAAGTACCCCTGACCCCAAGCCTTCATAACTATTGACATACAAAATTTCTTCACTGGGGCAGGAGAGATGGCTCAGCAGACAGCACTCCATGTTCTTGCAGAGGACCCAGGTTTGAGTCCCAGGATCCACACAGTAGCTCACAACCACCCATAATTCCAGTTCCAGAGGATCTGATGCCCTCTTCTGACTTCCGTGGGTACCAGGTACATGGTACACAGACATATTCAGGCAAAACATTCATTCATTCATAAATAATATTTTAAATTTAAAAAAATAAACTAATCTTTCTTTTTATGTATGTTCTCTGTGTGTGTATGTGTATGAGAGAGGGGGGTGGGGGAGAGAGAGTGAGAGAGAGGTTGTCTGTCTGCCTATTTATTTGATCAGTTTGGGATTTTTCCTTTTGCTTTTTTAGAGGCAGGGCTAACCTCACACTCTCTATGTAGCCAAGGCTGGTCTCAAACTCTAGATTCTCCTGCTTCTGATTACTGAGATTACAGGGATATGACACCAAGCCTGGCTCCTTTAGGATATTTTTTTTTTATTTCATATTGCATGTCATTATAAGAGGACAAAAACCTAAACATGAGCATGGTTTTTTTGTAGTTTGTGTTTTACAAGAAGTGACATGTAAGGATGTAACACATGTAAGAAGATAAATACACCGCTTCTTTGCCTGACTAAGGACTCCTAAAGTAGGAAGACAGTAGCACCATTCTCTGGAAATCCACACTGTCAGGCCTGGGGCCTGAGATGGAGAGTAAAGCACATGCTTAAGGACAAAGGGAGGTAGGGAAGAAGAAAGGGAGTTTTAAACTTTCTCTTCCTGTGAGAATGTAGACAAATCTGACCCATTCCTGTGCTGCAGAAGTGTACAATGGCAACAAATTAAAACAAGGAAAATAAGATAGGTTTAGGAGAGAGGGTTCTCCTAGCATGTGCAAAGATCTCCACTCAATCTCCAGCATTGAAAAAGAAGTTAAACACAGAATTATCACATGATCCTGCAATTCGATAACCAGGTATATACCCAAGAAGACTGAGAACATGTTCATGCAACCACTCTGGAAAGCAGTCCTGGGCGGTTCCTCCGAAAACTGGGCGTGACACTCCCGGAGGATCCGGCTGTACCACTCCTGGGCATATACCCAGAGGCTTTACCTGCATTGCAATAAGGACACATGCTCCACTATGTTCATAGCAGCCCTTATTTATAATAGCCCAGAAGCTGGAAAGAACCCAGATGTCCCTCAATGGAGGAATGGATTCAGAAGATGTGGTATATTTACACATATGGAATACTACATCTGCAATTAAAAACAATGAATTCACGAAATTCCTAGGCAAAGGGTCAGAACTTGAAAATATCATCCTTAGTGAGGTAACCCAATCACAAAAGAACACACAAGGTATGCAGTCACTGATAAGGGGATATTACCCAGAATCTCGGAATACCCCTAGACACAATTCGCATATCAATAGATTTCTAAGAGATGGAAGGAGAGACCCCTGGTTCCTGGAAAGACTGGATGTAGGGGTACGCCAGGACAGAGAAACGAGAGGGGGTTGAATGGAGAAAAGAGGGGAGGAAGGGGGCTTATGGGACTTTCGGGGAGGGAGGACACAGGAAAGGGGGAAATGATTTGGAATGTAAATTAAAAAAAATAAAATAAAATAAATAAAAAAAAAAGAAAAAGTTTATAGCAGGCATTATTCCTATTAGTTCAAAACTCAAAGCAACCCAAGTTTCCAGCAACTGACAAATGGGTTTTTTTTAAGTGGTAGAGCCAGATAATGGAATACAAGACTACCATTAAAAGTGAGGTTCTAGCCAGACAGTGGTGGCCCACACCTTTAATTCCAGCATTCCAGAGGCAGAGGAATGCAGATCTCTGTGATTTCGAGATCAGCCTGATCTGCAAAATTCCAGGACCCTCCAGGTATGTTACAGAGAAACCCTCTCTTGAAAAGCCAAAGGGGACAGGTGGTTCTGGCTTGTGCCGAGGCATAGATAAGTCCTTGAAAATACCATACTTAACGTGGACAAGGTGACTCATACTTGGATCTGGACCTGGGCAGTAGCTGAGTTAGCCAGCCAACTAGCTCTCCCACACTCCCACCCCCAGGGCCCAGCTTTGACTTAGTTCCTAGGCAAATTTTGAGGTCCAGTCTCCCACAGTGCTGCAGCCGTTGAAGGGTGGAGCCAGTTTTGCACAGTCCTCAGACATTAATAAGACTCAGGGTAGCAGCCCAGACCAGGGATGTCCGAATGACCTTTGGTGGTAACATGGGCCACAGACGTTGACACGGAGGCTGACATGATCTTCAGCAACTTCAGCAGTAGCATCGGGTCAGGACCGCCCGCCTCATGGCCTCAGGGGGCAGCGCAGGCTACTCACATCAGGACGCCATTCCACGGTCTCTTTCGCTCCCATCTCTCCCCCACTTACTTGTTCATCTTAGGGGCATCCAGACCTCTGGGTGTTTTCTGCCCCTCTTACACCACATGGCGCTGGGCAAGGCCGTCTTCTGGGCAGTAGCACACATCTTTAATGGCAAGCCCTCAGGAGGCAGAGGTAAGCAGATCTTTTCAAGTTCAAGACCAGCCTGATCTAAAAAGAGTGATCCTGTCTGTCTTAGTCAGGGTTTCTTTTTTTTTCTTTTCCTTGTTGGTTTTTTTTTTTTTTTTGCCTTTTTAATCTGCTTTATTAGGGTCACAATATGTATATGGATCTTCCATGCAACGGATAAATTCTGCTAATGAAAGAATTACAGGCCAAGTAAAAAGCACAAGTTTCTATTAGAAGCTGGTCACAGGAAGAGATCTACACAAAAGGAGTAACCTCAAAACTTGTACATCACAAAGCAGGGGTCCCCATATCATCTTCAGAGAAAAACCTCAGGACTTCGGCATGAGACAAAACTCATCATGGTTGTCATGGGGGGGGGGGGGGTCAGTGCTAACCGCCCACAGACTATGGCTCAACTGCCTTTCCCTTAACTTCTCCATGAGCTGTCCTCACATCATCCCCAAACCTTTGTACATTCTCCTCTCTCATCCTTGCCTGGGGCTCCCCAACCCTATGCATCAGTTCCCATCTGTAGTGTGCAATGGGCTGCCTAACCCAGAACCGCCTGCGACCTCCTCTAGGAGCAGTTTTTCCCAGCCTCGAAAGGCGGGGGCCACAGCTGGCTCCGTTTTGATAGTATCTTGCGGCTTTTCTTCTTTCTCTTCCTATTTCTGATGGTCACTTTCCATGTTGAGCTTTTTTTACTCCTTGATCTTTGGACTCCATTTCCCCTGGGCCTATCCTTGCCTTCTCCTCTTTCTAACGATGCTCCCGCGAAGCTTCTGCTCCTCAGACCTGCTCCGCTCTTCCTCCTCCTCCTGCTTTCCGTGCCACTGCCCCCCCCCCCCCCCCCCCCCCCCCCGCTCTGCGCCACCAGGAGCTGCGCCAACAGGAACAGGTGCCTCTGTTAGGGATGGCAGGCTGGAGAGAGTGTTAGTCAGGGTTTCTATTCATGCAAAAACATCATGACCAAGAAGCAAGTTGGGGAGGAAAGGGTTTATTCAGCTCACACTTCCACACTGCTGTTCATCACCAAAGGAGGTCAGGACTGGAACTCAAGCAGGTCAGGAAGCAGGAGCTGATGTAGAAGCCATGGAGGGATGTTTCTTACTGGCTTGCTTCCCCATGGCTTGCTCAGCCTGCTCTCTTATAGAACCCAAGACTACCAGCCCAGGGATGGCACCACCCACAAGGGGCCCTCGCCCTTGATCACTAATTGAGAAAATGCCCCACAGCTGGATCTCATGGAGGCACTTCCCCAACTGAAGCTCTTTCCCTCTGTGATAACTCCAGCCTGTGTCAAGTTGACACACAAAACCAGCCAGTACAGTGTCTCAAGAAAAAATAAAACATAAAGTCAACAATGTAATAGTGAGTGACAATTATGCAGCTGTAAGCTAAGGAATTCCAAGGATTGTCAGACATCACCAGAAGCTAGGGAGAGGCATGGCACCTATTTTCTGTCAGAACCAATCCTGTGACACTTTGACTTTGGGCTTCTGGGCTCCAGAAATGTGATAGAATAAAATGTTTCAAGTCACTTAGTTTCATGATAAATGCTAGAGAATCCCTGGAGAGCCAATCACCAACTTGTTCTAAAATTTGTTTTTGTTTTAAGTGTACAGGCATTTTACCTGTGTGTTTATCAGTGTACCATGTGCTGCCTGCAGTGGCCAGCAGAGGGCATCATGTCCTCTGCAACTGCAGTTACAGGCATTGTTAGCCACCATATGGGTGCTAGGAATCAAACCCAGGTCCTATTGAAGAGCAGCCATCGATCCCTCTTAGCCACGGAACCATTTCTCCAATACCCCAATTCACCAACTTATATGGAAATAGCAAGGTACCAGGCAGAGACAGGTAAATGCCACAACTCTCTAATAATTTGCTTTGGCAGTTCACACAGAGTAGAGCTGACACAATTAATAAATGTGCATGGAGGGATTTGGAAGCAAGGGAAATGGAGAGCTGCTGCCAAAGGGATGACCTCAGTTACACTAAATGGATAAACTCTAAAGAGCTGCAATCTAATTCGTGCCCATGGTTAGCAATATGGCATTCTACACTCAAAAAAATCTGTTAACAGACTAGATTCTGTGGTACATATTTTTGCCATAAAGCAAAACAAAGGGGAACAAGGAGATTTTGAGAGGTGTTGAGTATGTCTATTACCTTGATAGTAATGCTGGTATCATGGATGTTTGCATGTGTGCAAGCAAACTCATCAAATTATAGACATTCATATGTGTGGTTCTAAGTATGTCAAATGGGTCTTAATAGAATTGTTTTCAAACTGTTTTGTGATAGGCTGGAGAGAAGGCTCAACAGTTAAGAGCACTTGCTGCTCTTCTGGAGGACAGAGTTTGGTTCCCAACACCCACATCATACCTGCCTGACACTGATGCTCCAGAGGATCTGACATCCTTGTATGCCTTCCTCAGGCTCCTGCACACATGTGGAAGGATGCACGCACACATGCATGCACATGCACACACACACACACCATGTACATATAAATGTAATTTTAATTTTTTAATTTTATTTTTTTGTTTTATTTTGTTTTTTTCAAGGCAGGGCTTCTCTGTGTAGACCTGACTGTCCTGGAACTCACTCTGTAGACCAGGCTGGCCTCAAACTCAGAAATCCGCCCACCACCCACCAGAGGTAGTGGAAAAGAAAGAATACAGGGGAAGTGGACCTGTTTAGAAGGTTTTTGGGAGCAACTCCCGTCTTCACTTTCTTTTCCACTACCTCTGGTGGGTGGTGGGCTACAAAGGAGATTAAAGCATTTAAGAGCCATCATTAAAAGTAGGCTTTGAAAAAAATTGAAATTATAGGTGGTACCCAATGTAGAGAAGTGGACCTGTTTAGAAAGGTTCTTTGGAGCAACTCCCATCTGTGTTGTCTGGAAATCAGCAGTTCAGTTCACAGGTTAGCAGGCAGCGGCAGCTCGATCCACTCACAAACACTTCACAGATACACCAACAGTCCAGTTTAGTAGAGTCAGGTTAGCAACAGCAGTGACACAACCTAGCAGACACAACCAGGCCTCAACCTCAGCTCCAGTCAGCAGGAGGGACCTGGAGGGACACCAGGAGAAATTCTTGGTTGTGCCTCTTTCAAGGAATCAAAGGTCAGCAAAGACATGAGACCCACAAACATTGCACCACGCGCTGTACCATCAAGCCATGTTAGGGTTCTGTCTAAGCTCCACCCCACAGTTACCTGGCAACAGTCAGGTATGCCCCTCCCCACAGTTACCTGGCAAAAGCCAGGTAGGTCTGGCCTACTATAAAAGGGGCTTCTTGCCCCTCCTCTCTCTCTTGCTTCTCTTGCCTCTTACTCTCTTAGCCTCTCTCTTGCCCTCTCTTGGTCTCTTCCCTTCTCCCCCTCCCCCCTCTCTCCAAGTGGTCATGGCCGGCCTCTACTTCTCTACTCTCTCCTTCTCCCTGCCTTTCTCTGCCTCTACTACTCCCTTAACTCCCTTCCCTATTCCCTGAGTAAACTCTATTCTATACTATACCATCATGTGTCTGGTCCCTCAGGGGGAAGGGATGCCTCGGCATGGGCCCACTGAGGCACTCCCTTCCCCCACATGCCCATAGAACATATTCTCATGCCCTTTCTCTTTTTATAATCACAACAAGCCAAGCTCTGTCTCTGTCACTCCATCAAGTCCTATTTATACCCTCTGTCTTTGTTAGGGTTTTACTGCTGTGAGCAGACACCATGACCAAGGCAACTCTTATAAAGGACAACATTTAATTGGGGCTGGCTTACAGGTTCAGAGGTTCAGTCCATTATAATCAAGGCGGGAATATGGCAGCATCCAGGCAGGCATGGTGCAGGCAGAACTGAGAGTTCTACATCTTCATCTGAAGGCTGTTAGCAGAATACTGACTTTCAGGCAGCTAGGGTGAGGGTCTTAAAGCCCAAACCCACAGTGACACACCTACTCCAACAGGGCCACAGCTTCTAATAGTGCCATTCCCTGAGCCAAGCATATACAAACCACCCTACAACATTATGTGTCCTCCACGTGCCTGGCCTCAACACAGGTCTTGCCTCACCACATGTATCCAATCAGCCCGAGTCCTTGGAAGTGACAACAAACTGTATTACCCCACCAGAAGTTTTTTGGTGCATTTCTCTCTATGGAGTCCTGACAAATAGTCCTCAACTATGCAGTGTAAGGCAGACCAATAAATGCATATCATTAACAAAGAATCCTTCATCACATGTCCTATCATGTGCTTGCTGTAGCAGAACACCATCCAACCAACTTTCCAAAGAACCCTTAAGTTTCCACTTCATACAAATATAAGTAGAATATTTTTTTTTGAGACAGGGTCTCAATATGCAACTCTGACTGAACTGGAATCCATGCAGACCAGGATGGCCTCAATCTCACAGAGATTTTTTTTCCTGCCTCTGCCAATGGAGTTCTGGAATAAAAATAAATCCTTTTTTAACGATTTAATGAGACAAGTATAGTGGTACATGTTTGTTATCCCAGCACGTGGGATACTGAGGCAGTAGGATCATGAGCTTGAGATCAGCCTGTACTGCACACAGCAAGAGACACACAAAAAGCAACCAAATGAGAACAAATTCAATTAGCATAGTTTTGTGTTTCTAGAAAAGGGAGCTGTTCCCTACCTTAGTAGCCAGACTGATGTTTTATGTGAAGTACATCCTGAGGTGACTGGACCCATATAGCCAATTTATTACACCACTCTGCTTGCCTCTGATACAACAGTTTTTATTTTACTCTTTTAGCCTAGGGCTTGAAACTACAGCCTCCCCCGTACTAAGCATGCACTCCTGCGTGAGCTGCATCCCTAGGCCCACCATGTCTGAATGTCAAAATTCATGTATTTCTTTTTTTACCCCGACACAAAACCTACTCCAATTGCTTCCTCTTTTGCTTCATCTCCTGTCCTGACTTTTCAAAAAACTGAAGGCCCTGGGGGAAAGCCAGTATCATGCCTCTCTCCCCCGATTCTGGTGGTAGCTGCCATCCCCTTACACTCCTTGGCTTGTCCCTACCTCCATCTTCACATGGCCGTTGCTTCTCTGTCTTCTCCTTTTCAATCTCTTAAAAAGACGTTATGATTGGATTGACAGCCCACCCTAAATCCAAAATAATCTCACTCTAGCATCTCATCAGTACCAGGAACTAATACTCAGACGTATCTTGGGTTTGGGGGTGGGAGTAAGGCTAGGACACAATTCAACCCACTATAGTTATCACCAGACTGAGACACTTGAGATTAAGATTGTTTTGTCTATTATTTACCCCAAGTGCCTAGAATAATATGTCCTAATAATAATGTCTCAAACATGGAAAGTGCTTACTGAATCAATGGGTGAATGGACTGTTGGTGGCTGCTAGGATGAAGGAAAGATGTCATCTAACCTGGGAGGTGGACACTCTATAGTGTAGGCCAGAATTGGAACGTATGCATTAAGGACTCATGGAACCATAGAAACTTGATCATCACTCCAAGTAGGATTCAAAACTACAGTGCACAATCCTCAGTGAAAAGCAGTGCAGGAACGGATGCAGTGCTGCACACCTGAACTCCCAGCACTGAGGAGGCGGGGGCAGGAAGTGGGCCAGGAGAATAGACGAGGCCATATAGTGAAATGCTATCTCAAAGCAGTGGAGACAGGGCGACACAGGACACTTCATGGCTTCATAGCCACATAGTTTAAATTTAAAAACAAACAAAACACAACAATAACAACCAAAAAAAAATGTTTCACAAATCCTTGCAAATACATCCCAGATGAAGCTTCTCCAGTCTTCAGAGAGTTGTTAGGTAAACTTGGCGGAGACCCCAACTGTCACAATGAGGATTCCCAGCCCTCGCTCCAATTTCCACAAATTGCTAACTCTACTTTGTGATCCTAATTTGTCATCTTCCATGTGGTCTTGATTTCTTCCCTTGCCAAAATTCAGGCCAGTTCCCAGTTGTTGTGCAAGACTCCCCCTAGCCCTCTTCACAGTGTGAGTACACGCTGTTTCGTATTTTGCTAAAGTTTTGGGATTTACATAGTATAGCTACATTCTCCCCAAGGCCTGCTCCCTCCATTTTCTTCTTATTCAATTGTCCCTTTCCTCTCCCACCCTGGTGTAAAGCGTGAATTCTTTCTTTGTCTCAAGCCAAGCAGTTCTGTTCATAGTTAGCTACCAACATCACTGCTGCCACACACCCAGTCCCGGTCTATCTCACCTTCTACTCTGAACAGGCTTGAAGGAGAGAGAGAGGGGAGGAGTATAGTTGTCCAACAGCTTTGGTAAACTGGGTACATCTGGAAGGAGAGCTGGGGCTGAAAGAGAACCGATGGGCGAAAGAAATAACGAAGCCAAGACAAAGTTCTGATCAAGGCTCAATGTTTAATATCTTAACCTGGAATATATAGGGGGAAACCCATCCTCTGTTTCACCAGGATCCCATCAGCAAAACAAGCTCAGCTGCTCACTGGGTAGTGGCTTCTTGTTGGAAGCTGCAGATGTGGCAGGGCAATAGACTTCACCTAGGTCAGAAGACTCCACCCTATGTGGGTTAGGCGACTGTGGCAAACAAGGTCTGGTTTAGCCCACTCGAGACTGGGAGAAGGGCACAGAGGAGGAAGAAGGGAGGGAAAGAAGAGGAAGGCAGAAGGGGAGGGAAGGAAGAGACAGAAGAAAGAGATGAAGGGAGGAAGACTAGGAAGAAAGAGACGGGGAAGGGACCACTGGGGAGAGGAGAGGGAGAAGCAAAAGAACTAGAAGGAAGAAGATAGGAGGAGAAGAGAGGAATTAGAAACTTCTAGGAGGAACACTCATACCAGCCCATCAAAAGAATATGTTTTTATTTTCTGTGTTTCATTAATAATAGGCTAAATTTTGAAGGTCTCTGAGTAAGGAAGTGAACTTCAGCAACAGCTCCTGGGCCACTTGCTGCAGACTTCCCTTGGCTTTCTTACCAGAGTGAAGCAAGTCTCTTCTCAAGTTTATGTTTCATTTGAATCGCAACCATAATGATGATTTCCCCACCCGCCCCCGCCACTGCCTTTCGTATTGTCTTTTGTTGGCGAGTTCTCCCTGGCTCTGCTCGCGTGCTGTACACTGTGTAGGAACCGCAGAGCTGCCTGCGCCGTGTTAACTGTGCCTTTTGTTTGTTCCCACAATCAGCTCCAAAACAGCTGTTGAATGCTCGTCCTTGGATCTGTCGTCTTCTGGAACGGCAGGCAGCATCTTCTGCTTTTCATTTTCTTGAAGAAAACGGGAGATTTAAAAAACAAAAAAAAAAAAAGAAAAAGAAAAAGAACAGGCCAGGAGCTCTGTAGGTGCTAGTTAATAACTTCCTCCCTTTCCCTTAATCAACAAAGTTCATACTCCCAACAGCCCCAGGGTTCCCCTTAAGTTTCTGACCTAAGCTGAACTTCACAAGTCACTGAGGGGGGTCCAGATGAGCCAGCCTGGGGGGAGTGCCATTTGACACAGTGGTGAGGAAAGCACAGACAATTGTCACAGTCCTGTGGTGCCCCCAGGTCCAGTAGGCCCCATCTGTTGAAAAGTCAGACATTTAAGTGCCATTGGTCATTTAGGTATGAATTGGCCGGTGAGTTTTGCTTTAGGGAGCTTTCCTTATGAAAACTTGGCATTGAGTGATGGACACATTTAATACCTTGTGGTACGAAAACGCACTCAAGAAAATCAAGTCAAAGTGTCCTTTGCTGGACACAGAGCTATTGCTTACTGTGGAATCATTGCTTCAAGGCTAACAGCTAATCAAAACAGCCATTATTAAATGTCACGAGCTGTGTTTAAATGACTTTTTGACCACTGGTTCTTCTCACCACAGCTCTCCACGCGGGGGGGGGGGGGGGGGGGGGGGTCATCTAAAGAGAGCTTTGGAGGAGGTAGCCCTAGTGGCACTAATCCAGTGCCACAAGTTTTGCTCCAGCCATCCAATGAAGCCTAGAGAGGGGTTTTCAATGTGTAGCTTGGATCAGAGTCACTGCCGTATGAAAATCACAGCTACACACAAGCCTTGAAACCAACATGTAAGGTGTGGGGTGCACACAGTCTCATGGGTACCTGCTGTAAGTCAGCTGACTTTTGTAACTGCCTTGTAAATAGAATTTCACTCCCTTCTTTTGGAGAGGTTTAGCCCATCACAAACCATCTTTGGCAAGCTTCATGGTCACTTCTACACAGCGAGTCTCCCTCTCTCTTCCTCTTCCCTCCCCTCCCCTCTCCACCCCACCCCTTCCAACCACATACTTCCACACTCCACAACACCCCACAAAACCCCAGGAGATATAAAACTAGTGTTCAGGTCCACACCATCTCTTCGAGACCAAAATCCACCAAAGGTAGACCAGACTAGCCCAAAGTAGTAACTTTTTAAACCAATACATCTTCGTATGTTTAAATAAATTATGGTCCTGCCTGTCTCACCTCAGCCCCACAGAAAATAGGAGCCTTAAATGAAAACTCCCAATATCCCAGCTTCAAAAAAATTTAGCCCCCAGATCTATACTCTGACTAAGGTAATAATGGCCACATCCTTGATTGTTTTCTTCCCTGACACCACACAGCTCGGCTCTTACTTCCCCACTGTTCATTCATCCAATCTGTAACTCATAGCTTGCATTCCCCAGCTTCTCCCTACGCCCAAGGCATTCTACCTATTCTATGCTCTTCTTGCCTCCCACCTTTATATGGCTGTTGCCTCTCACCTGCATTGACCTCACTCCAGTCCTTGCTGCGTTTGAGCCAGTTCACACCCAGCGGCCAGAGGAATTTAAAAAAAAAAAGTGTCCTTTTGTTTTGCTCAAAACAGGTTCTCACTGAGTACCCAATCTGGCCTCAAACTTAATTCTTGTGACCTCTGCCCCCCCCCCCCCCAAGGCTGAGGTTCTAGATGTGCTGGAAGGCCCTGTAAAGAAGTGGATTATGGACCGCTTTTCTCTTGAACGCCTTTCAATAGTTTCTCATCTCCCATGTGATAAAAATCCAACCACTAACCATGACCTAAAAAGGCCTCCCTGGCTGTTGTGACTTGTACCAAAAACATGCGTTGCCCACACTCTCTTTCTGCCTCTCCCAGGGACTGGCTGGCTGTCCCTGTCTTGAGCAATCTGCCCCACTCAGGACTGCTCTCTCAACCTGAAATATCCTCTGTCTGGTACCTTACATGGCCAGAACCTTCACTTATTTGTATTCTGTCTCCCTCCACTAGATTTGAAATTCCATGGAGAAAAGGATTTCAGCTTATTTACAGTTGTACTCATAGCCATAAGAGCATACCTGACACACTATAGTAAAACTTGAAACATCTGATGTTTCATTGTAAGCTATGGTGATTTGAATAAGATTGGTGCCCACAACCTCATATATTTGAATGCTTAGACCCCAGTTGAGAAGCTGTCCATGAAGGATTAGAAGGTATGGCATTGTTGGAGTAGGCATGGCCTTGTTGGAACAAGTGTGTTGCCAGGCCCAGTCTTTGTCTTTGTCTGTCTGTCTCTCTGTGTCTGTCTCCCCCCACAAACCCCCTGCCTACTGCCTGATTAGTAGGATGTAAAGCTCTCAGCCATTTCTCCAGCCTGACACCACGCTCCTCCACATAATGATAATAGGCTAAGACGTTGAAACTCTGAGCAAGTCCCCAATTACATACTTTCCTTTATAAGAGTTGCCTTGGTTGTGATGTTTCTTCACAGCAATAGAAACACTGACTAAGAGAGAGGTCAGCTGAGCTAGCTCTCCGACTGACAACAAATATTTGTATCATTAAATGAAGAACTGGGAATGGAGCAGGACAATAAATTTGAGCAATTCATTTTCAAGGCAGCCTCTCTCTCTGAGTGACCAGGGTTGACAAGTTTTCCCTTATACATATATCCACTGTGTCTATGAGCTGCTGCTGACATATTTATCCCCACATCACTCTCAGAATGTATGTTGATTTTCTTTTTTGTTTTTTTTGAGACAGGGTTTCTCTGTGTAGCCCTGGCTGTCCTGGAACTCACTTTGTAGACCAGGCTGGCCTCGAACTCAGAAATCCTCCTGCCTCTGCCTCCCAAGTGCTGGGATTAAAGGCGTGCGCCACCACCGCCCGGTATGTTGATTTTCTAACCCAGTCATAAGTACAAGAATCCGAAATTAACTTGAGCTAAGTTAGCCCAAATAAGAATTCCTTACTGTATAGTAGAGACTTAGATACCCTGTCCTCTGTTCAGCTGTTTCCTTCTCTATAGATGGGTTTTCTACCCTTTTGTCATCCCCCCAACACACACACACACACACACACACACACACACACACACACACACAGATGCATGCACAATAATTCTGAGTTGTTACAACATCTCTGCTGCTCACATTTTCTGATAGATTCTGATTCTCGGGTCCTCCTGGGTGCCTTAGGCTTGGAGCTGAATTCTGAGTTGCTGGAAAATGTAAAGTGTTAAACTGGTCCTATAGGAGAGAAAGAAGAGAAAAGGAAAAGTATTTGGATCTGTTCAAGGAAAGAATAAGTATATTTTAAGCATCAAAGCATGATGCATTATT
Organism: Tokudaia tokunoshimensis; assembly: GCA_036184795.1. Lineage (NCBI taxonomy): Eukaryota > Metazoa > Chordata > Mammalia > Rodentia > Muridae > Tokudaia > Tokudaia tokunoshimensis. The sequence goes on from BTHU01000023.1 coordinate 52,486,305, forward strand.
TCCTAAAGGAGAATTGCATTAAGAATAAGCACATAGCCAGGCAGTGGTGGCCCACGCCTTTAATCCCAGCACTTGGGAGGCAGAGGCAGGCGGATTTCTAAATTCAAGGCCAGCCTGGTCTACAGAGTGAGTTCCAAGTCAGCCAGGGCTACAGGGAGAAACCCTGTCTCTTGAAAAACCAAAAAAAAAAAAAAAGAATAAGTCCATATTTCTGGATATGGTTGGATATGGTGTGGCATGCTAGGGATCCTAGCACTCTTGGGAAGCAGAAAAGGATCTTTGTGAGTTGAAGATCAACCTACTCTACATAATGAGTGCCAGAGCTGCCAAGCTACAAACTGAGACCCTGTCTCATAAGAAGAAGAAGGGGAGGAAGAGGAGGAGGAGGGAGCATATACTTATTAGTCCTGAAAGCTTAATAGGTTGTTTGAAGTTGTTGCCTTTTCAAACCAAATGACTCAGACACCAGGAGGTTCTTTTGTTACCTGATCAATCTCATTCTGTTGGTAACACAGCAAACTCAGATGATTACAACGTTTAACTGAGAGCAGCCCGTTTCCCTGTCCTTATGTTCAACTTCGTGAAACATCATCTGCCCACAGGTGTTTGACTCTGTAGAAACAGAACCATCCATGTAGTTTGAATTTTAAAATGTGGTTGAATTTTGGGTGTGAGGTTTTAAGTTTTTGTGGAATGATGTCATGTAAGTTACAACAATGAGCATGTTCAGAAAAACAGTAGATAGGAAAAAAAATGTGTATAGTGGTTAATATTCTGACTTTAGGGGCTGGAGCGATGGCTCAGTGGTCAACAGCATTGGCTACTCTTCCAGAGGACCTGAGTTCAATTCCCAGCACCTACATGGCAGCTCACAACTACCTGTGTCTCCAGCGCCAGGGGACCCAATGCCCTCTTCGGGCCTCTGAGGGCACCAGATATACACACACCAGTGCACAAACATACGTGCAGACAAACACCCACACATGTAAAATAATATGTATTTTTAAAATCTGGTTCTGTAGCCTGATGTTTCAAACCTTGGTTTCTGCCTCTTAATCGGCTCTATATAGTTTGATTTTTTTATAAAAAATTTTTTATAAAACTGGGATGTTAGCATTCCTTATATGAGCGCTCTGGAGAAGTCAGACTCAGCGACATAGAAAGTAGAAGGACAAAGCCTGAGATGGCTCAGCAGGAAAGGGTGTTTGCTGCCGAACATGGTGACATGAGTTCAGTCCCTAGGTCCCACATACTAGAAGAAGAGCTCTGACTCCTCCAAGCTGTACTCTGACTTTCACACATGCCCCGTGGCACCTACATGCATGTGTACATGTGTAAAAGTGTAACTTTTTCAAAATTTTCTTGTGGCTTATTCATTGTTTTTGTTTTTCTTTTTCTATATTTTATTTATTTTATTTAATCTTTTTTAACAGTCCAGACGTTATCCCCCTCCCGGTCTACCCTCTGACTAACTGTTCCACATCCCACACCTCCTCTCCACCCCTCTGCCCCACCCCCATCTCCACAAGGATATCTGAATCCCCACCCCACCTGACCTCTAAACTCCCTGGGGCCTCCAGTCTCTTGAGGGTTAGGTGCATCATCTCTGAATGAACACAGACCCAGCAGTCCTCTACTGTATGGGTTGGGGGCCTCATATCAGCTGGTGTATGCTGTCTGGTTGGTGGTCCAGTGTCTGAGAGATCTCAGGGGTCTGGGTTAGTTGAGACTGCTGGTCCTCCTACAGGGTCGCCCTTCTCCTCAGCTTCTTCAGCCTTCCCTAATTCAACCACAGGGGTCAGCTGCTTCTGTCCATTGGTTGGGTGCAAATATCTGCATCTGACTCTTTCAGCTGCTTATTGGGTCTTTTGAAGGGCAGTCATGATAGGTCCCTTTTTGTGAGTGCTCCATAGCCTCAGTAATAGTGTCAGGCCTTGATAAATGGAACGTCATGAAACTGGAAAGCTTCTATAAGGCAAAGGACATAGCCAATAGGACAAATTGGCAACCTACAGATTAGGAAGTATAACTTTTAAAAAAAGAAATGAGAGAGCTATCTTCCAGGGCTGATGGGATGGGCAGTTATTTAAAGTACAGAGTGGCTGCAAGTTAAGCATCCTCCTGTTTTATCCTCCTTAGTGCTGGGACTATAGTCATACACCACCACACCCTAGCCTAAAGTCAGCCTTTTAAATATTCTAACACATCATAGTACTTTGTTTGATAAATTCAATAAATGTAATAGATTTTGACTGACTCTATTAAGATTCTAAACTTAACAAAAGGAGACAGGGTTTAATGCCAAAATGTAAAAATGAAACTTTTACTAAATTATTTCCAAAGAAATTACTTTCAAAAAATTTCTCCAAACATGCATCTTGCCTTAAAAAGTCAATTTTCATTTTACCAGCTGGCTGTTCAGTTTCCTCAGTCCTTGGGAAAAGGAACTTTAGAACACATCTTGGTCATTAGAACACATCTTGGTCAACCAAGAAGCTCTGGGTTTCACAGTAGCATCGCTATTGTGTCTATATGTCAGGTAGCACAGAAGGTAGTTTAGAAATGGCTCCTACCTAGCAAGTCTTCAGAGGTGCAGCCCTCTGAACAAATCTACAGTCTAAGTGTGGTGGTGGCATGGGACAGAGGGGAGGGAGGAAGGGAGAAAAGAATGGGGAAGGGGGAGAGAAGGAGGAAGGAGAATGGGGGGGAGGAGGAAGGGAAGGGAAGGGAAGGGAAGGGAAAATCATATAGCCTGGGGCTAGGAATGCAGTTCACTAGTAGAGTGTTTGCCTAACAAGCAAAAGGTCCCCAGCATTGGAAAAAATGAAAAAGAGGAGAGGGAGCATACATGTACACATACATACATACACACACACACACACCACAGAAAGGAGGCTGTGTACACACAGAAGCCACAGTTGAAGGGCTGCAGTCACAAGCTAAGGAGAGAGGAGCTGATGGCCACCAGGAAGTTAAAGAAGGTCAAGCAAGGACTCTTCCAAAGTTTCCAGCCCTGAAACACCTCCCCTCCCACCATCCAACACAACAGAGATTCCTATCATTTAGAGCCAACTAACAAAAGCAAAGGCAAATGCTGTCCTTGGTCCCTTGTACAGACTTTTTCATATGTCCCGCTCCACATTTTTATTGATTTCTCCATTTTCCATGTTATTCATTGCAAAGAAAGTTTCTGTGGCCTCTCTTCTCCCCTTCACCTCTACCTTTCAAGAGGTAATACTTCTTTTTGAGGTGACCCTTTCCTGACCCCCATCAGTCCCCAAATCAACAGGCCATATTTTTTTTTCTGTTTCCACCTGCCCTTGGGTTAAATATAAATGCCTGTTATGTTAACAGAAAAGAAGAAAATGAGAATGGAACTGCAAGAAAGTTTGCCTAATTTGTAAAATGAAATGAGTTTCGATTCCAGCAGCTTATGTCTTATTCTCGTGAGGACTGGGTTTACATCGATCATCTTTTTTTTCCTGGCAGTCAAGTGTGGAATATGGCGGAGTGAGAAATGTAATTGTGTAGACATAAAAAATTGCGTCTCGATACCCATCATCGCGACACTTTTCTCAAGATGCTATCTCGGTGTCCTTCAGAGCAATAACGATACCAATTGAGAACGTAACAGAAGCAACTTAAGTGTTATGCCTCGTTTACTTCTGGCCTAATGTGCTTGAGAGCAGGGCTATTGCTCATGACATAAAGTTCTGTCAGAAAGACTGGAAACACTTCAAGACCATTAAAATAAAATGCCCGCCATTCCTGCTGTTCAAATATTCCTCAGCTTCTAATTTAAGGCACCAACACCTAAGAATGTAATTGTGTTATTCTCTCTGATAGCTGGAATCTATCTAAGCCAAATGCCTAGGAATTATGGACTATTGGGGCTACAGGAGTCCAGAAGACAAATGAGGTGGGCAAAACGTGTTATTTTGTACTGGCTCGTTCAACATTTGGGCTCTGTTTCCATTTATGTGTTAAAATGCAAAGACTAAAGTGTCTGAAGTGTCTTTCCTTGGCTCAATTGAAGAAGAGGTTGGGGAAATGGACAAACTGCCTGAAGATCGAAACTTAGGGGAGAGAGGGAGAAGACAGAAAGACTCCCACACCTCTGCTCAAAATTATTGTCCACACTAAACTTTCAAAGTGTCCTTTTTTTAAAAAAAAAAAATCTGGGAGTTTTCACCTTAGTAAAGCAGTTCACATTGAAACTGAAACTTCTCACCCTGATTAGCCAGTGAGAGCGCATGGAGAGGGTGCTGGACCGGAAAGGGGCAATTTTAAAAGCAAACACCCCAACAAAGTGACGCCTGTCTCCTTCACATGGGGGAAAACCATTTCTGTCTAATGCCTGCCTCCGGAGAGATATGTTTTAGATTCAGGTACCCAATAGGTACATCAGGACTGACTGGGACATGGTGCCAATTCAAAGTGTCGCATAGTAGAAAAATGGGGCAAAATCTCAACGCGGTTTCTATTCTTTAATAGAAAGCAATACTGCAGTTTAAATTAGCAAGGCACTGCTGAACCCTTATTTAAAATGTGTTTGCAATGACATCCCAAGAAAGGAATTTTTTTTCTTGTTTAATTGCACTGTCAGGGTGGACCGCTTTCACTTAAAACCATTCTGAGGTAGACCTTTTAATAGAAAGTGACAATTTAAATTGCCACGATAGCAGTAGAAATGGTGCTTAAAGTCATTACTAAACTGATGTCGCAGTTGGCTCCAGACCAGTTTGTTAAAGCTGAAGAAAAGGTGTGGGGGGGAAGGGAAGAAAGGAACGAAATGGTGAATCATTAATTCCTTTTGTATCCATTGTAATAACATCAGCTGTGATGAAGTCATCTGGCCCCCAGTGGATATAATGTACATTTCTATTGAATTCCACATTATTCCACTCTAACGTTTATCCTGATTAATGCTGACTACTAGGGAACTGCTCCAGTCACAAGCACTTAGTTCTCTGCAGTGACTTTGTTTTCTTGTCTTCACTCCCAGGGTCCAAAGAGAGGGACTGTGCCTTCCATTTGGCTGGCTGGAGTTCCAGTCTGCCTTTCTTTACTCTTCCTAGAATTAATTAATCAGACTCTCTTGGCATTCCCTGCAGGTGACTCTCACTAGCTTTCTGGGAGTGCCATCTGCAGACTGAATGAGTCCTGAGAGCCTAGGTGAAGGCCACCTAAGGGAGGCCACTGGTCAAACAGCATGGGAGTTGGGGGAGGGAGCAGTGATGGAATACTGCTTCTGTGAACCTGGATAACAGCTCACGACTGAGTCAAGGTCAAATTTGGAACATTGTGGGTGCAGGGAGGATGCCACAGACATTTAGAAAGATGGATGAGGGACAGACACGGCCAGAAGTTGCAGCCCATCTAGGCACATCATAGTCTCTCACACATTTGTTTTGAAATTGTCTCTGAAATATACTCTCTTAAAAGGATAGGAATCACTTGATTTTCTAGAAATTACAGGTAAGTTAGCTTATAGGATTGCCCTTTTAAAACTATACTGCAGGGGCTGGAGGAATGGCTCAGCGGTTAAGAGCACTGACTGCTCTTCCGAAAGTCCTGAGTTCAAATCCTAGCAACCACATGGTGGCTCACAACCATCTGTAATGGAGTCTGGCGCCCTCTTCTGGTGCGTCTGAAGACAGCTACAGTGTGCTTAGATATAATAATAAACATTTATTTTAAAAAAAAAACTATACTGCAAGTGACTGAGAGGCAGGTTAGTCCATAGCTCTTCAGAACCCACATTTAAAAAAAAATAACTGGGGCTGAAGAGATGGCTCAGAGGTTAAGAGCACTGACTATTTATTCTTCCAGAGGTCCTGGGTTCAATTCCCAGTAACCACATGGTGGTTCACAACCATCTGTAATGGGATCCGATGCCCTCTTCTGGTGTGTCTGAAGACAGCAACAGTGTACTCATACATCAAATTAAAAACAAACAAACTCCTGGGCATGCTATCACATTCGCAACCCCAGCACTGAAGAGGCAGGGACAGAACAATCCATGAGTCTAAGTGCTGAGCTCCATAGGCCAGTGAGGTACTGTCTTCAAAAAGGTATTGTTCCCCGAGGATGATACACTCGGACATACATGAAACTATACACTGCAGCTGGGCATGGTGTTGCGTGCCTGTAATCAAAGCTGAGAACCTGGGGTAGGAAGAATGCGATAATTCCAGAAATAAATAAATAGGCAGAAGTCGACGTGGTATAAATACACTTGCAGTGTTTTCGAAAAGCTAAGTCTTTTCTTTTCTTCTCTTTCTTTCTTTTTTGCCAAAAAGTCTTTGTATGCAGGCTGGCCTTGAACCCACCACCGCTCCAGCCTCCTAAGTTTTATTGGAGGAAATCCTGAAAAATGGGGCACTGTAGGGAAACCCAGAGTGGGTGAACTCCTGAGCAAATGTATATTTTAACATAGGCACAGCATGTTGAGGACTCAGACCAATTGGTCTATGGTAAATTGGCAAAACCATTACCCATGTAACCAGGCTTGAGAGGGGTGGCAAAGCTTTTGGGGGGGGGGTCTGAGTATGAGGGTTCATGAACATTGACCAGTGATACAAAGATTAGCGACCCTGGTTTCATTCTGGCCACATCTAGAGTCTGAGACTGCTCCCCTATAAAGACACCCGACCAAGATTGGTTAACCCTCCCCGTGTGCTATGACGAACAAACAGGCTGAGAGTCCGGGTAGCCTTAGCAGTTAGAGAACCCAGCCTGATCCCAGTGTCATTGCACGAGTGTTTACATATCTGTCCTTTCTCCATTCCCTCAAAGCTTCTAGTCAAGGTTGCAGGATGCAGGCCTCAGAGGTTAGGCAGAGCAGGCAGTCTTGTGTCTAAGAGTCAGAGAAGACAACCTGGTAGGTTTCAGAGAAGACAATCTAAAAGTTTTTCAAGAATCTGTGACAGAAGCCGGGTGGTGGTGGTGCACGCCTTTAGTCCCAGCACTTGGGAGGCAGAGGCAGGAGGATTTCTGAGTTCGAGGCTAGCCTGGTCTACAGAGTGAGTTCCAGGACAGCCAGGGCTACACAGAGAAACCCTGTCTTGAAAAACCAAAAAACCAAAACAAAAAAACAAACAAACAAAAATCAGAATCTGTGACAGAGTTAGACCTTCCTATTGTCTTTAGGAGACGTGAGATCATACACACACACACACGCACACACGCACACACACACACTCAAAACATTGATATCCCCAAGACTGAAAACAGAAAAGTAGATATCAAAAAAAAAAAGAAAAGAAAAGTAGATATCACAAAGTATGGACACTGGGGTCGACATAGGCTTGCTTTTATTTTAGGCTTTATTCCTGAATTTGGTTTGTAGCCAGCAGCCCACAGTATTCACTAAAAGCAAACCTCCCTGCACATAGATGGGCTCAAAAAGTAGCCCTGGACCACAGCTTTACACAAGGTACCTCCTGGACAATACAGATACTATTAATTATCTGGGTCTTTGGAGAGAGGTTGTTTTACTTTCTTCCATTTGCCAGTGTGTATAGTGTATAGTGTTTGCATGTGTATGGGCACAGGAGTGAGTGTAAATACATGGGTAGACATGGCTGTGGAAGGCTAAGTGATGTCAGGGGTCATCATCGGAGGCCCTTCCACCTTCTTCATGGAGTCAGGGCCTCCCAGTCAAACCCAGAACTCACAGATATGGCTAATTATTCCTAGGCAGTGTGTTCTGGAGCTGCCCTGCCTCTCCCTTCTGAGGCTGCAATTATGTGAAGTTACAGGTGAGCTGCTACACTCAGCCAGCATCCTCACAGGTACTGGGACTCTAAATTCTTATCCGCCTGCTTGTGTGTGGAATGATTTAACCACTAAGCAATCTCCACAGCCGGCTGAGCTTAGGGCTGCTGTCGCATCTTTAACATTCCACCATATCTGGAATTAAAGGAGAAGCCAGGCAAAACACTTTCATAAAGGCTATTTTCTGTCAAACACACCAAGGGCATTGCACTTCCAGATCAGCCAAAGCTGAGTTACTCAAGGTTTGGTTTTTGTTTTGTTGCTGTTGTTGTTGTTGTTTTCAGAGAGATACCACCAATGAAGAGGCAGAGAAAGGAAAGAGGAAGGGACGAGGAGAGGATGCTGGGACAGAGGGGAGAGAGAGAAAAGAGGAGAGAGAAGGGCTCATGTGATGTGCACAGGGGGCAGAGAGGGCAGTGGCTAGCCTGAAACCTGCAGTTAGGCAGGCTGGACAGTCTCTCTCAACTTGCTGCTGAAATATGAAGACACTCCAGCCAAATCCCTTCTTCTTCTTCTTCAGAGCGTCTCGGTGTTTTTGCCCTCAAGCCCTTTGAATGATTGTGCTCCAAGTCGGCTGAGAAGGTGCTGTTTGGAGAAAGCAATTCTCAGAAAGCAAGCAAGAGCCACATAAACACATGAAGGGGAGATCCCAGCAGAAAGAAGCCCTTGAGTTAAAAACATGCCAGACACCTTGCTAAGATAGGTAACACTCCAGGGGACAATGGTACAGAGCTTTACTTCATTCTGATAATGTTTCCCCAACTGGTGCTGAGGCTAAAACCCAAGACTTTGCCTATACTGGGCAAGTAAGCACAGCACCACTGAGCAACAGTCCCTATAGGTGTGTGTTTGCTTGTTTGTAGGGTCTTGCTGCCTGGAACTCAGCCTCCCTAGTGCTGATCTTAAGGACTGGAGTGTTATTCTGAATGAAATGGGCAAGAGTTTGAATAAAGAAATGGCATGTTTTATTTGGCTTATATTTTAACAAAAGTATTGGTCACTGTATGGAAAAAGGACTTCAGGAGCCTTCAAGATGGCCCCGTGAGGCCAGGCAGTGGTGGCGCACACCTTTAATCTCAGAACTTGGGAGGTAGATGCAGGCGGATTTCAGAGCTCTAGGCCAGCCTGGTCTACAGAGTGAATTCTGGGACAGCCAGGGCTACACAGGGAAACCCTGTCTCAAAAAAAAAAAAAAAAAAAAAAAAAAAAAAAAAAAAACAAATAGACAACAAAAGATGGACCTGTGAGTAGGGGCACTTGCCACTAAGACTGATGACCTGAATACCATCCCTAGGACTGGGGCATTGTTCTCTGACCTCCACACATGCACTGTGACTAACACATTCTCTCCCAGATGCACACGTATACATGCACACAAACAAAAGTAAAGGAAATTTTAAGAGAAGGAACTACAGGTAGTCAAGGACAGAAACAAAGACAATTTGGAGGGGTGAGGTGCATTTCAGAGATCCAGGTGAGAGGCGATAATGGCTTGAATGGGCACAGCAACAGTCACAGGAAGAGAGGAATGTCCCGGTAGGAAGTCCAAGTCTGTTTATAGCTTGAAGATAAGATGGAGTCAAGATTTGCTGGCGGATGTGTGGATGGACTGTGAGATATGTGAAGGTGTTCTGTGGTTTAGGGCAGTTGTGATAAAGGAATCAGGGCAAAATCTAATCCTGGAAGAATAAAAACAGAAAAATCAGAGGTGGTGAACAAAGGAAAGGACCGTACTGTTAGACACAGAAGCAATAGCAACACACCCATATGCTGGCAGGAGTGGCCCAGTAAACAGGAGCACAGCAGTGATTCAGGAGAGGGGATGGAATTTAGCACACAAGTACGACGTGCTCTTCCTGGTCAGAGCATAGACGTCATTAACCTTTGTTAAGTAGGGCAAGGTGAGCTGAAAGAATGCAGGGAGGAGAGGAAACGTGGAAAGTTTGAGAGGACAGAGAGAAAACAAACTGTTGAACTTTGCCTGCATTTATTAAAGGCTTCCCCCAGTTCCCAGTAAAATCCATGTGTCCCCCCCCCAAAGGGAGGGGAAGGCAGACCAGACCCCTAGATGTTTGCAGTAAGAGAAGAAGTATACAATAAGGAACAAAGATGGCAGGATATAAGTTCTTAGCCATGTTCCCCAGCGGTGGGCCTCACTGTGAGGCCTGTGAGTGCCTCCTTCAAATGAAAGGGGATATGGAAAATCAAGTTGCCAGAAGAAACATTGGTCTGTACAGTGTCTGTGTTACTGATGTCTGTGTTGTTATGACCAAAATATCTGTCAGAAAAGAAAGGGGTATTTAGGTTCATGGTTTCCAAGAGATCTCAGTCTATTGTGGTGGGGGTGGGTGGGTGGTTAATTACTTGTCTGTATCTGTGATAAAACACAATGACTCTTAAAGCACCTTATGGAGGAAAGAGTTTATTTGGGCTTAGGGTTCTGAACGTGAGGAGCCCGTCATGGTGGGAAGATATGGTAAAAGGCAGCAGGCACAGTGACAAGAACAGAATACTGAGAGCTTACATTTTGAACCTCAAGAATGAAGCAGAGGGCTGGAGAGATGGCTCAGAGGTTAAGAGCACTGTCTGCTCTTCCAGAGGTCCTGAGTTCAATTCCCACTAACCACATGGTGGCTCACAACCATCTGTAATGGGATCTGACGCCCTCTTCTGCTGTGTCTGAAGACAGCTACAGTGTACTCATATACAATAAATAAATAAATCTTTAAAAAAAAATAATGAAGCAGAGAAAGCAAACTAGAAGTAGGTGAGGATTTTTACTCCCCAAGCCTGTCCCAGTAACATGCTGTCTCCTAAACCTCCCCCAAACAGTGCTCTCAACTGGTAACCAAATATCCAAATACAAGAGCCTGTGGGGGACTCTCTTAGCCAAACCACTACCACATGACTACAGAAGCCTGTTGCAGAAGCTGTTTTCATGACTAGAACCAGGTAGCCAAGAGCACAGGGCAGAACCAGGAAAGACTCTAACCTTCAAAGTCCCACCTCTAATGACTTTGCCAGCTGGGTCCTACCTCTAAAGTGTCCATAGCTTTCCAAAACAGTGCCATCAACTGAGGAGCAAATGTTCAAATGTGAGGCTGTGAAGGAACAGCTCAGATTCGAACCATAACAGTGCCCCAATCTCTGAATGGCTGTTCTAGCTCCTCTATCAAAATGGAATGAGTGTATGCCTTGGTTAGGGTTTCTATTGCTGTGGCAAAACATCATGACCAAAAAAACAAGTTGGGGAGGAAAGCGTTTATCTAGCTTACACTCCCACATTGGAGTCCATTACTTAAGGAAGTCAGGGCAGGAACTCAGAGCAGGAACCTGGAGGCAGGAGCTAGTACAGAGGCCATGGCTGCTTACTCGCTTGCTCTTCGTGGTTTGCCTAGCCTACTTTCTTATACAATCCAAGACCACCAGCCCAAGTAAACACCACCCATCAAAGGCTGGGCCCTCCCTTCTTGATCAATAATTAAGAAAATGCCTAACAGCTGGATCTCATCTGGCGCAACAGAATTTCCTCAACTGAGGCTCCTTCCTCTCTGATGGTTCTAACTTGTGTCAGGCTGACACACAAAACCAGCCAGAGCAGTATGTCTAACATGATGGTTTGTGCTTTTAATCCCAGCACTCAGGAGGCAGAGGCAGGCAGGCAGACATCTGAGTTGGAGGCCAGCCTGGTCTATATACTGAGTTTCAGGATAGCCAGGGCTATGTAGAGAGAACCTGTCTCAAAAACAAACAGACTTAGGGTGAGTACGGCAGCATGGCGGTACAATGCGGAAAGAGAGACATCTTATGTTCTCCATGGAGCATGACTTTCAAGGGTGCCCCCATCTCGTGACATCAGTTTCACCTGGGAAATTGTTTCGACCCAAAACCTACTGTTATGATTTGAATATGCTCCCTCAAAAATTCACATTAAGGCCAGGCATGGTGGTGTGTGCCTTCAATCGTACCACTCGGGAGGCTGAGGCAAGATCACAAATTCAAGACCCTGTCTCAAAAGGGGGATGGAGTGGCAGGGAAATTGATAAAAAGCACTTGCTGGCAACCTGAGTTTGATCTCCAGAACGTACATAAAGGTGGTAGAAGAGACTCAATTCCACAAAGTTGTCTTCTGACCTCCAACATGCATGCACCTCTCTCTCTCTCTCTCTCTCTCTCTCTCTCTCTCTCTCTCTCTCTCTCTCTCTCTCTCTCACACACACACACACACACACACACACACACACACACACACCAGACCCACTCATTCACACACTTAAGAATTTCAAAAAAGAACTGGAAGCCATAATATATACGCAGAGGCCCTGCTGCAGACCCATGGAGGCCCCGTGCTTGCGGCTTCAGTCTCTGTACGTTCGTGTGGCCTTTGCTCAGTTCATTTACTGGGCCTTGCTTTCTTCACTTTTCTTTGAATTACCCACTGTCGGGTATTTTGTTATAGCAGCACAAACAGGCTAAGATACTTACTAACTCAAAAACTCTGAATACAGGAACTAACAGGCTGTGTTTTAGCAAGATCTTTGCAGTTCCGGCAGGGAACTGTGAAGCAGGGCTTGAAGGCGCCGCCTGGCTAACTTTCCACCTGCTCTTATCCCGTACTGCCACCTATTGGGCAAGTTCTTCCACATGCTGCGGGAGAAATGAAACCTATTACAGAGGAAGGGAACCTCATTTCCTTGTATTTTTCTCTTGTAAAAGATTTTACAGGTCTACAAAGTGAGTTCCAGGACAGCCAGGGCTACACAGAGAAACCCTGTCTCGAAAAACCAAAAACAAACAAACAAAAAAAAAAAAAGATTTTACAAACCAAACCAAAAAGAAAGTTTACGAACTTTTGAATGCAAATGCTAATTTTACACCATTGTAAGCAGTATAATTGGAGCTTTTTAAATATTCATTTATTTGTGTGTGTGTGTGTGTGTATGTGTGTGTGTGTGTGTGTGTGTGTGTGTGTCAGAAGACAACTTGCTGGAATCTGTTTTCTCCTTACACCACATGGGTCACAGGACTCACAGTCAGGTTATCAGGCTGTCAGGCAGATGAAGCAGACAATGCCAATATATGGAATTAATAACATCTCAGAAAATCTCACAAGTTTGTTATCATATCCCAAATTAGTCATTTCTTTTTTTTTTTTAAAGATTGTATTTATTTTATGTATGTGCGTACACTGTAACTGTCTTCAGACTCTCCAGGAGAGGGCGCGAGACCTCATTACGGATGGTTGTGAGCCACCATGTGGTTGCTGGGATTTGAACTCAGGACCTTCGGAAGAGCAGTCAGTGCTCTTAACCACCGAGCCATCTCTCCAACCCCATTTCTTGTTTTATATGCTTAAGCTTTTTCCAGTTTTCAGAAGTCATACCTAATAGCACAGTG
>BTHU01000023.1:53104480-53380897 GCA_036184795.1 Tokudaia tokunoshimensis
GCAGGTATGTGCAAGGATAGAAGACAACCTTGTGTAGCCTCCTTATTATTTGAGACAGTGTTTCTTACCAAGCAGGCTTGAGTGTGAGCCCATGTGAGCCCGTGAGCTGCTATTTCCACCTCCCCAGCTCTGGACTGCAAACACGCACCATCCCCCCAGCTTGTTTACACAGGTTAACCTATCACTGATTCCTCCGTTACCTCTGCAATGAATCTCAGCACTTTCATCTTGCTGGTCTCATGGTAGGAGCGGAGGCCCCAGAGGAACTCATACTCAGGAGGGTTGCTGTTGGGCACTCGTCTGTAGTCCAGGTATCTGAGAAAAAAAAATAAAAAGGCTGTGTTTATGGGCAATCTGCAAAAAACCCCCACATTATGCCAAAGTTGTCACTTCAGGTTTTTACTATAATTCTGGACCACCCTCTTCTCAGAATGTGTACTGTGAGAATAGTGGATAGGCCTTACTTATAACTATACTGTAGAAACATTCTACCTCAGAGAGTAGCTTCAGTAAACACTTCTAAGTAATTCTGTGAACTGACACAGGTACGCTGTAAGTCATGTTTAGAAAACCTTTTCTGATGCAGACCAAGCAGAGTCAGAATTACAAGGACCACTTACTTCTGCTTTACAAACTCGTAAGTAAGAAGTTTTCTCAGATCACCAAGGAGGGGATGTCTGACCCTGATGACAAAAAATAAAACGACAGAGATTTTGCATGAAGTAAAGAAGGAGAGAGTTAAAGATGGTTTTCCTATCTATTCACATCATAATATCAACTCCCCCAAGACCACCAGGTTAATGCGATCCTGGTACCATCCCCTGCTGCTAAAGGATACTTCAGATGAAAGAGCCCAATCCTACCCAGGACGTAGTCCCATCTTGCGCAGTGCTTCCCAGAGGACGGCTGTAATAGGAGGCGAGAGGAGACAAGGCATGGAAAGTGAGCATGGAAATCAGGCTGCAGCCAGCCCCCAGCTCCAAACCCAGCCACTCACCCTCACTGGCACGGTTGCCATTCATGAAGATAATGCCCAGAATCACTAAGAGGAGGCCTAGCTTCGGTGTGTCTTTGGTCCTAGAGGAGTACAAAAAGAATAAAGGTATATACATACCCAGCAGTCATTTGTAAGAAAAAACCCACAAGCTTACCAATTTAGCTTCTCCAGTATTTCTCAGGAGAGATCAGTATGCCCCCACTCTGCCCATGACCTCCTAAGTGACTGAATACTGAAACTCTTAGAAAAAAAGCATCACCGAGAAAGACCATATTCCATCTCCTTTCCCATCTTACGTTCCCAGTATGCCAGCCAGGGACTCAGGAGTACTGATGAGAATATACAGATGCTCTTCTTTGTCGATTTCCTTCAGCTGGATTCCAAATTTCTACAGAAGAAAACAGATTATGAGATGATGGCAGTTAGGCTAACCTACCAATAGGCAGGCAGTCACAGCCCTGCAAACCTTGTCCTAAACTTCACGTCGTTATCTCACAAAATGGAGACTTTTGCCATCATTCTAGCTTTTCAGGTCTGGCTCCTTACCTTCTCCAGGACAAAGCATGCACGTTCAATGATTTCTGGATAAACATCAGTGTACTCTCGGATGATATCCCTCAGCATTTCTGTAGGAGAGAAGGGAAGCACCTGGATTGAGCTGGAACATCGAGTAGCAGCCCCTTTGCCAGCCCTGGTGAGGGTAGCCCAGTCAGGCTCCTCAGAAGAAGAACCAAATGATGGGAGGGAGGGGACAGAATAAGCAAAAGATGCCCCTACAGGACATCAAGAACAGAAGGACCTACCTGAGCGCTTGATGGGCACCTTCGTGTAGTCTTTAAGCATCAGGTACTTAACCAACTTATTTGCCTGAGGAGAAATAATTAAAATTATGTTTGCAGAAAACTTGGCTGATTAAAAATGGAAGGACCACAGTAAACTAAGTGGACAGGTACAGCACTTACTCTTTCCTGAAGAAGGGCCACATCTCGGGGCTGTGGAGGACCCTGGTTCTGTGAGGCACGAGAGTTGGAGGAGGATCTCAGATTAGGTGAGGGTCGTAAGTTCTGCCAGTCAGGTGGAATTGGCCAGTCGGTGGGGATCCAGTCGGGTGGAAAAGGCCAGTCAGAGGGAAAGGACCAGTCAGGAGGCATTGACCAGTCAGGTGGTAACTGCCAATCTGGAGGGCCTTGCCAATCTTGAGGGCTCTGCCAACTAGGTGGAGCCTGCCAACTGGGTGGGCTCTGCCATCCAGGTGTACTCTGCCAGGCCATTGGGTTTGGCCAGACAATTGGGCCAGGCCAAACAATGGGGTTTGGCCAGATCACTGGATTCTGCCAGATCACTGGGTTAGGCCAGATCACTGGATTCTGCCATGCAACTGGGTTTTGCCAAGCTGATGGTGTCTGCCTAGCTGGGGGACTCTGACGTGCTGGTGGGGTCTGCCTGGCTGTCTGGTTTTGCCAGCCTGATGGGTTCTGCCAAGCCAGTGGTGTCTGCCACAGCACATTAGGGGGTGCGCCAGGTGGGTTCTGAGTGGTCACTGGAACTGGAGCAGACCTCCAGTTCCCCGAAGCCAGTGAGGCACGCCTTTGATCCCCACTGCTGTTCTCTTCCACATTCAAGTTATTAATCTGTATCATTAGAGAGAAGAAAATTTCAGGGTCACTATTAATCCTGGGTCCTCCCAGCTGCTATCCTAGGAAGTACCTAGGAATCCTCATCTATACCTCCCTAGCCATTGGTCACTTTGTTTCTCTTTGTCTTTTAGGCAGGCATTTCATCTCCAAACCAGACAAAGAAAAAAACAGAAAGTGGAACCCGGGTTTCTCCTTTTCCTGCATAACTACTGGCACTGCTTGGTTTCACCCTGAATTCATTTCTCCCCGACTGTGTTCTCTCTCGACAGTGAGGTAGATCTTCAAGATCTAATGATACTTCTGTGTGTGAGCCTGCCTAGCTGCCTGTGTCCTTGTATCAACTCACCATCAATTTGTGGACAGCCAGGGGTCAGGAATAAATATGTACCTCAGCACCCCCTACAACTTTGCCAAAATATAAAGATATGCCCTTTATTTTGTTTGGAGCAAAGGAAAGTCAAAGAAAGGAGAGACCCCAAAGCAAAGGGAAGCTAGCAGGGATCTCACCTTGCGGGTCCTCTTGCCCCGAATTATAGTCCGGGACTCCACACTCTGAGCCTGGGAGCCATCTGCGGATGTCTGGGCTGCTGCACCATCAGTTTCAGAGATACCTGCACTGGTCCCTACGTCAGCCATTTTGGCCTGATTTACATTCTGGGACTGGGCATCAGCTCCAGGGACCTTAGTGGTGTCATTCCAAGCCTTAGCTGTCTTAGGCTGGTTGTTGGTCATCTCATTGGCACTGGGAGACTGAGAGAAATTGTAGGTGGCACCGGGGCCAGCCTTAGAAGTTGTATTCTGACCCTTAAAGGCCATTTCAGACTTTTTAGCTGATTTGCCTGCGGATGCTGCCTGGGAAAAATCAGAGGCAGCATGTGGACCTTTAGAGGTGGCGTTCTGTGACTTAAAGGCCACCTTAGACTGATTCTTGGACATCTCCTTGGCATTACGTGCCTGAGAGTAATCATTTGGCCCCTTTGTGGTGGCATTCTGGGCCTTAAAGCCTGTCTTAGGCCTGGCAGCAGCTGCTGAAACCTCAGTATCAGCCTTCTCATTGGCAGTTGGGGGCTGTGAACTCTGGGGACTAGCATTGGGCCCACTGGCAGCTGCTGTGGCCTGGTTGGTGGGCGGAGCCTCGGAGATCTGGATGGCTTCCATCAAGGTCTGCACAAGCAAGGCGCTGTCTTCTACAGAGGCCTCAGCCTGCAAATACAGGAGGGAGGAAATTTCAATCTCTGGGTCTTACAAGCCAGACCAGAGGGAGGGGCAGGGCGCACGGCAGCAGGGGAGCTGTAGACAGGCGTCACAGTTCTCAGACATGGGGGCAGAGGCGGGTCAAAGAGAGGCGGAGCGGGAACAAAATTTAATTAAGGGTAGAGGGGGGCAGGGCAAGGTGAGGGGCCGTCAGGGGCAGCAGGGGCTGGTGCGGAATGTGGTGCAAGCACTGAGCCCCAAATGGGTTTAGATAGAGGCGGACTGGCTAGGCTTGAGGTGGGGAGCTCGAGACCCGAGGAGGGAGGAATTGAGGAGGATAAGCAGAGAGGGTGGAGGGGGAGTCTCGCGGCGTGGAGAGAGGGAGGGTGGAGGCGAGAGGTTGGGGGATGGGGCGACAGACTGCTCTACACGCGTCAGGGTTATGGAAAAAAAAAATGGTTCCTTATCCAACCCGCATTCTCTGGGCAGAATGCCCTGACTAACAGGGTCTCCCCTTTCTCTAAGCAGGGACCGAACGTTGTAAACGGCCGCCCCTCCCCCCATTCGATAAACGCTAGAAATTTGAGAGCCCGCGGAGTCTAGGCCGGAAGAAGGGCAAAATCAGATCCTGCCTTTTGCGCCACCTAAGGGGCCGGGGGTGGGCGTAATCTGTCAGCAGGGAAAATGTAGGAATTGGGAGCGGGGGTTCTCACCTGGAAGCCGCGGAGGCCTGCACCGCCGTCCGGTTTCTGAGCCATAGCTCTTGTGTCTCTGGCAAGAGCAGAGCCTAAGGGGGGTGTGGGAGAGGAACCAGGCATTACACTACAGAAGGGAAAGACGGAGGACCGAATGGTGTGTGTGCGCGTGTGGTGTGGTTTGATTCTGAGGGCGGGGGCGGTGCTGGGTACGCGGAGAAACAGGCCTAAGGGGAGCGGGAAAAGTGAATGGTCGTCCCGATAGACACGCTAAAATTTCAGAAGCTGACACGGAAAAGCTTCAAATCCGCGTTTTGGAAGCAGACAAGAGCTCTGAATGCGGCAGTTTACGGGGGTGGGGGGGCGGCTAGCGGGGAGAGATTCGCGTCTGCAAAGTTGAATTAAGGTTTTGATCTAGAGGAATCGTCTAACGGGATCAAGGTCGAGAAATAGGACTCAGCGAAGGAATTGGATAAAGGTTTGAGGGACGAACGTGGGATTCAAATTAGAAAGGGTCGCGAGCGGCGGTTAGAATCCGGGAACAGTCAGTAAAGGGGCTGGGATAAAAGAAAGGGGGAAGGGCGCCACGCCAGGGGGCAGAAGCCCAGTCTGGGGGCGAATCTCACCTTGCCTCAGGCCCCAACCCCAATCCCCTCGCTGCTTCCTTCTTCACGACTCAGAAGATCGGGATGGCTCTGCTCGGCTCCCTCAGCACCCGCACTCTCTCCGCGTCCAGGAGAAAATGCCAGCGCGGCAGCTCGGGCGACCCCGCCTCTTCGCCTAATATACCACCCACCGCCTCGGGAAGCCCCGTGCATGCGCAACAGATCACTGTCCAAATAAGAGTCCCGCTTGCTTTCCCAACAAAAGCTTCATCCCGGAGACCTTGTCGCGCATGTGCACTTGGAGGAGATCCCGCCTCTTTGCCAACACACTATCCCACCGCCAACCAGGTTGACAGTGTACAAAGGTTCCTCCTCCCCTTCTTCTTACGCATCCACTCCTTCAACAGATGCGCAGCGCCTTTCGGTCCCACCCCCTTGCCCAACACACCAGCCCCCTACCTTTATCCGCAATGCGTCTCTACTCAGTCCCGCCCTTTTTCCCGAACTCTCTCTAGCCAGGTCCGCAGCTACCTCCCACCCCCTTGCGTTGCCTCTTAGGTAGGCTTCTGCGGGGGTCTCTTATTTCGAAACACGTTAGGCCTCTGCTGAGTTCACTCACTTTGCGAGGCAGAAACCTTAAAGGCCAGAAAAAAAAATACATTGCAGACATAGCAGAGCAAGGGTCGGCCCGAGGCATCTATAGGTTTCCTCTCATTAGACTCAGAAAATTAGCTTTTCTCTTGCCCCCCCTTTTTTTTTCATTTTTTGCCATAGAAACATGTCGTGAGGGGGTGGGTCGGAGAGGTGAGGGAAGGGCGTCGGGCAGTGGGATCTCTCCTGGAGCTTGTTTTTCTCACAGGCAGCCTTAGGAGATGGATGGAGCTCAACATTCTCATTTAACAGGCCAGGTAGCTAAAGGATAAACCCACTTATGAACCAGGGCACTGGGCTAGTAACAAACAAGAGAAGACAAAATTTGCCACAGCACAGCGGTGCGCGCTGGCAATCCCAGCACTCTGGAGACTGAGGAAAAACCATGAGTTCCAGGCCAGCTGTGCAACCCTGAGACTTTATCTAAAAGACAAACAAGCATCCATGTGGGGCATCCATGAGTGTAAAATCTGGTCTGAGAACGGAGGCACTCCCTAATCCCTCTAATGGAGTAACAAGCTTTCCTCTCCCCAATATTTGTTCCAAGGGAATAAGGCTTGTGTTCTAGGAGGCCTGGTATATGTGGGAAGCCTTCAGGTTCACTCTGCCCCTCTTAGAAGGCAGTCTCCAGGAGTGAGACCGCAGGCAGACCGCAGGCTCTCTTGGTGACTGCTGGAGCGGCCAGAGCATTCAGGTGTGTCAGCCCTGTTCTTGCAGAATGAAGCTGGGCTTGGCTTTAGAATTCCGGGATGAGTGTCTGGCCTATCTGTCCCTGGCTGTGTGAGCTCCTGAGGTACAGTCACATTAGTAGACTTCTCTGAGTCTGGTTTACTCACTACACAAAATAGGAGTCCCAGAAAGAGGGTCGTGTCCAGGGACACACAGCCAGCTGTGCTTCCACGATGGCTGGAAAAACAAACGCAGAAAAATAGCATACAGATGCGAAGTGACTCAAACCAAACCCATACGTTTCCCAAATCCCAGGCAGATTTTTTAGCGCGTTTCCCATTTATTGTGGCGTCAGCTCCTGCGAGGAGCCTGCATATGAAAGGAAGCTAATGCTAGGAAGCACTGCAGCATTTTGTCCCCAAGGGCCAACATCAATTCTGCCAGGCTGGATGACTTCCCTCATCTGTTGCATAGCAACCTCCCCTGTCAGCTGCCTGTTTTTCCTCAGCACTTCCTCTGTAAAGTGTCTGCAGTGGGACGTGATCAGACTCAGGAAAGGAGGTCTGAGGTGCCATTTTATATTTTATCTACTTCTGTGTCTGTATCTTCAGTCATGATCCAGCCTATACCTTATGGACCTGTATCCTGCTGTCCACCTCCCTTCTCCAGGTGGTTATCTCTTGATATTCTCAAAATTATTATTTCAAAATTTATTCTCTTATATAAATATCCTCCTTACCACTGTTTCCTTTACTTTTGTTCTTTTTGTCACACGAGATTGGGAGCTTCTTTAGGGATATGGATATGGAAGATTGCCTGATTTACTCATTGTTGTACCTTCAACACGAAGAACAATGCCTAGTACGTTTTATATTCTCAATAGAGATTGTTTGATAAATGAATGAATCACACAATCTACCCCATTGCTAAAACGAGAAGCCTGAGAGGATTTTTTTTTGCCCGATAAATTCACTTATTATTTTTGTCATATACAGAGACATAATTCATTATGGAAACAGTTTATATGCATCATTGGGGATTGAAATATCTAAATGCTATCGAAGTTAAGTAAGCATTTTTGAATCCTCACGACCTTGAGCCAGTGGCAAAGGCTTTTATGCTACCCTTTCATATAGCATTTTTAAGCACGGGCACACAGCTTCTTACATCAATAAGATAAAACGCACGCGGAAAATATTTTAAATTACACTCTTTTGCCTAATACTCCACATTCTTCTTTCAGTTCTCTCAAAGGTGCATTTTTAGCATGATGTTTAAATCCCTGCTTGATCAAAGAGTCGTGCTTTTATCATTTGACAAGAACCAGGAGCATACACATTTTTGCATGTTTTATCTTATCAAATAAATCTTTCTCTGCGTCATTCTTTTAAATGTTTAACGTTCTTTTTTGTTTCTGTTTGTTCATGTTGTAACTGGGATCCTGGTGTTAGCTGAGTTCTTTATGGGGGAAAGGCAAAGGACTGACTGACCAGGGAAGACAAAAGACGGGAGGGAATACAGGCAAAAGCCTTTCTGGAGGCAGGCTCACAGGCTCTTTCCTTGGGGATGGGAGGGGAAACTGGGAGGTGAGAGTCTAAGGGTGGGACATGAGACATAGGCTGCTTTGTGGTGGTTGTTTTTAAAATTAAAACCCCTGGGTCCTCCTATTTTTCTTATTTCTTAGCCAGATGTTTGTCCCTGAGCAGGCCTGTCTTTCTAACTTTCCCTCAAAGTGCATGTGGGTTTGTCTCTCTGTGTGTACACCACATATGTGCTGGCTTTTGGATGTCAGAAGAGAGTTGTATTCCCTGGAACTGGAGTTACAGAGGTGGTTGTGTGCCACCTGGTGTGGGTGCTGGGAACTGAACTGACATCAGCTAAAACCGCTTGGCCACCTCTAGGTCCTAGTTTTTTTTAACATTTGTGTGTGTGTGTGTGTGTGTGTGTGTGTATAAACAGATTTCCATTTCTTTGAGTTAAATGTACAACAGTGCAATTTCTGAGACTTATAGTAAGTGTGTGATAGCTTTACAAGAAGCTACAGATCTTTTCTAGAGTGGCTGAACCATTTTACATTCCATTAACCACATATAAGTCGTTCAATTTCTACAAATCTTAGGTGACATTTGTAGTCAGAATTTTTAGCAATAGTGTGTAGGAATAGCTCACCATGGTTTTAATGTGCATTTACTTGGTGGTTAACTGAATATATTTCTGTGTGATAATTTCACACCCATATCTCCTTTTTAGTAAAATGTCTCTGTATAGTTTTTATCCATTTTCTATTTGGGTTGTTTTACTGCTTTTGTTAAATATGTTGGATCTTGGTAAGAGCACTGCCGCACAAGCAGGAGGATCTTAGTTAAAATTCCTAACACACATGTAAAAAGTTTGATAGCGCTTTGCACACACGTTGTGGGGGTGGAGACAGGAGGATTGCTGGACCTTTCTGTCTGGCAGTGAAAGACTTTGCCTGGGAATAAAACAGAAGCACCTGACATCCTCCTTTGGCCTCCATGAGTGCATGGGTGTGTACTTACACACATATGTACACATGTGCCACACACATTTGCCACACTTACACGCACACACACACATGTATGTATACAGATTAATGAACAGAATAAGTCAACTAATTTAAACTTCGTATATTGACTTTTTCTAGTTTATTCATGAGTTTGTTGTCAGATATGTGGTTTGCAATTTTTCTCAGTTTATGGCTTATTTCATTCTTAAAACATTTTATTTATTTATTTATTTATTTATGTATTTATGTGTGTGTGTGTGTGTGTGTGTGTGTGTGTAAGGTGCCCATGAATGCTGGAAGAAGATGTTGAATCCCTTGAAGCTGTAGTCACAGATGGTTCGCATGGGTTCTGGGAACTAAACCTGATTCCTCTGGAAGAGCAGCAAGCACTCGAAACTGTTGAGTAATCTCTCCCACCCCCTCTTTTTATGTTCTCTCTGTCTCTGTCTGTCTCTCTGTCTCTGTCTCTCTCTGTCTCTGTCTCTCTCTGTCTGTCTCTCCATCTCTCTCTCTCTCTCTCTCTCTCTGTAGTCTTTTAAAAATTTATTTATGGTATGAGCATTTGGTGTTGTGCCTGCATGTATGTCTGTGTGAGGGTGTCAGATTCCCTGGAACTGGAGTTACAGATAGTTGTGAGCTGCCATGTGAGTGCTGGGAGTTGAATCCAGGTCGTCTGCAAGAGTAACCAGTGCTTTTATCCTCTGAACCATCTTTCCAAATCCTCTTTTTATTCTCCTCTCCTCTCCCCTCCTTCCCTCCCTCCCTCTCTCCTTCCCCCCTCTCTCTTACTGTTTCAGACTTGGCTTTTCTGTGTAACAGAACTCTGGCTGACCTGGACTCTCTTTGTAGACCAGGCTGGCCTTGAACCAACAGAAATTCTCCTACCTCTGCCACCCAAGTGCTGGGATTAAATTCATGTGCTACCATGCCTGGTTCTTTTTCTTTTCTTTTCTTTTCTTTTCTTTTCTTTTCTTTTCTTTTCTTTTCTTTTCTTTTCTTTTCTTTCCTTTCCTTTCCCTTTCTTTCTTTCTTTCTTCTTTCTTTCTTTCTTTCTTTCTGTAAATTTTATTTAATCTCTTTTTTTACACTTCAGATTTTATCCCCCTCCCAGTCCACCCTCTGACTGTTCCACATCCCATACTTCCTTCCCACCCCACCCCACCCCACCCAGGTCTCCTCCCTCCCACCCCCCACTCTACCAGAGCTCTTTAATCCCTGGGGCCTCTAGTTTCTTGAGGGTTAGGTGCATCTTCTTTTTATTTTCTTAGTAGAGTGTTTTGCAAAGGAAAATTTGAATCTTGTGGAAATCAAATTGCTTGATTATTTTTTGAAAGGATTGTAGTTTTATGTGAATGGTAGAACATGCTTACAATTCCAGTATTCTGGAGGGAGAGATTGGAGAAGTGAAATTTTAAGGCTAGCTAGGGCTACGTAGTGAGACTGACTTAAACCAACCAACCAACAAACAAAATAAACCAAAGATGGTTGTTTTATGTCATTTCTAAGGGCTCTTTAAAAATATTTAGTATATGAAGACTTTTTCCTTTTATCTTTAACACAGCTTCTAGTTTTAATTATAAATGTCTGTCATCCATTTAGTTTTGAGGATTTTTAGAAGATTTGCCTTGTTTCCTGGTGCCATGGACCGAATCCAGGGCATTTAGGCAAGCTAGATATATTATCTTCTTTTATGCTGTTGTGATAAAACGCCCTGACAAAAAACAACGTAGAGAAAGGATTTCTTTTGGCTTATAGTTACAGAGAGATACATGACACAGTTCATCATGGTGAGAAAGACACGGCAGCAGGCAGGAAAGCATAGTGGTAGGAGCCGGAAGCTGATATTCTATAAGCACACAGGAAGCTGACAGGAAAAGGGAATAAGGCCAGGCTACAAACCTCCAAAGCCCTCCCCCTGGATAGACTTCCTCCAGCAAGGTTCTACCTGCAAGCAGCACCACCAAGGGACCAAGTGTTCTAACCCAGAAGACTATGCGGGACAATTCACATTCAGACCACAGCACCAAGCAAGCAACCACCAGCCTCTAATTTTAAGTTTTGTTTGAGATATGAACTTTAGGTTGATGTTTGTTTTCTTCCCCTCAGATTGGAGGAAAGTTAGAGTTATAGATATCCAACACCACAACATGGATTTGTTTAAAAATATTTTCTACCTATTGTATTGATCTTTCACTTGTCAAAAATCAATTGGCTTTATTTATGTGAAGCTATGTTTACATCCTTCGCCCTATGCCATTGTTCTATGTTTGGTCGCCTCTCAACACCACAGCACTAATCACTGTATATTAAGTAGAAGAATTTCTCTAAGTTTATTTTTCCCCAAATTATTCTATTCTTTCATCGTTTTCACATAGTTTGGAATATAAAAAACACCTTGCTTGACTTTTAATAGGAATTTCACTCCTGTATATAAACTTAGAGAAAATTAATATTATAAGTATTTAATTTTTCTAATCCATAACCTAATGTGTTAATTTATTATGTTCTCTTTTTATTTCTATATTGTGGGGTATTACAGTAGAAGGCCTGCACATAATATTGATTGACACATCTATTTTACATTTTAGTTATTATAAATACTATTCTATCATTAATTTTGTTTTCTACAAGTTCATTGCATATATATATATATATATATCTTGTGGCAATGTGAATTAGAAAGCAGGCAAAATGATATCTTGTTTACAATTTACTTTATTTATTTATTTATTCATTCATTCATTCTATTTTTTAAGATAGGGTCTCTTGATGTAGCCCTGGCTGTCCTGGAATTCACTCTGTAGACTAGGCTGGCCTCAAACTCATGAAGTTCTACCTGCCTCTGCCTTGTGAGTACTGGGATTATTAAAGGTCTGTGCCACCACAGCCTGGTTTACAACTTATATTAATGTGGTAATCTATAATTATATCAACTGCATTTGGGCAATGAATTAAATAAATACCAGTGAACATTCAACTAATAAGTAAAGGCTACCAGAAGAGACAAGAAGAAGATATTTCTGAATTCCTCTCCCCCAACTCCTCCCAGATCTTTCCCACTTCCCCACCCAAATTCACACCCTTTCTTCCTCTTTAGAAGTCAAGCATGCATCTAAAACATAAAATAAGATAAAATAAAAAAGAAACAAACCGGAACAAGACAAAACAAACAGAAAAAAGAGGCAAATAGCATAAGAAATAAATATAGACTCCAACATATATATTTGTATACTCGAAAATCCCATAAAAACAAAAACAGGAGACCATAATATATATGCAAAAGACATGTAATGTTAGAAAATAAGCCCAGATAACATAGTCAAAATAATTCCAAAAATACTATTGAGTTAGTTTTGTGTTGGCCATCTACTGATAGACATCGGGCCTGCCCTTAAAGTGTGGTTAGTATACCCAGTGAGACTCTGTTGAAGAAAACGAATTTCTCCTTTACCAGTGTTTGTCAGTTGGCAATAGCTGTTGGGTTAGGATGGGGGCTTGTGTCCACTTCTCCTCAGTCATCGAATTCAATCATTCCACACACACACATGCACAATTTTAAGTAATATGTATCATTCAAGACTTGTTTGTTTAATAGTAACATTCTCATACAATTATTTTGACATAACATTTTTGTGCCAAATTCCTTTTTCTAAGCAACTTAGAAAGAAAAGTATATTTAGGAACTAAAGTATTTATAGTTAGACTTGTTTATAAATTCTTTATTTGGGGGAAAATGTGAACATCACAGTTTTTTCTACTATTGTTTCTCCATTGTTTTTAATGCTAGAGATAGTCTTTACTATCCAAAAACCAAATGAATATTCTATTTTTCTGGGAAGCAATTCAGAAATGTATCCTTAATGTCTAAAATTATGTGTTCTCTCCCCATTATTTACCTTTGAAAACTATGCAATAAGTGAAGACTTACTTCCCAACTTTGTGCACTGAGGATCTACTTGCAGGGATTCCTCTCTTCTGACAACCTGTTCACTGATGATTATTTAAGTCATTGCCCGAATGCATTTGATATAATTATAAATGACATAAATGATGTAAAAAATAATGATAAGATATCATGTTGCCTGATTTCTTATTCAAGTTGCCACAGAAAAAGAGTAGGTCTTAAATCCAGTAAAAGAGTGATTCCTCCCATAACATTGCTATTATCATTGCACCAGTACATCTTTCAGACAGGTTGCTGTCACAGGTTGAAGGATTCCTAAATAGGTGATACTGATGATTACATTTTTCCTCTGGTGGCATGCAGAGTATGTAGTACCTTCTAGAAGCATGAGCACTAATCAGTATGGATGAAACTTGAAGTGAGGCACCAGCTCAATTTCTACATGTTCATGACATAAGTCAGTGATGTATTTGACAACAGGGCCTTACCACCAGGATGTGGAGAACAACCAATAGCTTTTGGCAATAGGCTTTAGTGTTGTGGTGGGCAGGGGGAGGTTATGGTAATACTTTGGCCAATGAATCAACAAGATGTAACCCATTTCTGACCCTGGAGGCTTCATTTAAATTCCTTTCATATATGTATACATTTAGGCATATTGCACATTAGTAGGTTTTCATATGGCTTTTCAAAAGGCTCTTAGTATTAGTTGTTCCTCCCCAGAATCCCTTCTTTACCATGATTTCACATCCTCCTCTCCATTTAGTTTTCCTGTTCTCATTTCTTCTTTATCTCTCTATAACACTATATTCCATTTCCCCATCATTGAAAAATTCCCTTTTTCCTTCTGATTTCTTACTGTGCATCTAAGTTCTGTGCTTATACTGTTTGAAGCACACATATCTCAAGCTTAAAAGCTAACACACATTTGTGTTTTGAGGTCTGCGTTACTTCACTCAGAATGATCGTTCCTACCTCCATACATTTACCTAAAACTTTCATAATTTTACTTCTCCTTAACTGCTGAATAATATTCCATTGTGTAAATGTGGCAGATTTTCATTATCCATCATCAGTTGTTGGACATCTGGGCTGTTCCCAATGACTGGCTATTAAAAATAGAGCGACAATGAACATGGATAAGCAAGTGTCTCTTTAGTAAGATGCAGAGTCATTTGGATATATGCCCAAGAGTGGTATAGCTGGAGCTTAATTTTGACCAATTTTCAGCCACTGGTATAGCTATGATGGTTCCAAAGCTCAAGAAAAGCTGGTCAGAATCTTGTCTGTGTAGAAGACATGACATATAATAACATACTTACAAGAGGGACTATAAAAAGTTTGACAGGGAAAAGGAATCTAATACATCTCTTTTCTTCAGAAATATGTTGCATGCACAATATTACTACTTGTATTGCTCAGTGTTCTCTTTAAGGTTCAGACCTGAGAATGAGTATACGTATGAAAAGAGGATTTATTAGTTCTGCTTGTAGGATGTGTCTGGGTAGTTCAGCAACAGCTGTCTCATAACAGAAAGGCTTAAATCCAGTAGTTGTTTAATACATGAAGCTTAATACCTCTACAGTCCCAAGCTGATACTTCTGATGGATTCCTGGAGAGATGCTGCTTTTCAGTCTAGGATGAAATCCTGAATAAGTTGGATTTTAATACCAGCTGCATCAACAAGATAGATGAACTTGCTAGCAAAAGGGCAAGCAGAGGGAAAATCAGTCTTTGTCCATGAAGTTTTATGGAAGGCATGATCCAGATTTTGTCAACAGTCAAAGCTGATTTCTCAGAGTATTTAGAATTAGGAGAACTACAAATATAGTGGACACAACAACATCTTCAAGCATGATACCAGTCATACTTGATATCCAAAGACTCCACTTCCAAGGATTTATTGGTTCATTATCACTATAAAAATGTGAGAAACCTTCAAATTTTCTTTCAGCCTAAGAAATTTCACAGAAGAGATTTTCCCATGCAGTAGAAATTATAGTTAGTGGCCAAACTTTTTCAACAATACAAAACTTCGTGAGGCTCAGAAACACAATGAGTGTATTGGCCATGGGAAAAGCTTCAGAATAAACTTGGACTTTTCAACCATGTGAGACTTTGTGGTGGAGAAATATCCACTCGTTCTAATGCATGAGTAAAAGCATTCACACCCAGACCAGAATTTACTAAGCATGAGGGAATTCAGAGTGGAAATAAGCTGCACAGTAATGAATATGGGAAAGGGCTTCTGGAGACATTTATCTTAATAGAACATCAGAAAGTTCATAGATGTAAACAGATCCTATAAATGTAATCAATATAATAATGCTTTTATCTAGATCAAATTATATTAATCATTGGATAATCTTTTGCAATGACTGCATGAAATTCTTCAAACAGAAATCAATCCTTGCTCATTATCTGCAAATTCATAATGGAGAAAAACACTGTTCCTATAATGAATAAGCTTTCAATTAGAGAGTGAATTTTATCCATCATCAGAGGATTCATATGATGAGCATGGTGTCAACAGTATTTCAACTTTAACATCAGTGAGTCCATAGTAGGGAAAAATCTTTTATGTGTAGTAAGTATAAAGAGTATTTCAGTCTGAAGCTTAATCGTACTCAACATCAGCCAAAACACAGGGGCAAGAGTCATGTTAAAATTATGATAGTGATAAAACAGTCTTTTGAGAAAGCCAGATCTTGGTAAAAATGATAAATTCCACATAAAAAGTTAATTATAATATTTTATTCATTTCATGTACTTATATGCCCACTCAAGTGCCAAGCACTATAATATTGGTACAGAGTTTGTTCTTAGAAAAATCATATAGGATCCTACACCATTATTCATACTGCATATGAAGAAACAAGCAAAGTAAAAATTACATGAGGTATAATTATTTTTCAAAGATTCTGTCACTGGAAGAACAAGATCCTAAGGTAGTTTAAGTACTTTGGCTTATAGTAGCAATATGTGTGAAAAAATACAAGGGTGTGTTAATCTTTGTTAATCATTCAGTAACTCATTCCAGGGATCAGATTCATGTGCTTTCTTCCATACATGCTTTGGAACACTATACTGAACATTCAAAACACAATGAAAAGTTAGCCTCTTCCATGACAACATTTCCTACTAACTCAAACTGGCTGACTCCTTTGACACAGCTTGCATACCAAACTTCATAGCCCACTTTCACCAGAGGAGTCACATGGATTGAAGCCAGATGCAAGCACAAGACTTTGAGTGTGATGTTGCCTCTTCAGGTCAAGGTTGGTGATCCTTTGCCTTTCACTAGGCCTGTATTACAGCTTAAAAATATAAAGATGCAAACATACTCTGATCATATTATCTGTGTTCATGGTAGTTTTTTCATGTGTTTGCTCATGTGCCATTTTGACTGCTGGCCAGCTGTTAGTCCATGTCTATGATTTAGCATGTTTGTTATCCACCTTTAAATAAATGTTATGTGAAAAGTTGACATTATAAATCCTTGAAAAGGGATTAAATCAAATTGGCCTATTCAGTAGACAAGAGTAACCATATTCATATGGTTAGTTCCAATTCCTTTTAAAGATATAACTTTAATTTTGAAAACAAATTTATTTTATGTGTATGAATGTTTTCTTTGCTTATGTTTGTATGCATGCATGCATGTAAAATATGGGCATGAAGTGTCTGTGGAAGCTAGAAGAGAGTATTGAAACTCCTGGAACTGGAGTTACAGACAGTTTTAAGCCACTATGTAGGTGCTAAGAATTTAACCCAGGTCCTTTAGAAGAACCAAAGTGCTCTTAACTGTAGAGCTACATCTCCAGCCCCAAGATGTAAATATTATTAACAAATTATTTTAAATTTATGAAAAAAGTTAACTTGACATTGTATAAACAATTTCATCAGATAATTTAAGTTATATGTAAAAACTTTTAATCAATAAAATTAAGCCTTAATACCATTCCTGGCCCCGACACTGAGTCTCCTATCCAGCATGCAACACTGGATTCTTTTTCTCTTTTCTTGGTCTTCCAGAAAACATAGCCATTTGCTATTTTGCTCAGTTCTTCAGTGACACAAATGCCTTTTGTATCCCAAACTATGATAATATGGTTAATAAATAAAGATTTGTAGCAGTTTGTACACTGTCTGTCCTATTTTGTCTTGCTTATGAGATAGTTCACTCTCCAAGGTCATTGCAAGCTCCATTATCATGGACAGCTTTTGATAAAATGTAACATTCAGTAGCTCCCAGATACTTGTGAGACCGTGATAAGAATAATATGTGAAAGAGCCCTTTGAAAAATTCAAATGGGCATCTCTGGGACAAACTAGAAATCTAGGACAAGGGAAACTCCCAGGAACCTATTTGGGTTACCCTAGCTAAGACTTCTAGCAATGGAAGATATGGAACCTGAAATAAACCATCCCCTGTTACCAGGCAAGACTTCCAATGGAGGGAAAGGGATACCAACCCAGTCACAACACCTTCAGCCCACAATTTGTCATGCCTACAAGATGTGCAGAGGTAAAGATGGAGCAGAAAGAGAGGGAAAGGCCAACTAATGCCTGACCCAACTTCAGAGAGTCCACCCTTGACACTATTAATGTCATTCTCCTATATTTGCAGACAGGAGTCTAGTATAACTGTCATCTGAGAGGCTTCATCCAGCAGCTGACTGAAACAGATGCAGAGACCCACAGCCAAACATTAGGCAGATCTTGGGGAATCCAGTGGAAGAGGGAGAGAAAGGATTGAAGGAGTTAGAGGGGTCAAGGACACCACAAGAAAACCTACAGAATCAACTAACCTGGGACCAAAGGGGCTCACAGAAACTCAATCACCAACCAAAGAGCATGCATGGGACAGACCTAGGCCCCCTATACATATGTAACAGATATACAGCTTGGACTTCATGTGGGACCTCTAACAAACTGGAGCAGTGGCTGTCTTTGACTCTGTTGGCTGCCTTTGGACTCTTTTTGCCCTAATTAGACTGCCTTGTCTAGGCTCAACAGAAGAAGATGCAACTTTATATGCCAAGGTGGACTGATATCCATGGGAGGCCTCCCCTTCTCTGAGGAGAAAGGGAGGGGGAATGGAGATAGGGGAGATGAGAGGGAGGGACTAGGAGGAGAAGAGGGAGGGGAAACTTCGATCAGGATGTAAAGTAATTAAATACATTTTTAAAAATCCAAATGGAAATAGAATCTGCTTAAATCTAGCAAGAACAAGAACATGGTAATTTAAAAATGCGTGGACAAGTTACTGTAGATTGTACTATATCACAAATGTAATTCAAATTAAATTCACTTTTAGTAAGTAGGTAAAACTGTTTATGTTGACTGGAGCAGAGCTCTCCCTAAAACTGTAGGCTGACTATGGTATCAAGCTTTCCCCCACAGGGCTTTCTTATCCAGCCTCAGTGGAAGAGGATGGGCCTACCATGGCAAAGAGTTGATGTGCCAGGATTGGGAGATACCCAGGGGGACCCACCCTCTCAGAGTAGAAGGGGTGGGGGGATTGCTGGACTCTGCGAGAGGGGACTGGAAGGGGGCAGCATTTGGTGTAAACAAATAAATTACTTTAAAATTTTGTATATGTTGTGTCTCCTAATATTAAGAGGAAGTCAAATAAAAAGGAGCCAATAATGTTTATAAGGATATACTATAAGAACACATTTTCTGTAACAAAAAGATAAAAAAGAAAATTCTTTCAGATTTAAAAAAGAAAAGATATTTAGGTGGTACTTTTGTCCTAAAATAAAAGATTATTTTCAGAAGGGTATAAGACAAAAGAAAAATAGTTAAGCATGTTTCACAGGGTCTGAAATAAGACTTGATTGTACTTCACCAAGGCTTACATCGCAAATCTACAGTCTCAGAGCCATCTGAGTGAATGGGGTGAAGATAGATTTTCATACATTCCGAGGCAGGGCAGTGCTGATTGAGAGTGTGGTATAACTCTGAGAAACAACTACCCTGGACTTCAACCAGCTCAATGAGTGCAATGTTGCTTTCCCAGGCGCCTGGTGGTTCTCAACTTCCTTAGCAACAAATTTGGACATCAGAAGAACTGTCAGAATGAATAGATCCTGAACAACCTTATGTATGTCTGCCCTGGGGTTTGGTACCAGCCCACCTTCAGTCTTACCTAAAAGTGTGATGTTAATGCACAGAACGAGCATGCTGTCTTTGCCTATCTGAAACACAAGCTGCTCTACCCTTATGATGATCCTTTGGGGCTCGAAGTCTGGTAGGCTCTGGGCCTTTACAGAATGATAGCACCTTCCTAAACCCTTATGGGAGATGTGTGGGCCCCAGAGCCAGACTGCTTTAGAATCCAATAAAGGACTGGTGTGGGGGGCAAGAGGGGAGAGAAGACTTTAAAAAATGGTAAATTTACTATATTTTAAAACAATCTAAGGGCAGATATTAGGAGGGAAGTACAACATTAAACAAACGCTGTAAGTTAACTTTTGACTTTGGGAATTTGAAACAACAAGGACAAAATGGAAACAATCCTAAGACCCAGAGAAAAGATTGCAGGCAAGAGAATAGGCCCAATTGATACAACAGCTTTATCCTTGGGAATGTTTTTTTATTTTCCCCAGGCAGAATGACCTTGTGCCTCAGAAAAAGCACATGCTAAAGAGATTCTTAAAGGGGCAATGTTTACTACAGGCTATTGGAAACAAACACACTGGGAACCTGGTAAATTATAGTCATCAGGTGTCTCACAGTTCCTGAGTGTGGCTTATAAAAATGTTAAATGTTAATATGGGAGCTTAGTTCTTTGTATTAGTTGATAGCCAGGGACTGTTTTATAAACAAATTTACGTAATAATCTGTGCTTGTGAGATTGACCAAAACCCCCCAAATCTTATTTTTGTATGTTTTAGTCTTGGAGATTGTGATTAGCTTAAGAAAGGATATTTTCAGTCTGTAAGAGCTTACATAATAGTCCAAGAGCACGTACAGACAGGGCTTGTTTTTGTTACCAGGTGACTCATGACAGAAGAGCTGTATTAGAGCTCTCTAGAGGATCAGAAGTCAACAGAACGAATATATATTACTGGGGGATTTGTTGGATTGGCTTATATGATATGGTCTGGATTGTCCAACAATAGCTATATTCACATTGGAGAAACTATGCACCAGTAGATGCTCAGTCTACAAAGCTGGATGCCTCAGCATCCTCAGTCTGGCACTGTAAGTCTGACACCCCAGGTTTGTCTGGTACTCTCTCGTACTTGTTATTTCATAAGACTATTTCACTAGTGTGTATCCTCTCTCTTTGTTATGCTTAATTGGTCTAAAATTTTGTCAGTCTTGTAATTTTTTCAAAGAACCATCTTTCTTCAGTAAATTTTTGTATTGTGTTTGTTTTAATTTCACTAATTTCCACCCTGAGCTTGTTTCTTCCCATTTCCTCCTTTTGGATGTTGTATGTTCTTGTTTTTCTAAAACTTTCAAGTCTATCATTAAGTTATTAACACAAAATTCCTTCAGTTTTCTATGTGGGCATTTAGTGCTATAAACTTTCCTCTTAAGACTGCTTACATGTGCCCCAGATTTTTTGATATATTTTGTTCATATTTTTATTTAAGGCTAGCAAATCAAATCAAATCCTTTTTGATTTCTTTTTTCACTCAATTTTAGCTTGGTAGTGTGTTGTTTAGTTTTCATAGATTTGTGGACTTTTTGCCAACTGCTGTTGTTATCCAGCTTTATTCCTTTGTGATCAGATAGGAAACAGGCTATTTCCCTATATTTGTTAAATCTTGTTTTGTGTTCTAATATGTGGTCCATTTTGAAGAAAGTTTCATCAACTACAGAGGGATAAAAGGTATATTCTTTGTATTTGGGATGGAATATTCTACAAACATTCACTAAATCTCTTTGATTTACACTGTTATTTAACTCAAGAATTGTGTTTAGTTTTTTCCAGATGCGCTGTTTGTTGGTGAGAGTATAGTATTGAAATCACCCACTAGTGTGGTGTTCAGGCCAGGCTGTGGTTTTAGATTGAATAATGTTTCATTTATGAAATAGGGTACCTCTGTGTTTGGTGCACATATGTTTAGGATTGTAATATCCTGTGGGCGGATTCTTTTCTTTGATGAAATAAAGCCCCTCTTTATTTCCTCTAACTAGTTTTCATCTGAGCTCTGTTCTTTCAAATATTGGAATAGTATGACTTCTTGTTTCTTTGTTGCATTTCCTTGAGTATCTTTCCCCACCATTTTAGTTTTAGGTTGTGTTTATCAGTGATAGAAAGATGTGTTTCCTGGAGCCAACAAAAAGATAGATCCTGTTTTCTAAACCAACTTATTACTCTGTCTTTTCACTGGGGGAATGAGACTATTAATATTGAGGGTTATTGTTAAACAGTGCTTTTTAATTCCTGTTATTTTAATGCTGTGCTGTTACTCTCTTAGACCTCTTTTGCTCAATGTTCTAGGATTATGAGAGGGTTTGGAAAGAGGAAAGGGAAGGGAGAAATGTAATTATTATCAATATAAAAATAAAAGTATAAAAATTCATCCTTAAAAAGCAACCTTTAGTTGAAAAAAGAAAAAGAAATTTCATGCTAATAATAAATAGAACTCCATGCTGAGTTTTGTCCTATGATAGAACCCTAAAAAATTGTTTTTTTTTACTAGAGATTGGGGTGTAGAGGAAGGGAAAGGAATTGAGAGAGTGAAGTAGGTGACCAAGCCAGCTCAGTCAGTCAACAGGTTCTCCAGGGCAGGAGTGAGGATTAATAAGAAAAAAGACAGTTAGACAACATTGTAGTATGACCCCAGCCAGTTCTGAGGCTGGAGTGGGTTTATTTTTTCCCAATCTGCTTTTTTACCATTTTAATTACATGCAAGTAATAAGGTCAGTTCTAGGTTAAGGAACAAGCAAGACAATAAACACAAATAGTCAAGGAACATGCAAGGCAATAAACAAAGTCCTGTGATCACTGTTTCTCAGGGTGACCAAGATATCTGAGCCTACTTCCCTGTCCTAGCCAAAGTCATATTTATGCGTGAAGCCTACTTCTTTGTTCTAGCCTAAAATCCGATTCCTCCCTGAACTTACTTGCCTGTTCTAGCCTAAAATTAGATTCCTGCCTGAGCTTACATCCTTGTCATGACCCAATGTCAACTTCCTGCCTGAAGCCCCCTTCCTTGTCCTGGCTCAATATCAGATTCCTGCCAAGCGGCCCCAAAAATTTCTCTACAAGTAGGTAACAATTTGTTTGTAGCTTCCAAGTCAGGCCTTTCTGCTTGTCTGTGTGTTAGGATGGTGAGTAAGAAGCTGCCATCTTGGAAGTTGACCATCTTTATTACCTAGATAAGGCCCTTCTCTGTCTGCTTATCAAGAGATCTGTCTCACTCCCACTCCCTCAACATTGCAAGTTTGGCAGCACATGACAACACACTAAAAACACATGTGACATGATTGCATTTAACCATTGAGAAGGACAAAGGATAGGGTGAAGGTCTATTTTCTGGTGACAAAATTTGAGCATTTTTGGTCTTGGCTGAATTGGATTGATTGATTGATCCCAGAGTGTGCAGCTCCCAATGTCAGGGAGAGAATGGAAAAAGGAGGTGTAAGTCTGATTCTTCCTTTCAACCCCATGTTCCCAGAAATAAGACTCAGACTCAAAATATATTTACAAATACCTTGACCAGATAGCTAGGCTCTTCTCTGACTAGAACATAACTAAAATAACCTATTTAATTTAACCTCCATTCTGCCACATGGCTGCTTACCTGTGCTCAGGTATCACATGTCCATTTCCTCACATCTTCCTGGGCCAATCTCCTGCGCACCTTGCTCTATCCCAGAATTCTTTCTGCCTCCTGGATATCCCACCTTCTATTCTACCATTTTTATAAGGTCATAGATTTTTAAATTGCCAGGTGATGGAGGCATACAATACACAAGATATTCTTTCTACAGGAGGTTAAAAAAATCATTGGGAAAAGTGGCTCTGGGAGACAGCCATATTTATCACTTTGGCTGGCCTGGCAGGGCTTTGACTCATGGCCTGAAGGCTTCAGGATGATCTAGACATAAGTCACCATGAGAAGCAATGCAGAAAGTCAGAGTGCAATAGTAAATAAGTTTTTATGTGGCCTGGATGTGGGGGGGCGCATTGTGAAGGACAGTGTACCATCCTGGAGGCAGAATGACAGACTTGAGGTGGAAAGACATTATAGACACTATGAGCACCTTTAAAAGGAGCTTGACATAAGGAGTTAGAGAAGTGGCCACTATGGAAAGCATGGCAGAGAAGAAAGAAAGAAAGAGAGAAAGAAAGAAAGAAAGAAAGAAAGAAAGAAAGAAAGAAAGAAAGAAAGAAAGAACACAAAAGCATGGGATGGAGAAAAGGAAATCCCTTTTCTAACTTTTCTCCAAAAGATGGGGAGCCATAACTCATGCTGCTGAGCAGGCAGAGATCAGCAAGATCACTTTTTTCTGCATTAATTAATTAATTAACGTTACATCCCGATCGGAGCTTTGCCTCCCTCCTGTCCTCCCAGTCTCTCCCTCCCTCCTCCCCTCCTGCTATGTCCCTCTCCCTTTCATGCCATGAGACTGAGGCCACCCCTGACACTATTAACAATATTCTGCTATACTTGCAGACAGGAGACTAGCAGAACAGTCATCTGAGTGACTTCACCCAGCAGCTGATGGAAACAGATGCAGAGAGCACATGTTTACAAGCCATAGCCACAAGATATAAAGGGACAAAGATAAGGAAAACTATTTGCATACAAATTCCTGAGGACTAGTGTCTGGGATTGCCTTTCTGTCAGAACAACAGGCTTGTCAGAGCAGAGGGGTTTGATTTTCCTAAGCCATGGATCTGGTCTTAAAGTGATAGGTCCCCAATCTAAGCCATGGCTGACTACAATACAAAACCCTGGACATCAAGGTTCGGGAGTGACTCCATGTTTCACAAAACTTAATACAAATAAAACATTTGATAGCTTAATAAGCTGGACCCATGAATATAAAATGGTTTTGAGTCCTTATAGTAAATCATCAAGCTTGCAACTACTCCTGTGGGCAGTCCATACTAGAACATACTCAAAACGAAGGATAAGAAACGCCTGTGAGAAAGAAAAATGTTCCTAGGAGGAAATAGCCTTCCCTTTGATGTGCCTGGATGTGAAACATAAGCAAAACCCTGTTGACTGCTCCTTCTCTCCTTTTTGCTAGCCTGTAACAACCTATCCTTTGTACACGGTTTCCTAAGTTCTAAGAGAGGCATTCATTACACTTCCTTCTCCTCTTAAAAACATGTTTTTAATTAAAACAGAATTATATAAGTTTCTTCAATCTCGTTCCTCTTTCAAACTGCTCCTATGCCTCATCTCCACTTTCAAATTAAGTCTGTTTTCTTTGAGTACCATTGTTACATACGTAAATACATGTTTGGACATATGCATGCACACACACACAGACACACAGACACACACACACACACACACACACACACACACACACACACACACACACACACAGCTTCCTGAATCCATTTTTGTTGCTGCTGTGCATATACTTTCAAGCCTGACCACTCTGTTCTAGATAACCAATGAGGAGGCTTATCCCTGGAAGAGGCTAATTCTCCTTCTCCTAGAAGTCTTTAGTTGCCTGTAGATCTTTGTTTAGGGTGGGATTACATAAAAATGTATCCCCTTTCCAAATTAACATGCCCATTGATATTGCCATTATTTCAGTCTTGTTTATGTGGCCATTTCTATGAGAGACTGTTTCACAGGAGTCTTCTTGGTATTCTGGCTCTTACAATCTTCCTGTCCCCTCTTCTATTATGTTCCCTCAGCTGTAAATGCAATAGATGGGATGTAGATGTATTCATTGGGGACTGGCTATCCATGATGTTGATTTCTGCATAATACTAGGGTTTTTGCTCAGTCTATGGTCTTTCGGGTGTAATTGTCAACCCAAGTGGCTTAACTTCGTATATGTATGTGTATGTGTATGTGTATGTGTATGTGTATATGTATATGTATAGTGGTCTTGGAAGATAGCATTTGAGGCAGGATAGAAAATTATGGGGACATGTGAAGATGAAGGGGGCTTGGGAATCTGGTTAAAACTTCTCACCAGACTAAAAAATAAAAAGTTTCAACCTAACTAACAACGTTTTCTAGCATAGAGATAATAGAGAAGAAGGGAACATGATCAGGTATTGGGTTGGGGGAAAGGACTGAAGCCCTGAGGGCCAGCAGAAAGAATGGAAACAGGCAACCTCAGGACGTGGGGGGGGGGAGACCCTCCAGAATACACCAGAGACCTGGGAGGTGAGAGACTCATAGGATTCAAAGGGAGGGATCTTAGGTGAAATGCCCAACAGTAGGGAGAGGGAACTTGTAGAGCCCACCTCCAGCAGGAAGACAGGGCATCAAATGAGGGAGAGGGGGGTCATCCCACAGTCATAAGTCTGACCCATAATTGTTCCTGTCTGAAAGAACTGCAGGGATGGAAGTGGAGAGGAACCTGATGAAAAGAAGGTCCAGTGACAGGCCCAAAATGGGATCCAGCTCAAGGGGAGGTCCCAAGGCCTGACACTATTACTGAGGCTATGGAACACTCACAAAAGGGACCTAGCATGACCGTACTCCAGAAGACCCAACAAGCAGCTGAAAAAGTCAGATGCAGATATTTGCACCCAACCAATGGACAGAAGCTGCTGACCCCTGTTGTTGAATTAGAGAAAAGTGGGAAGAAGCTGAGGAGAAGGGTGACACTGTAGGAGGATCAGCAGTCTCAACTTACCTGGAACCTCCAGATCTCTCAGATACTGGACCACCAACCAGGTAGCATACACCAGCTGATATGAGGCCCCTACACATATACAGTAGAGGACTGCCAGGTCTGGGTTTAGTCAGAGAAGATGCACCTAACCCTCAAGAGACTGGAGGCACCAGGGAGCGGGAAGGTCTGGTGGGGTGGGGGGCTGGGGTGCGCACATCATTGTGGAGACGGGGGGAGGGGGAGAGGAGGCATGGGATGTGGAACAGTCAGAGGATAGACCAGGAGGGGGATAAAATCTGGAGTGTAAAAAAAAGGATTAAATAAAATTAAAAAAAAAAGAATTTTGAAGGGCTGGAAAGATGACTAAGAGACACTTGAAAACCTGAGTTTGCCCCCTGGACCTGAAAAAGTTTCAGGAAATAACAGATTCCTGAGATGGTTGCCTGGAGAAACAACAAAACTGTCTGAACATTTTAAGTACTTGTTACATACCACATCAGTTCATTTTCATACTAGGGATTATATATATATTTCATTGAGTATGTAGACTGCTTTTGGTAGGATGGACATCTTCACAATATTTATCTTGCCAATGCCTGAGCATGAGAGGTCTTTTCATCTTCTGGTATTTATGTCAATTTAAAGCTTTTATTGTATAAGTCTCTCACTTCCTTGGTTAGATTTATTCCTGGGGGAAAATGAGGTTATTGTGAATGGCAGTGTCACCTTGACTCTCTCTCAGTGTGTTTGTCATTTGTATATGGGAAAGCTACTAATCTGGGGATGTTAATCCCCCACCAGATGATGTCTGGTGGACTCATCTGGTCTTTTATGTATAGAATTATATGTTCTGCAAATAAAAAATGCCTTTATTTTTTCTTTTCCTTCTTGTATCCCCTTTATCTCCTTCACATGTCTCATTGCTCTAGGAAGACTTCAAGTGCTATGTTGAACAGGAACAAGCACAGTTGACATCCTTCTATTCTTCCTTATTCTAGTAGAAACACTTTGAGTTTCTCTCCTTTTAGAAGAATGTTGGCAGTGGGATTGTTGTAATTGCCCTAATTATATTGAGATATATCACCTATACATCTATTTTCTCATTGGTACAGGGAAGGACTTTCTCAACAGTACCCTGAGAGTGCAGCCATTAAAGCCAACATTGAATAAATGGAACCTCAGGAAACTTAATGTTTCTGGACAGCAAAAGACATCATCACTCAAGCGAAGAGAAAGTATACAGAATGGGAAAAATCCATAGCAGCTATACATTTGACAAAAGGTTAGCATCTACAACATGTAAAGAACTAAAAAAAATGTATGTGAATAAATAAAAACAATTAAAAATAGAGTATAGAACTATTTAGAGATTTTTTTCAAAAGGTGAAATACGAATGGCCAAGAGACTAACACAGGGCTTTCAACCTTCCTAATGCTGTGATCCTTTAATACAATTTCTCATGTTGTCATGACGAGAAATTATTTTTGTTGTAACTTTATAACTGTAATTTTGCTACTGTTATGAGTCATAATGTAAATGTCTGTGTTTTCTGATGATCTTAGGCGACCCCTGTGAAGGGGTCATTCAAGCCCAAAAGTGTTCTCAATCTGCAGGTTGAGAACCATTGCTTTAACAGAACATTCAACATCATCTGGGAAATGCAAATTAAAACTGCCTTGGGATTTCATCTTACCTTAGTCAGAATGATTAAGATCTGGAGCAGAGACTGAAGGAAAGGCCATCCAGAGACTGCCCAACCTAGGGATCCATCCCATATGCAGACACCAAACACAGACACTATTGCTGATGCCAAGAAGTGCTTGCTGACAGGAGTCTGATACAGCTGTCTCCTGAGAGGCTCTGCCAGAGCCTGACCAATACAGATGCAGATGCTTGCAGCCAACCATCAGACTGAGCACAGGGATCCCAGTGGAGGTGTTAGGGGAAGGACTGAAGGAACTGAAGGTGTTTGCAACCCCATAGGAAGAACAACAATATCAACCAACCAGATCCCCCAGAGCTCCGAGAGACTAAACCACCAACCAAAGAGTGCACATGGACGGCCCCGTGGCTCCAGCTGCATATGTTTCAGAGGATGGCCTTATCTGGCATCAATGGGAGGGGAGGTCCTTGGTCCTGTGAAGGCTTGATGCTCCAGTGTAGAAAAATGCTAGGGTGGTGAGGCAGGAGTGGGTGGGTTGGGGGGGAGCACCTTCATAGAAGCAGGGGGAGGGGGGATTGGATAGAAAGTTTGCAGAGGGGAAACTGGAAAGGGGGATAACAATTGAAATATAAATAAATAAAATAACCAATAAAAAAAGTTGACATAAAAAAAGATCTGGAAAACAGATGATTTTAAAGGCTGGCATGGATGTAGAGGAAGAGGAGCATTTATTCTTTGCTGGTAGGGGTGAAAACTGGTGAAGGCATGATGGAAATCAGTGTGGCAGTTCTCCAAAAGGCAGGAATAGATCTATATGATCCAGCTATACCACTCTTGGCATCATATCCAAAGGACTCCAGATCCTACTACAGAGATGCTTGCTGCTTGTTCATCCGTACTTCTGCTTGATTCAATGAGACATGGATAATGGAAGCTGGATATATTTACAGAAGGGGTATTATTCAGCTATTATGAAAAATGAAATTGCTGGAAATGGCTGTGTACACCTACAACCCCAGCACTCTGGAGGCAGAGGCAAGTGGATCTCTGTGAGTTTGAGGACAGCCTGGTCTATGTAGTGAGTTCCAGACCAGGCAAAACAGTGAAACCATGTCTCAAAATAAAACAAAAGAACAAAAGGAAAAAAAAGGAAATTGGCAGGGAAATAGATGGAGGTGGAAACAATCATTCTGAGTGAGGTAACACAGGCTTGGGCAGACAGTACATCACATCTCTTCTTTCATTTGTATGTTAGCCTTGAATCTTTCTGTATGCTTTATTTGGAGTTCACATAGAGGTCAGGGCTGTGAAGAGGGGCTTTCAAGGGAGGAGAGCTAGAATGAACTGGTTTAAAGGCTTAAAAGGGAATTGTGGAACAGGAAGAAGTAAATTGGAATGGAGGAGGGGAATGCAGAGTAGAAGAGGGAAATCGTGAGGGATAAATAATACTAAAGACTTTTCTAAAAAGCCTTATGTAAAGATTCTATTGTAGAAACTTTCTAAAATATACTTGCGGAATGCATGAAAAGAGTTAAAATGGAGTTATTTTATAACAGGTTGACAATGACCCTACTAGAAACCAGAGACTAACAAATAAAAAGCCCATTCCCAGCAGTATGCTACTTCTTTTTGGAGTTGATGGCCTCTACGGCACCAAAGATCCCCAAACACTGAAGACTATTTTCGGTGTTCTTGGTTACCCTCCAACACTTGATATTAAGATTCTTTTTTTTAATATTTTTATTTTAATTTATTTACATTTCAAGTGTTATCCCCTTACCCAGTTTCCCCCTCTCCATGAAACACCCTCTTCTATCCCTGCTCTCCCTGTTTCTATTAGGGTGTTCTTCCACCCACCCCACTCCCACCTCCCCGCCCTCGATTCCTCTTCACTGGGGCATCTATCATAGGACCAAGAACCTCTCCTCCCACTGATGCCTGACAAGTCAATCCTCTGCTACATATGCAACTGGAGCCATGTGTACTCTTGGGTTGGGGGCTTAGTCCCTGGGAGCTCTGGGGGGTCTGGTTGGTTGATATTGTTGCTCTTCCTATGGGGTTGCAAACCCTGTCAGCTCCTTCAGTCCTTTCTCTAACTCTTCCATTGGGGACCCCGCGCTCAGTCCAATGTTTGACTGTGAGCATCTGCCTCTGTATTTGTCAGGCTCTGGCAGGGCCTCTCAGGAGAGAGCTATATCAGACTCCTTTCAGCAAGCCTTTTTTTTTTTTTAAATTAGATATTTCTTTATTTACATTTCAAATGTTATCCCTTTTCCTGGTTTCCTCCTCCAAAAACACCCTATCCCATCCTCCCCTCCCCCTGCTCACCAACCCACCCACTCCTGCTTCCCTGTCCTTGAATTCCCCTAAACTGGGGCATCGAGCCTTCTCAGGACCAAGGGCCTCTCCTCCCTTTGATGTTCAACAAGGCCATCCTCTGCTACATATGCAGCTGGAGCCATGAGTCTCTCCACGTGTACTCGTTGGTTGGTGGTTTAGTCCCTGGGAGCTCTGGGGGTACTGGTTGGTTCATATTGATATTCCTCCTATGGGGCTGCAAACCTCTTCAGCTCCTTGGGTCCTTTCTCTAACTCCTCCATTGAGGACCAATGGTTGGCTCAGTCCAATGGTTGGCTGAGAGTATCCACCTCTGTATTTGTCAGGTACTGGCAGAGCCTTTTAAGAGACAACTATATCAGGCTCCTGTCAGCAAGTTCTTGTTGGCATCCTCAATAGTGTCTGGATTTGGTGACTGTATATGGGATGAATCCCCAGATGGGACAGTCTCTGGATGGCCTTTCCTACAGTCTCTGCTCTGCACTTTGTCTCCATATTTGCTCCTGTGAGTATTTTGTTCCCCTTTCTAAGAAGGACCAAAGCACCCACACTTTGCTCTTCCTTCTTGAGCTTCATGTGGTCTGTGAATTGTGTCTTGGGTATTCGGAGCTTTTGGGCTAATATCCACTTATCAGTGAGTGCATACCATGTGTGTTCTTTTGTGATTGGGATACCTCACTAAGGATGATATTATCCAGGTCTGACCATTTGCCTAGGAATTTCGTGAGTTCATTGTTTTTAATAGCTGAGTAGTTCTCCATTGTGTAAATGTACCACATTTTCTATATCCATTTTTTTTGTTGAAGGATATCTAGGTTGTTTCCAGCTTCTGGATACTATAACCATGGCTGATATGAACATAGTGGGACATGTGTCCTTGTTATATATTGGAGCACCTGGAGTGGTATAGCTGGGTCTGCAGGTAATACTATGTCCAATTTTCTGAGGAACCGCCAAACTGATTTCCAGAGTGGTTGTACCAGCTTGCAATCCCACCATCAAAGGAGGAGTGTTCCTCTTTCTCCACATCCTCACTAGCATCTGCTGTCACCTGAATTTTTCATCTTAGCCATTATGACTAGTGTGAGGTGGAATCTCAGGGTTGTTTTGATTTGCATTTCCCTGATGACTAAGGATGTTGAACATTTCTTTAGGTACTTCTCAGCCCTTCGAGTTCCCTCAGTGGAGAATTCTGTTTAGCTCTGTTCCCCATTTTTTAATAGGGTTATTTGGTTCTCTGGAGTCTAACTTCTTGAATCCTTTGTATAAACTGGACAGATATTAAGATTCTATTGCTACAAACACTACATATCTGAGTCATAGAACATAGATAAATCAAGCTGATACAAAAACT
Source organism: Tokudaia tokunoshimensis (assembly GCA_036184795.1). Taxonomy (NCBI): domain Eukaryota; kingdom Metazoa; phylum Chordata; class Mammalia; order Rodentia; family Muridae; genus Tokudaia; species Tokudaia tokunoshimensis. The sequence goes on from BTHU01000023.1 coordinate 53,135,501, forward strand.
GGAATCTTCATCCCTTCTGGCTAGCTTGCATAATCCAAGAAGTTGCAATACACTGGGCTGGAGGAGAAAAGTAATTATCAGCTTTACCTAGATGTGAGTCCTGAGAGCTACAGTAGTGGATGGCTGGGCAAGATGTATCCACTGGTGCAATCATAGTACAAAAGTCTTAGGAGTAATCAACCACTCTCTGATTTGGTTTAGGGTCCACTACACAATCCTTAGCAAAACTAAAAGAAACACAGAACAGATCAAAATGAGTAAAATTTGAGATAAAAAGGAGTTATTATGACAAATATTGGTGAAATTCTGAAAATCATTAACAGGAAAATCTAAAAGGAACATATAAACTTCTAGACTCATATGACCTATCAAAATTAAACCAAGATGAAATAATTAAAGCAGACCTGTAACAGTGAGATTGAATCAGTAATTAAAATGCTTTCTAACAAAAAATGTCCAGGTCCAGGATGATTTACTGTAAGTTTTCCAAAACCTTCAAAAAGAACCACTTTCAAATGCACTGTCTTTTCTCCAGTGATTATTTCTGGCATTTGTGTGGAAAATGAAGTAGCTGAAGATTCATGGTTTTATATCAATTTTGTGTGTGTATCTGATTGATCTACATATCAGTTTTTTCCTTTCCCAAAGGCTCTATAATATACTTTGAAATCAAGTATGTCATTTTACTTTATTCATTGAATTTTGTTTAATATTGTACTGACTACCTGAGATCTTTTATGCTTCCAAATGAATTTTAAGATTCCCTTTTTATTTCTTTTAAAAATATTTATTGATTTTCTACTTTTTTCTTTTCTTTCTTTTTTAAATTAATCATTCCATTTGTTTACATCTCAAATGACAGCCCACTTCCCAGTTACCCCTTCCACAAACGCCCCATCCCACATCTGCTCTCTCTCCCCTCTCCTTTGCCTCTATGAGGGTGCTGCCCCACCCACCCTCTCTTGCCCCTCTGCTCCAGCATCTCCCCCTACTCTGGGGGCATCAAACCTCCACAGGACCAAGGGCCTCTCCTCCCATTGCTGTCCAACAAGGCCATCCTTTGCTACATATGTATCTGGAGGCATGGGTACCTCCCTGTACACTCCTTGGTTGGTGGTCTAGTCTCTGGGAGCACTGGGTGGTCCAGCCAGCCAATGTTGTTCTTCCTATGGGGTAGCAATGCCCCTTCACTCCTCCACCAGCTCCTTCACTGGGGTCCTTGAGCTATCTGATGGTTGGCTCCAAGCATCCACATCTGCATTGGTCAGTTGCTGGCAGAACTTCCTAGGAGCAGTCACAACCAGGTTCCTGTCATCAAGAACCTCTTGGCAATGGCAACAGTGTCGAGGTTTGGTGTCTGCAGACAGGATGGATCCCTAGGTGGGGCAGTACCCAGATGGCCCTTCCTTCAGTCTCAATTTTTGTCCCCGTTCTTCCTTTGGACAGGAACGTTTCTGGGCTAAAAACTTTGAGATGGGTAGGTGGCCCCATCCTTCAATCCAGAGCTGTGTTTATCTACTGGAGGTTGTCTCCACAGTTTCTATCTCACTTGCATTTCGACTAAAGTCATCCCAGTTGGATCCTGAGGGCCTCTCTTTTCCCTAGCGTCTGGGACCCTCCACAGGCTATCTCCAGTTCCAGATGGCTTACCTGTTAAAGGCTAGGCTCACAGCCTTTTATATTTCTATGATGAATGGGTTTAGAATTAGTTGGGGATTTATTATATCTGAGATTACTTTTGATAAGGCATCTGTTTCTTCATTATTGATTCTTCTGATATATGAGCATGAAAGATTCTCTCATCTCTTGAGTGTTTTAAAGTTTTCACTGTAGATCTCTCTCACTTCCTTGATTAGATTTATTCCCAAGTAATTTTGTTTGATGTTTATGAAAGTATTTTCCCCTGCTTTCTTCTTCATCCTGTTTGTTATCAGTATAAAGGGAAGCTAGTGATTTTTGTCTGATAATTCTGTATCCTGCTAATTGCTGACAGGGTTTATTAGCTCTAAACATTTTCTAGTGGAGACTTTGGTATCTCTTATGTGTAGAATCATATCATCTTCAAATAGCGATACTTTGACTTCACTCTCTTATTTGTATTCTCTTTATTAGTTTCTCTTTAGATTGTTCCTGCTAAGACTTCCTGTAGGAAGTGAGGAATGTGGACATCCTTTTTGTTCCTGGATTTTGCAGAAATGTTTTCTATAATGTCTGTAAGTTTGTCCCACTTTGTCTTTGTTATGTTGGGATATATTCTTTCCATTCCCATTTTCTTCAGTAATTTTATCATGAAGGAATATTTTATTTTGTCAAAATCCTTTTCTGTCTACTCAGATAGTCTTATGATTTTTATTCTTGAGTTCATTTACATGATGTGTGACATTTTTGATGTGCATATGTTGAACCATCTCTACATGTATGAAATAGTGCTAAATTAATCCTAATGAATGATCCTTTTGATGTGTTCTTGGATTTGGTTTACAAGCATGTTGTTGAGAACTGTTTCCATCTATGTTATTCAGAGAGCTTAGTCCACAATTTTCCATTTTTGTCTTATTGTTGTTTAGTTTTGACATCAACATAATACTGGCTTTATGAAAAGGGTTTGGTAACATTCTCTGCTTTCTTTTAATGGAATAATTTGAGAAGTATTGGTTCTTCTTCTTCTTCTCCTTCTCCTCCTCCTCCTCCTCCTCCTCCTCCTCCTCCTCCTCCTCCTTTGGAGCCTCTCTGGTGAGTCATTTTGTCACCAGGTCACCTTTCCTTTGTCCCAGTGCAACACAGGTTTTACCTTCAGGCTATTGATCTCTTTAACAATTATAGCTGCTTTCTCAGCACCAAATTGAACATTCTGTTGTTTTGAAATTTCCTCTATGGGATAAATTAGTTCATCATCTTTGAATTCAACTTCACTCAGATTCTAAGGACTTGGGTAGAAAGAAACCTTATTAATGGTTAAAATACCACATGAATAGCCCGTAGCCTATTTCCTGATAAGAATCATTTTCCCTGTCCTAGTTTTCTTTCTATTGCTGTGATAAAACACAGACAAAAAGCAGCATATGGCAGGAAATGATTCATTTGGCTTACACATCCAGGCCACAGTCCATCATTGAGGGAAGTCAGGGTAGGAACTCAAACCATTACTTGAAACATAAACCACAGGGAAATTTTGTTTTCTGAATTGCTTACTGGCTTATGCTTATACAGCCCAGAATCACCTGTCCAGGGAATGATGCTACCCATAGTGGGCTGCCCCCCCATATAAATTCTCAACCAAGACAACATCACAGACATTCCCACAGACCAATCTGGACTATCCCTCAACTGAGATCACCTCAGATGACTCTAGGACGTGGTAAGTTACTAGGACAAACTCTAAAACCCCATGAGCCTGGCCTCTACTGTCAGCATTTCTTTGAACATCATCATCTTTCAATATTTTACCAGAATTACTTATTGAGTTGTGCTTCTGGTATTCAAGAGTTTTTCTATCCCAAAGTTCTATAGTCTCCTATATCCTTCCTGAAACTAGTTTCAAATGCCTATGGACCAGATATCAATAGCCCCACTTCTCCTTACCAACTTCTGTATTAGTTTATTTTCATCTTCCTATGATAAAATACTCCACAAAGACAACTTGACAAAAGGTTTATTCTAGATCACAGATCAAGGGTACAGCCCATCACGGCGTGGAAATCAATGTGGCAGAAACTGAAGTATTGGGTCATATTGCACCCATAGTCAGGAAGCAGAGAAAAGGACCAGTTGAATGCATCCTACTGTTCAACTCCCTTTCTCTACTTCTACAGTACAGGAGCCCAACCAAGGAATGGCGCCACCCACAGCATGAAGATCTTCCCACCTCAATTAATTCAATCAAAATTATCCTCCATGACATCCATCTCCCAAGTGATTATAGACTCTGTCAAGTTGACAACAGTAACTAACAGAGCTGTATTGAACAGTCAAGTCCAGCCCTAGCTACACAGATCCAGTTTCAAAAGAAATAAAAATAGTGACATAAATTCTTTATTTCTGTGATCCTCCCTTGATTCTAAGTCCCCACTGCTGGTCTTCAGCATCTATATTTCTACAACCTAGCTAAAGTTATCTAGCCCTTTTCTAGCAGGTTTCTCAGTGTTCTTCCATTCTTAATGAGTTATCCAATTAAAAAGCTTTACTTTACTTGGAAGAATCAATAGCATTTCAGGAATGCCACAAGAATACCAAACATCTACATTTCTACTCACCAGGAAACACTCTTGTCTTTCATCTAGGCAGGAAACCTGGGGGAATTATTCTCAAGTTCATAAAACAGGGCTACTCCTTTCCACCAGACTCTCCTGTGTTTCCAGTGTCTCTCAGTCCCTTGTGCAGGACTGTACGATATGGTGGCTATTGTTTTCGTGACACGTCTAGTTTAAACATAGAAGGTCACATGGTGTTTTATTTTGCTCAGGTTTCCTCAAAGTACTTAGTTTAGACCTTACTCAAATATACACAGGAGTATAAGAGCAGAGGGGATCCTGACCGGCCATTGCCAGAATATCATTCCTTTAAGTCCAAGGCAGTGTGATTAAGAATAATGCTAGTACATGACAGACCCAACAGGTACTCATAGACAAAATAGGCATTTGGGATGGAGGATAGCATGGAGAATCTTGGTAATGTTTTTCACAGGAGACAGGATACTGCTATGATAATGTCGATAGTCTCTCTTTATGAAGACACATCAGTGAAGCAGCACTAATCACACAAATGTGGGAACAATGCAGCAACTATGAAAGTTGTGAGCTTTATTATTAAGACACACTGAAGGACTCACTGCGCAGTAACACAGACCACGATTAAGTCAGTCTGGAGCACTATCCAAAAGGCTTAATTCCTAACCTCTATCAAATCTCTTCAAGTTCCTCACTAGGAAAAAGAGGAAAACATACGCAAATAATTCAAATGAAACCATGCCTGAGGATGTTCCATGACAAACTTTCCATAGTATTATCCCAATCACATTTTCGAGGAATATTTTCGAAAAACCACCTCAGTGTTCTGTAAAAAACTAATGCTTTTAAAAGTACAAGGTTTATAGCATAATCATCACCAGAGAGGTTTCACCCAGTAAGTGATGGGAACAGATGCAGAGACTCACATCCAAACTTTAGGTGAAGCTTGGGGAACCCCAAAAAAGAGGAGGAGAAGTATTGTAGGAGTTAGAGGCGCTGAGGACACTGGGAGAACATGACCCACGGAATCAACTAAGCAGGGCTCACAGAGACTGAAGTGACAGTCACAGAATCTGTATGGGTCTGTACCAGGCCCTCTGCATATATGATACGGTTGTGTAGCTTGGTATTCTTATGGGACTCCTAACAGTAGGACAGGAGGGGGTGTCTCTGACTCTTTTGCGTGCTCCTAATGGGTTGCTTCGTCCAACCTTGATATGAGGGCTTGTGCCTAGTTTTTTTCTTAATTAATTTTATTTATTTATTTTCTAAGTTTTTTTAATTTACATTCCAAATCATTTCTCCTTTCCCGTTTCCCCCCTCCACGAAAGTCCCATAAACCCCCTTCCCTCCCTCTTTTCCCCATTCAACCACCTCTCGCTTCTCTGTCCTGGCGTTCACCTACATCCAATCTTTCCAGGACCAGGGGTCTCTCCTTCCATCTTCTTGGAAATCTATCGATATGTGAATTGTGTCTAGGGTATTCCGAGATTCTGGGTTAATATCCCCTTATCAGTGAGTGCACTTTTTATGTCATGTTCAGTTGATATCCCTGGGAGGCCTGTTCTTTTCTGAAGGGAAATGGAGGATGAAAGGATCTGGGGGAGAGGGGAGGTGGGCGGGATGGGAAGAGTGGAGGAAAGGGAAACTGCAGTTGGAATGTACTGTATGAGAGAAGAAAAAGAAATAAAAATACAAGCTTTGTATCATTTGATACAATTTTAGCATAATGAAACATTCCTGGGAACCTTGTGCTGAATGTAAAATACAATTAATTAATTTAAAATAATAAAACAAAGCAACAAAGCCATCTAAACATTTTAAGTACTTGTTATATACAGCAACAGTTCATTTTCCAGTAATATATATATATGTATATATATACTAATTTAGTTTTGCAAATTACCAGAAACTTGATGAGTAAAATGTCAATGTATGACTTATAATTCTGGCTTGAAGGAGAAGCTGTTTCTTTGGACTTACCATCTTCTAAAGCTTGTTTCTATTCCTTGTTTATGGTGGCTTGCTCTATTTTCCAAGCCAACAAAACAATATTTTCTCTTCCATCTGGCTTCTATGTCAGGCTCCCATCTTTCTAAAACTCTGAATTTTCTACTTACATTTTGCAGTTACGTTGAGCCTGACTCAATATCCACAATATTCTTGATCAAAATCCTTGATCACATTTAAAACTTCCATATGGAGAGGTTGGATGATGCCAAAGTCCTCTTTACAGAGCATAGTTTTGCCATCCTGGTACACCCTGACTGGAGAGGTTAGCAGTCTCTGGAACCTCACCCCTGGTGTACACTTCTTCCAGCCCACGTGAACCCTCATAGGAGAGGTTAGAATACTCAGAAAGCCTCCTCCCATCACACATTTCCACCAAATAGGTCTAGACTTTGGCTGGGGATATTAGTGGCCTCTGGGCCTTGGCCTCTGGTGCCCATTTCCACCACCTACCATGTTTCCCAGCTGGTGAAACCGAGAGCATGACTACTTCCCCTTGGCACACACTTTGCCCTTCTCATGTGCACAACTGTTAATTAAGCCAAAGGACTCATGATTCCCTGGACAAGAACACACTCCTGATGTGCCGTGTGCATCCATGTGTGTGAAGCCAGAGGATCTGGACTAGACTCCATTCCCGGTGCATACTCAATGCCCTCTCACTCCACTGTAGCTCATGAGGCTAAAGAATTCTACACTATTAAAACCTGGTGCATAACTCAGACAAACCAGTGCACACTGACTGGCTAGTTTAAATGAGGTGGGACCCTCAATGACTGGGAAAGTCAAAGGCTGTGTAACAAACCAACCCCTGGAATGCAGGCTGTACACTCCACATGTACTTTGGTCCATCAAGTTAGATGACTTAGGACTTCCCAGTCCAAGGAACCATTCTCATCACACTGTCTGTATCCTGAGATCAGAGAATGTGTGAAACCCCTAATGAGGAACTCTTCTTGCTAGAGTTCATAAAGCCTGTTTCATGAGACCAGGCGCTGTATTCTCCTAACTGAGCTAAAATAAGCCCAGGTTTCCCATCTGTGAATCACAGAAATACTAAACAAACCTATTTTAAATGAATAAGTTGTAATGCAAAACCACAAGTAACATGAAAAGACAAGACAAAATACCCCTCCCAAAAATTATCAGTCTCATAGTAATGACTGGCAATGATAGTGACTTGGACAGAATTTCAGACAAATAACCTAAAAGAATGGCTCTAAGCATGTTCCATTCATTCAAAGAGGGTGTAAATAAGCACCTGCACAGATTCAAAGACGATACAAATAATCTGAATGAAATGCAAGGAAATAAAAACACCCAAATACAGTAAAAAAGACAACCTGGAACATGAAAATAAAATTCAGGAAAGAAATAGAAATACTGGAAAAAGCCAAAGAAATGATACCAGACCTGAAACTGTCCGTGAGTCAAATAAATAGTTCAGCAGAATGCTTCAGCAATAGATTGGATAATGAGGAGGACAGACTATGGGGTGAAGACAAGACAAAGTACCTAAACCATGCAGTGGAAGTCAATGATATATTGAAAACAGACCTCTTTCTCATATATCTTGATTAGTTTCCTTTCCCTCTATTACATTCAGTTCCTTCCCACCTTCCCTCCCACCTGGATCCACTCCTTCTCATCTCTCCTTAGAAAGCAAAGAGGTTTCTAAGGGATCATAATAAAATAAATTAAAAGAAAATGTAATAAGAGAAAACAAAAACCAAAACACCAGAATAGTACAAAACAAACAAATGCAAGGAAAAGAGTCCACTCAAGAAACAGATACAGACACAGAGACGACTCATCCACACACTCAAAATCCCATAAAACCACTTAGGGGAAGCCATAACAGACACACAAAAAACCTGTAGGGTAAAAATAGAATAAAAACAAATAAAATAAGAATAGAAATAAGATATGATACCTCAGAAAAGCATTGACGAAGGAAGTCCATAATATGGACTTTTTTTTAGAACTATTGTCTTCTGTGACTCTATTTGTTAAAACTTTTTTATCTTTTCATATATTCTTTCTTCTTTTTTTCCATATCTTCGTTCATATGTTATTATATCCTGACCACAGTTTTCCCTCCCTCCCCTCAACTTCCCCTCTACACCAAATCCACTCCTCCCCTGTTTTCCTTCAACAAATGGCAGGCTTCCCAGAGATTCCAACCAATCGTGGCATAACAAGTTAAAATGAGACTAGGCACATACCTTCGTATCAAGGCTGCACAAGTCAATCCAATAGGAGGAAAAGGGTCCACAAAGCAGACAAAATAGTCACAGATAGCCCCCGCTTCCCACTGTTAGGGATCCCACAAGAACACCAAGCTACACAAACATAACATATACGAAATGCAGAGGACCTAGGTCAGACCTATACAGGTTCCCTAGTGGCTGCTTCAGTCTCTGAGCCCCTATGAGCCCTGCTTAGTTGATTCTGTGGGTTTTCTCGTGGTGTCTTTGACCCTTCTGGCTCCTACAATCCTTTCTTCCCCTCTTCCACGGGACACACTGAGGTCTGCCTAATGTTCACCTGTGGGTCTCTGCATCTGTTCCCATCGGTTGCTGGATGAAGCCTTTCAAACAATGATTAAACTAGGCTCTGGTCTACAAATATAGCAGAATATCACCCGGGATCATTTCATTGACCACCCCTCTCCCGCTTTCTTGTTTAGTTCTATCCTAGGTCACTGGGCAATTTGGTTCCTGGCCCTTCAGGCAGTGTTAGACGTGGGCTCCCTCTTGTGGCATGGGCCACAACTTGGATTAGTGTTTAGTTGGCCAATCCCATAATTTCTGTGCCACATTTACCTCAGCACATCTTGCAGGTAGGACAAATTGTAGGTCAGAGGTTTTGTGGCTGGATTGGTGTTCCCTCTACATTGGTTGGTTAGAGAAGATGGCCGGTTTGGCTCCATAATTCCCCATTACTAGGAGTCTTCACTAGGGTGACATAGATTCTAGGGAATTTCCACCCAAAATGGTCCCCATTTCCAGTCACCACTCCCAGTACTATCTCCCTCCAACTCCCACAACACCTGATCCCTCATGTTCCTATCCCCACCCACCCCCAATTCACCCATGGAATCTATTCTATTTCCCCTTCCCAGGGAATCCTTGTGTCCTTCCTTGAGCCCTCCTTGTTACTTAGCCTCTCAGTGTCTGTGGATTACAGCCTGGTTATCCTTTACTTTACACCTAATATTCACTTACAAGTGAGTACATACCATATTTGTCTTTCTGGGTCTGGGTTACCTCACTTTGGATGAGTTTTTTTCTAGATCTATCCATTTGTCTGCAAGTTTCATCAGACAACTTTTTAAACAGCTACAATACTCCATTGTGTAAATGTATCACATTTTCTTTATCCGTTTTTCAGTTGAGGGACATTTAGGTTGTTTCCAGTTTCTGGCTATAATCAATAAAGGTGCTATGAACATAGTTGAATGGAGCATCCTTTGGGTATATTCCCAAGAGTGGTATAACTGGGTCTTGAGGTAGATTGATTCCCAATTTTCTAAGCATCCTGAGTATTGATTTCCAAAGTGGTTGCATAAGTTTGCACTCCCACCAGCAATGGAGGAGTGTTCCTCTTTTTCCACATCCTCACCAACATGTGTTGTCACTTGTGCTTTAGATCTTAGCCATTCTGACTGCTGTAAGGTGGAATCTCAGAGTTGTCTTGATTTGCATTTTCCTGATGGCTAAAAATGTTGAACATTTCTAATTTTTTTTTATATAGGCACTTAGTGCTATGAACATTTCTTTAGGTGTTTCTTGGCCATTTGAGATTCCTCTGTGAGAATCTCTGTTTAGATCTATACACCATTTTTAAATTCGGTCATTTGGTTTTCTGATATGTGGTATCTTGAGCTCTTTACATGTATTTGGATGTTAGCCCTCTGCAAGATGTGGAGTTGATGAAAATCTTTCCCCATTCTGTAAGTTGCTGTTTTGTCCTATTGACAGTGTCCTTTGCCTTACAAAAGCCTTTTCAGTTTCTTGAAAATATAGCCAATGCATTCAAGGTTATTCCACACTTTCTCTTCTATCAGGTTCACTGTATCTGGTTTTATGTTGAATGAAGTCTTTGATCCATTTGGTCTTGAGTTTTGTACAGGGTGACAGATTTGCATTCTTCTACATGGTGATGTCCAGTTAGAGCAGTACCATTTGTTGAAGATGATTTATTCTTTCCATTGTATATTTCTGGCTTCTTATCAAAAATCAGGTGTCCATAGGTATGCAGATTTACATCTGGGTTTTTTATTTGATTTCATTGATCAACCTGTCTGTTTTTATGCCAACGCCATGTGGTTCTCGTTACTATTACTCTGTAGTACTGCTTGGAATCAAGGATGGTGATACCTATGGAAGTTCTTTTATTGTTCAGGATCATTTTAACTATACTGGGTTTTTGTTTTTCCATATGAAGTTGAGAATTGCTCTGTCAAGGTCTATAAAGAACTGTGTTGGGATTTGGATGGGGATTGCATTGAATTTGTAGATTTTTGTTGGTAAGATGGTCATTTTTACTATGTTAATCCTACAGATTAATGATCCTGGGAGATCTCTCCATCTTCTGATAGCTTTTTCAATTTATTTCTTCAGGGACTTGAAGTTCTTGTCATACAGATCTTTCACTTGCTTGCCTCGAGTTACACCAAAATATTTTATATTATTTGTGGCTATTGTGAAGGATGTTGTTTTCCTGATTTCTTCCTCAGCCAATTTCTTATTTGTATATAGGAGTTCTACTGATTTTTTTGAGTTCATCTTGTATCCAGCCCCTTCACTGAACAGTGTTTATCAGTTGTAGGAATTCCCTGGTAGGACATGGCATCCCTTATATATACTATCATATCATCTCCAAATAGTGATGCCTTGACTTCTTCCTTCCAATCTGTATCCCCTTGATCTCCTTCAGTTGTCTTAATGTTCTATCTAGAACTTCAAGTACTATATTGAATAGATATAGAGAAAGTGGACAACACTGTCTTGTTCCTGATTTTAGTTGAATTGTTTTGAGTTTCTCTCCATTTAATTGGATGTTGGCTATAGGTTTCCTGTAAATTGTCTTTGTTATGCTGAGGTATGCCTTGTATCCCTGATTTTTCTAAGACCTTTATCAAGAAGGAGTGTTGGGTTTTGTCAAAGATGTTCAGCATCTTATGGGATGATTCTGTGAGTTTTTCTTTCAGTGTTTTAGATGGCATCCCTGCATCTCTGGCATGAAGCCTACTTGATCATGGTAGATGATCTTTTTGGTGTGGTCTTGGATTCAGTTTGCACATTTTATTGAGAACTTTTGCATCAATGTTCATGGGGGAAATTGGTTTTCAATTTTCTCTCTTTATTGGAGTTTTTGTGTGGTCTGGGTATCAGGGTGACTATGGCCTCAGAAAAATGAATTTTACAGTGTTCCTTCTGTTTCTATTTTGTTGAATAATTTGAGGAATACTAGCATTAACTCTTCTTTGAAACTCTGGTAGAATTTTGCACTAGAACTGTCTGGCCCTGGTAAGTGGTATCTATCAAGAAAATTCTTCATTTTGTTTAGATTTCCCAATTTTGTTGAGTACAGTTTTTGAAGTACGTCATATTGATTCTTTGAATTTTCTTAGTATCTGTTTTTATGTCCCCCATTTCATTTCTGTTTTTGTTACTTTTGATAGTTTTTCTCTGCCTTTTAGTTAGTTTGGATAAGGGTTTTTCTATCTTGTTGATTCTCTCAAAGACAACCTTTTGCTTCATTGATCCTTTTTAATTATTTTGTTTCTAGTTTTAAAGATTTCAACTCTCATTTGATTGTTTCTTTCCATCTACTCCTTGAGGGTGTGCTTACTTCTTTTTTTCTAGACCTTTCAGGTGTGCTATTAAGTTGCTAGTATGAGATCTAATTTTTTTTTATAAAGGCACTTAGTGCTATGAACTTGTCTCTTAGCCCCACTTTCATTATGTCGCATAAGTTTGGGCAGGTTGTATATTCATTTTCATTGAATTCTAGAAAGTTCCTCATTTCTTTATTTCTGCCATGACCCAGTTTTCATTCAGTAGAGAGTTGTTCAGTTTCCATGAATTTGTAGGCTTTCTATTGTTGTTGAAATTACGCTTTAGTTCATGGTAGTCTGTTAGGATGCAGGAGCTTATTTCAATTTTCTTGTATCTGTCGAGGCTTGCTTTTTGACTGACTATGGCCATTTTTTGAGCAAGTTCCATGAAGTGCTGAGAAGAAGATGTATCCTTTTGTGTTTGGGTGAATTGTTTTTCAGATGTCTGTTACGTTCGTTTGATTCATAACATTCATTAGCTCCAGTATTTCTCTGTTTAGTCTTTGTCTGGATGACCTGTCTATTGATGAGAGTGGGGTATTGAAGTCTCCCATTATTTTTTTTATTTTTTTATTTTTTTAATTTACATTCCAAATCACTTCCCCTTTCCCGTTTCCTCCCTCCCCGAAAGTCCCATAAGCCCCCTTCCCTCCCTCTTTTCTCCATTCAACCCCCTCTCGTTACTCTGTCCTGGCGTTCCCCTACATCCAGTCTTTCCAGGGCCAGGGGTCTCTCCTTCCATCTTTTTAGAAATCTATTGATATGCGGATTGTGTCTAGGGTATTCCGAGATTCTGGGTCAATATCCCCTTATCAGTGACTGCATACCATGTGTGTTCTTTTGTGATTGGGTTACCTCACTAAGGATGATATTTTCAAGATCTGACCATTTGCCTAGGAATTTCGTGAATTCATTGTTTTTAATTGCAGAGTAGTATTCCATTGTGTAGATATACCACATCTTCTGAATCCATTCCTCCGTTGAGGGACATCTGGGTTCTTTCCAGCTTCTGGCTATTATAAATAAGGCTGCTATGAACATAGTGGAGCATGTGTCCTTATTGCATGCAGGTAAAGTCTCTGGGTATATGCCCAGGAGTGGTATAGCCGGATCCTCCGGGAGTGTCATGCCCAGTTTTCTGAGGAACTGCCAGACTGCTTTCCAGAGTGGTTGTACCAGCCTGCAATTCCACCAGCAGTGGAGGAGTGTTCCTCTTTCTCCACATCCTCGCCAACAACTGCTGTCTCCTGTGTTTTTGATCTTAGCCATCCTGACTGGTGTGAGATGGAATCTCAGGGTTGTTTTGATTTGCATTTCCCTAATGACTAAGGATGATGAACATCTCTTTAGGTGCTTCTCAGCCATTAGATATTCTTCAGGTGAGAAATCTTTGTGTAGCTCTGTACCCCATTTTTTAATAGGGTTACTTGCCTCTCTGGAGTTTAACTTCTTGAGTTCTTTGTATATATTGGATATTAGCCCTCTGTCGGATGTAAGGTTGGTAAAGATCCTTTCCCAGTTAGTTGGTTGCCGCTTTGTCTTTTTGACAGTGTCTTTTGCCTTGCAAAAACTTTGTAATTTAATGAGGTCCCATTTGTCTATTCTTGATCTTAGAGCATAAGCTATTGGAGTTCTGTTCAGGAAATTCTCCCCTGTGCCCATATGTTCAAGGTTCTTCCCTAGTTTCCCTTCTATTAGTTTCAGTGTGTCTGGTTTTATGTGGAGATCTTTGATCCACTTAGAATTGAGCTTAGTGCAAGGAGATGAGGATGGGTCAATTTGCATTCTTCTGCATGTTGACCTCCAGCTGAGCCAGCACCATTTGTTGAAAAGGCTATCTTTTTTCCACTGAATGGTTTTAGCTCCTTTGTCAAAGATCAAGTGACCATAGGAGTGTGGATTCATTTCTGGGTCTTCAATTCTGTTCCATTGATCTACATGTCTGTTACTGTACCAATACCATGCAGTTTTTAACACTATTGCTCTGTAGTACAGCTTGAGGTCCGGGATACTGATTCCCCCAGAGGTTCTTTTACTCTTGAGAATACTTTTAGCTATTCTGGGTTTTCTGTTATTCCAGATGAATTTTTGAATTGCTCTTTCTAACTCTATGAAGAATTGAGTTGGGATTTTGATGGGGATTGCATTGAATCTGTGTATTACTTTTGGTAAGATGCTCATTTTTACTATATTAATCCTGCCAATCCATGAGCATGGCAGATTTTTCCATCTTCTGAGGTCTTCTTCAATTTCTTTCTTCAGAGACTTGAAGTTCTTGTCATACAGATCTTTCACTTGTTTGGTTAGAGTCACGCCAAGATACTTAATATGGTTTGTGGCTATCGTGAAGGGTATTATTTCTCTTACTTCTTTCTCAGCCTGCTTATCCTTTGAGTATAGGAAGGCTTCTGACTTGCTTGAGTTGATTTTATATCCGACCACTTTGCTGAAGTTGTTTATCAGCTGTAGGAGTTCTCTGGTGGAGTTCTTTGGGTTGCTTATGTATACTATCATATGGTCTGCAAATAGTGATAGTTTGACTTCTTCCTTTCCAATTTGTATCCCTTTGACCTCTTTTTGTTGTCTAATTGCTCTAGCTAGAACTTCAAGTACTATATTGAAAAGATATGGAGAGAGAGGGCAGCCTTGTCTAGTCCCTGATTTTAGTGGGATTGCTTCAAGTTTCTCTCCATTTAGATTGATGCTGGCTACCGGTTTGCTGTAAATTGCTTTTACTATGTTTAGATATGGGCCTTGAATGCCTGATCTTTCCAAGACCTTTAGCATGAAAGGATGCTGAATTTTGTCAAATGCTTTCTCAGCATCTAATGAGATGACCATGTGGTTTTTTTCTTTGAGATTGTTTATGTAGTGGATTACATTGATGGATTTCCTTATATTGAACCATCCCTGCATCCCTGGGATGAAGCCTACTTGATCGTGGTGAATGATCGTTTTGATGTGTTCTTGGATTCGGTTGGCAAGAAATTTATTGAGTATTTTTGCATCGATATTCATAAGAGAGATTGGCCTGAGATTCTCTTTCTTTGTCGGATCTTTGTGTGCTTTTGGTATTAGTGTAATTGTGGCTTCATAGAACGAGTTGGGTAGTGTTCCTTCTGTTTCTATTTTGTGGAACAGTTTGAAGAGTATTGGTGTTAGGTCTTCTTTGAAGGTCTGATAGAATTCTGCACTAAAACCATCTGGACCTGTGCTTTTTTTGGTTGAAAGACTTCCAATGACAACTTCTATTTCTTCAGGGGTTATAGGACGGTTTAGATGGTCTATTTGATCCTGATTTAATTTTGGTACTTGGTATCTGTCAAGGAAATTGTCCATTTCCTCAAGATTTTCTAGTTGTGTTGAATACAGGTTTTTGTAGTAGGATCTGATGATTTTTTGAATTTCCTCAGTTTCTGTTGTTATCTCTCCCTTTTCGTTTCTGATTTTATTAATTTGGATACTATCTCTGCGCCCTCTGGTTAGTCTGGCTAAGGGCTTATCTATCTTGTTGATTTTCTCAAAGAACCAACTCCTCGTTTTGTTGATTCTTTGTATGGTTTTATTTGTTTCTACTTGATTGATTTCAGCCCTGAGTTTGATGATTTCCTGCCTTCTACTCCTCTTTGGTGTATTTGCTTCATTTTGTTCCAGGGCTTTCAGGTGTGCCATTAAGCTGTTAGTGTATGCTGTCTCCCGTTTCTTTTTGGCGGCACTCAGGGCTATGAATTTTCCTCTTAGCACTGCTTTCATTGTGTCCCATAAATTAGGGTATGTTGTGCCTTCATTTTCATTAACTTTCAAAAAGTCTTTGATTTCTTTCTTTATTTCCACCTCGACCAAGTTATCATTGAGTAGAGCATTGTTCAGCCTCCATGTGTACGTGGGTTTTCTTTTGTTTTTGTTGCCATTGAAGACCACCCTTATTCCATAGTGATCTGATAGGAGGCATGGGATTATTTCTATCTTCTTGTATCTGTTGAGGTCTGATTTGTGACCAATTATATGGTCAATTTTGGAGAAGGTACCATGAGGAGCTGAGAAGAAGGTGTATTCTTTAGCTCTAGGATGAAAGGTTCTATATATATCAGTTAGTTCCATTCGGTCCAAGGCTTCAATTAGATTCACTGTGTCCCTGTTTGGTTTCTGCTTTCCTGAACGATCCATTTCAGAGAGCGGGGTGTTGAAGTCACCCACTATTATTGTGTGCGGTGCGATGTGTGCTTTGAGTTTTAGTAAAGTTTCTTTTACGAATGAGGGTGCCCTTGCATTTGGAGCATAGATATTCAGAATTGAGAGTTCTTGATGGTGGATTTTTCCCTTGATCAGTATGTAGTGTCCTTCTGTGTCTTTTTTGATGACTTTAGGTTGAAAGTCAATTTTATCTGATATTAGGATGGCTACTCCACCTCGTTTCTTGGGGCCATTTGCTTGTAAAATTGTTTTCCAGCCTTTTACTCTGAGGTAGTGTTTGTCTTTGACACTTAGGTGCGTTTCCTGCATGCAGCAAAATGCTGGGTCCTATTTACGTATCCAGTCTGCTAGTCTATGTCTTTTAATTGGGGAATTGAGACCATTGATATTAAGAGAGATTAAGGCATAGTGATTATTGCCATCTGCCATTCTTGACACTATCTTTATGTTTGAGTGGTTATCTACTTTTGGGTTTGATTCAAGAAGGTTATTATCTCATTTTTTCCAGGGTGTTGTTTCTCTCCCTGTATTGGAGGTTTCCACCTATTATCCATTGCAGGGCTGGATTTGTGGAAAGATATTGTGAAAATTTGGTTTTATCATGGAATATCTTGGTCTCTCCATCTATGGTGATTGAGAGTTTTGCTGGGTATAGTAGTCTAGGCTGGCATTTGTGCTGTCTTAGTGTCTGCATGAGATCTGCCCAGGATCTTCTGGCTTTCATAGTCTCTGGCGAGAAGTCTGATGTGATTCGGATAGGTCTTCCTTTGTATGTTACTTGGCCCTTTTCTCTTACTGCTTTTAGTATTCTTTCTTTGTTTAGAACATTCGGTGTTTTGATTATTATGTGACGGGAGGTATTTCTGTTCTGGTCCAGTCTGTTTGGAGTTCTGTAGGCTTCTTGTACGTTCATCGGCATCTCTCTCTTTAAGTTAGGGAAGTTTTCCTCCATAATTTTGTTGAAGATGTTTACTGGCCCTTTAAGTTGCAAATCTTCACTCTCATCTATACCTATAATCCTTAGGTTTGGTCTTCTCATTGTGTCCTGGATTTCCTGGATGTTTTGGGTTACAAGTTTTTTGCATTTTGCATTTTCTTTGACTGTTGAGTCGATGCTTTCTATGGAATCTTCAGCACCTGAGATTCTTTCTTCCATCTCTTGTATTCTATTGTTTATGTTTGCATCTATGACTCCTGATTTCTTCCCAAGGTTTTCTATCTCCAAAGTTGTCTCCCTTTGTGATTTCTTAGTTGTTTCTACTTCCTTTTTTAGTTCCTGGATGGATTTGCTGAGATTCTTCACTTGTTTGTTTGTATTTTCCTGTATTTCTTTAAGGTATTTTTGCATTGCCTCTTTCAGGATTTCTTCCTGATGACCCACGTTCTCCTGCATTTCTCTGAGTGATTTTTGTGTTTCCTCCTCATGGGAATCCATCTGTTGATCCATTGTCTCCTGCATTTCTTTAAGCAGTTCTCGTGTTTCCTTTGTAAGGGCATCTAACCGTTGATTCATTTCTTTAAGCAATTTTTGTGTTGCCTCCTTATGGGCATCCGTCTGTTGACCCATATTCTTCTGCATTTCTTTATGCCAATTTTGTGATTCCTTTGTGAGTGCATCTACCCGTTGATTCATCTCGTTAAGCGATTTTTGTGTTGTCTCCTTGTGCGCCTCCATCTTTTGATCCATGTTCTCCCGCATTTCTCTAAGCGATTTTTGTGTTTCCTTTGTAAGGGCTTCTAACCGTTGATTCATGGTCTCCTGTAACTCTTTATGAGATTTATTTGTGTCCTTCTTGTGATCCTCTAATAGCATCATGAGAAGTGATTTTAAATCCAGATCTTGTCTTTCGGGTGTGATGGGGTATCCAGGATTTGCTGCTGTTGGAGAGTTGGGTTCGGATGGTCCCACATTACTTTGATTTCTGTTAGTAACATTCCTACGTTTGCCTTTTGCCATCTGGATACCTCTGATGTTAGTTGGTCCTGCTGCCACTGGCTGTTGGTTGGATCTCCTGTGAGCCTGCAAAGCTATTTCTGCCCCCCCTGGATTGCCAGGATTCCCCTGGCACCGATTTCTGGGGCCTGCCTGCTCCTGAGTGACTTTGGAGCCCTAATGTGCCTTGCCCCAAGTGATCTTATATTGGGGAGGCCTTGCACATCCAAAAGCTCAGCCTAGTGGATTCCTGGAGCAGAGGTCGCCAAAGGGAGGCTGGTAGGCTCCTGCCCTGTGCAGGGGTGAGTGATCTCTCCTAGGGGGGGGAGGGGGCGTCCCTCTGCCAGGCAGAAGTCCCACAGCAGAGCTAGCACGCTGGTTACTGCAGATCTGCCCAGCACTTGGGGGCTGCACACACACAAGCCGCCCGAGACCCAAGCGATATTAAGCCTGTCTGTCTCAGAACCTGGCTGTCCCAACTTCCCAGTCACTGGAGCAAAGATGGCGGAGTGCAATCTGCACACTCTCCGTGGCGCCGCTCACCCTGCAGACGCGATGGCCCGCCGATCTGGCACCCAGACGACCACAGCGCTGATCTGTTCTTGGGCGCAGACGGAAGCCCCAACAGGCCGTGTCCCAAGTGATGTTATATTGGGGAGAGAGAGCCTGGGTACCTGTCTCTTCAGTGCAGTCTGCGGGAACAGAGGTCGCGGAAGGAAAGCTGGTAGGCTCCCGCCCAGTGCGGGGTCCCTCTGCCAGGCAGAAGTCCCACAGCAGAGCTGGCGCGCTGGTTACTGCAGATCAGTCCCGCACTTGGGAGCCGCACACACACAAGCCGCCCGAGACCCAAGCGACATTATGCCTGTCTGTCTCAGAACCTGGCTGTCCCAACTTCCCAGTCACTGGAGCAAAGATGGCGGAGTGCAATCTGCACACTCTCCGTGGTGCCGCTCACCCTGCAGACGCGATGGCCCGCCGATCTGGCACCCAGACGACCACAGCGCTGACCCGTTCTCGGGCACAGACGGAAGCCCCCCCTTGCAGCTTTTTAATACATTTCTTTGATCTGTACATTTAATGTTTTAATTATTATGTGGTGAAGGGACTTTCTTTTCTGGTCCAATTTATTTGGTGTTCTGAATGACTTTTGTACCTTTATAGGCATGTTCTTCTTTAGTTTGGGAAAAAAAGTCTATGATTTTGTTAAAAATATTTTCTGGGTCATTGAGCTGGGATTCTTTTTCTTCCATTCTTGTGATTCTTAGGTTTGGTCTTTTCATAGTGTCCCAGATTTCCTGGATGTTTTGTGTCAGGAATTTTTTACATTTAACATTGTTTTGACCAATGTATCTATTTCTTCTATCGTATCTTCTACACCTGATTTACTCATAAACGCCTCACAGATATACCAGTGGTCTAGTTTGGTAGAGTCGGGTTAACAACAGAGGTGACGCGATCTAATCGAACAAGCCAGGCCTCAGCCTCAGTTTGAGTCAATAGGAAAGACCAATAGGAACACCAGGAGAAATTCTCTCTTGTGTCTCTCTCAGGAAAGTGAAGATCAGCAAAGAATCAAGAGTCACTAGTGTTATATGGCTAGCTCTATAAGCAAGTCCAGCTCTCTCTCCATCACTCTGTCAAGTCCTATTTATACCCACCAAACATCATGTGGCTTCCATGTGTATTGTCTTAACACGGGTCTTGCCTCAACATGTCTTTTGCTTCAACGTGTACATCCAATCAACCCAACAGAGTCCTGACAAATAGAACTCAATTATACAATATAAGGTGGACCAATATATGTACGTCGTTAACAAAGAATCTTTTATCATGTGTCCTTTCACGTCTTTGTTTTAGCAGAACGTCTCTCTTGTGTCTACTTTAGTGAAACAGTCCTTTGTGGGTCTGTCTTAGTCTTACACCTGTGTCCACTTTAGGAAAACACTCCTTCACATGTTTGCCCCAGCAAAACACCATCCAACACAACTGACTCTCCAAAGAACCCTTAAGTTTTCACTTCACTAGGGGGTAAAAATTAGCATACCATAGATATTCCAATATCAGTGGGTGCTGTGGCCCCTGGGTGGGGCCCAGTGGATGGTGACGGAGGCTTCCATACTGCCCTAATAGTATGAATGCCCATGTCAGTTGGCATACCATGTGACACAAAATAGAGGATCCTAGCAAACTAATAGAACCTCAGAATGGGCCTGGAATAGGGGGGTGGCTGCTTCCCTGGTCTTCTTTATAGAAGTCCCCTCAGGATTGTCAAGTGCTGACAGTCTGGCACTTCCCATAGTGACAGTGGGATAGTTGGCTACCAGAGTTCATGTCGATTCCACATTGGTCCAAAGGTTGTTTTTAAAAATGCATGCCATTGGGCAAAACAGTAGATCTGAACCTCAGTACTGGTCTCCAGAGTTTGTTTCCTGGGTTGGTGACTCCCTCATCCACTCCTGGATCTCAGTTCTCAGAGATATCTAAGTACATTGCTGCACTTATTCTCAACAAGTTATGGAGCCAGCCTGGGTGTTTTCCAACAGATGAATTGATAAAGAAAATATAACACATGCATATACACAATTGAGTTTCCAGCTATAAGGTTTCCAGCTATAAAGAACAGAATTATATGTTTTTCAGGGAAAAAAAAGGGATGGAACTGGAGGTCATAATTTCAAGAAAAAAACATGTATAGTAAGCAAAACATAATATTTTTTCTCATAAATGGATCACATAAGTGTGTGGGTAGATGAATACATAGACAATATATAAACAGGATACTATTTAGGAAGAGGTAGAGTGTTAGAGAGGGGAAGGAGGACGGGTGATGGTAATGGGAGAGGAATATACTCAATATGTGTGATATACTTCAATTAAAATGTCATTATGAGGGGCTGGAGAGATGGCTCAGTGGTTAAGAGCACTGACTGCTCTTCCAGAGGTCCTGAGTTCAAATCCCAGCAACCACATGGTGGCTCACGACCATCTGTGATGGGATCCAATGCCCTCTTCTGGTGTATCTGAAGACAGAGTGTACTCACATATATAAAATAAATAAACCTTTAATGTCATCATGAGGCCCATCATTTTCTGTATTATGAAATGCAAAATACTTTGTCAAAAATAACAAAATAAAAAAACAGGGAAAAGAATTCCTGATATCTACAAAAGGCTTGCTTTGAATCCTCAACAGACTACCCACTAGTGTATACTTAAAGCAACTATTATGGTAGGATAAAGAACCACTTGAAATAATTATAATACTTTTATTATTTACATTGGGCCAAGAGTATTACCAGACACCAATAACAGCATAGAATACTTTTCCTAGATTATTACTTAGGTTCTACCTAAACAATCACGGGTGTTTTGTCACAAGCATATATGCATGCTTGTGGAGGCTCTCTTTGTCTCTTCTGGTTAGTTTTTATTTGGAGTCTATTTTGACAGACAGGACAGCAATGCCTGTTCACTTCTTTTCTTTTCATTTTTATTCTTCTCACATACAGTACATCCCAACCACAGTTTTCCCTGCCTCTGCTTCTCACCCTGTCCCTCCACCCACCTTCTGTTTACCCCAAATCCAATCTCTTTCCCTTCAAAAATGAGCAGGCCTCCCAGGGATATCAATTGAACATTGCATAAGAAATTACAATAAGACTTGGCACAGCCCATCACATCAAGGCTAGACGAGGTAACACAGAGGAAGAAGGGTCCCAAGGTCTGCTTGATCCCATTTGCTTGGAATACATTTTTCCATCCTTTCACTCTATGGTGGTGCCCATCTTTAGAGCTAAGGTGTGTTTCTTGCAGACAACAAATAAATGGATTTTGCTTCTTAATCCATTTGCTAGCCTGTGCCTTTGATTGGTGAGGAGGCTATTAATATTTTGAGCTCTTGTTGAAATGTGTGTGTTGATTACAGTCATTTTGATATTTTTGATGGTTTGTGTTCTTAGCTGTGGTTTGTATTTCATTAAACTATAGTTTTGTTTCATTTTTCTAGTTTCTTGGCTGTGCTTATTCCTCTCCAGTTCATAGTATTGTTTCTAGAAACCCGTTTATTGATTTTGTTTGATATAATGTTTTTTTAGTTTGTTTGGATCATGGGAAAAAAATTTTTTTTTTTTTTGGTTTTTCAAGACATGGTTTCTCTGTGTAGACCAGGCTGCCCTCAAACTCAGAAATCCACCTGCCTCTGCCTCCCAAGTGCTGGGATTAAAGACGTGCGCCACCACTGGCCAGGAAATTTTTTCATTCACCTTCAACCATGGCAGCTAGTTTTGCTGAGTGCAGTAATCTATGTTGCACTTTGGGTCTTTTAGAACTTAGGGTGTATTGTTCCAGGTTCTGCTGGCTTTAAGAGTTCTAAAAAAGAATTAAGTGTCATTTTGATTATGTGCACTCCTTTAAAACAGACAAAAACTCACACCAGATGAAAATATAGAATTTATAGACAAAGGAATGAAGAGAAATGGAAATGAAAATTATATAGATAAATATATTACCAGAGGCTTCCCCTGCATGCAATAAGGACACATGCTCCACTATGTTCATAGCAGCCTATTTATAATAGTCAGAAGCTGGAAAGAACCCAGATGTCCCTCAACGGAGGAATGGATTCAGAAGATGTGGTGTATTTACACAATGGAATACTACTCTGCAATTAAAAACAATGAATTCACGAAATTCTTAGGCAAATGGTCAGAACGGGAAAATATCATCCTTAGTGAGGTAACCCAATCACAAAAGAACACACATGGTATGCAGTCACTGATAAGGGGATATTAACCCAGAAACTCGGAATACCCTAGACACAATTCACATATCAATAGATTTCCAAGAAGATGGAAGGAGAGACCCCTGGTCCTGGAAAGACTGGATGTAGGGGAATGCCAGGACAGAGAAGCGAGAGGGGGTTGAATGGGGAAAAGAGGGAGGGAAGGGGGCTTATGGGACTTTCAGGGAGGGAGGAAACGGGAAAGGGGGAAATCATTTGGAATGTAAATAAAAAAAATAGAAAATAAAAATTGAATTTGATTGAGAAAAATATATATTACTTATTCTTTAAATCTCTTTATTGATACTTTACAGTTTAGACAAATGAAACTGAATTGTAACATTTATAACATACAGATTGTAATAACTAAATGACTGTCATGGTAGGATGAACAGGAATCTACTGTTCTAGCTTTTCATATTGTGGGACAATTGGTATAATAGCACTTGAGGTAAATGATACATTATACAAACTTTTAGAAAAAAATCACGAAAATGAAGAAAAAAACATGTTAGATGACATGGTTATATCGTCAGCATTAGAATCTTATCATCAGGTTGAAGAGGGAAGCTAATATCAGAAATACCCTATAATGTTTGAGGGGGTCTATGGGACTGCTTTTTCAACAACTCAAAAACATGTAACCTATTCCTGGTATTGAATTAATCCAGACCCAGAAAGACAAACATTGTATGCTCCTTTCCCCACAATAGTTCTTTAGATATGATTATTTCAATTCAAGTAACCACAGAGGTTATGAAACTTGTAGAAGCCAGGGAAGAGGAGGAGTCTTCCTAGGAAGGGAAAATAGAATGAAGTGTTATAAATGTATAAAGGGGAACTTAGAATAGGAGGATTAAATGGGGAAGGGGATGTGAGGACAGGGTAGAGGGGAAATATGGGGAGAGAACTTACACTAAAGCCTTTTGAAAAGCCATATGGAAGCCTACTACTGTAGAAGCTTCCTAAAATTTATGCATATGTAAATTGAATTTAAATAGAGTTTTCATATAATGGTGGAGACAATGCCTTAACTAGACAATATGCTGCTTTTCCATTTTTGAGAAATCTTCAATCAAATCTCTACAATGGTTGTATTAATTTGAGCTCTGCACCAACAGTGAATAAGGGTTCCTTTCTCTCCAAAATCTCTCTAGGGTTTTTTTGTCAGATATATTGATAACAATTTTGATTGGGGTAAGGTGGTATCACAAAGCAGTTTTAATATGCATTTCCATGATGGCTATAGATATTGAACATGTCTTAAAATAGTTACTGGTCATTTATATATTTTGTGAAAACTTTCTATCCACTTTAATAGCCCATTTGTTGATTGGCAGTTTTATTTCCTTGGTACTTATATCTTTAATTCTTTGTAAATTCTGGATATTAACCTCCGGTCTGAAGTATAGGTGGAAAAGATTTTCTCCCAGCTACACTTTCGCTGCTTATAATGGGTCTGTTTAAGTTATTTATATTTTCAAGGCTTAATTTTGATAATGTGACTTAAAAATTCTTTTATTTCTTAGAATAGTTATGGGATGGATGGAGGGGCTGGAATGGGAGTATCAAAAGGAGAAGGGGAGGGGAGAGGGAGAGAACACAATGAAAAACAGCTAAAATTAAGGGTTATTTGAAGGGTAGTATGAAAACCTAATACAATAGAAGCTTACTAAAATATAAACATATGTGAAGGCTGTCTAAATGAAATCACCAAATAATGGAGTAACTGACAATCTCTTGTCACCAAATGAAGCTTTCAATACCAGGATTGGGGTATATATCTAATTGAGTTGTTGGCTGAAGGGGCCCGCTGGGGACCCATACAATCCAGGCTGTTGCCAAGAGTATATAGGTTGCTTTCCACCAACTGATAGCAAGGATCTATTGCTGAAGACAACACCTACACAACCCATTAAAGATGGAGAACTTGATCTGGTGCCTACATAGAGCCTTCACCCCCAGGTCCTAGAGTTTTTGGTACAGGAATATGCTCTGTACCCTGCCAAAAGAGAAACATAAACACCAAGCCAGCCACAAACCCTTTATCTATAGTGGTGTACTGCCTGCAAGATATGCTAGGGTAATGGTGGCAAGAAGTTTGTGGGAGTAACCAATCAATAGCTAATTTGACTTCAGGTCTACTCCATGAGATGGAACACCAATCGAATGATCAATAACATTAGATTAGATAGCTCAGAGACCTAGGGTTAAAGCAAATATTACTGGGGGAAAAGGGTAGTGATAAACTGACTCCTAATGGCATTCTGCTATACTCATAGATCAGTGCCTTGTTCATCCATCATCAGAGAAGCCTCCTCTTGCGGCAGATGGGAACAGAGACGCATAGCTAGACATTAAGCAGAGAGTGAGATACTTTGGAACCCTGAGGTCTAAATGGGTTGTCTCCATCAAATCCGTCCCCTCGATTCAGGAAATTCAGAGGGAATGGAGGTCACCAGGGAAACAAAGCCCTATACATCAACATATGAATTCATAAGAGACTATAGAAGTGTGCACAAGGCCGGCAAGTGTCCAGACCAGGTCTCCTAAGCTAATATTATGGCCTCCGGTTTAGTGTTTTTATGGGACTCCTAAGTGTGTGAATGACTGTGTCTCTGATTCTTGTACCTTCTAACTTGGGTTCTTTGCCTTCCTTGGGTTCTTTGTCTTGTCTAACTTTGATGTGATAGTTTTTGTTTTATCTCATTATACTATATTTTGTTATATTTTGAAAAGTGAATGAACGAATGAATGAATGAATGACTAGCCACTGGGGTAAAGGTTAACAACTGAACTGTTACTTATACCTGTTGGGAGAGGGAAAATCAGTTTTCTCCAATGGAGTGACACTGGGTGTGTCAGTCACTCCAGGGTAGGCCTTATGATGCCCAACATAAAATGGACTCCACATTTTTGGGGGTTTGGTTCCGGTTTTGTGTTTTCTCTCTCTCTCTCTCTCTCTCTCCCCCCCCTTTCTCTCTCTCTCTCTCATATTTTTGTGTGTCATCTTATTTTGTATTTATTTCTTTTTTTGTGTGTGTGGGGGTTGTTGCATTGGGGTTTTTTTTTTTTTGAGAAAGAACTTAAAGTTGGGTGGGTACAGAGCAGGACAGAATCTGGAAGGACTTGAGGGGGAATACGATAAAAATATATTTAAATTAAAACGTTTAAAATAATAACAACCATGGTAATAAATATTATAACAACAGGGCTACAAATGTAAATGTGGCTTTAAAAATTGTTATTTTTATTGTTCTGCAAATGTGGGTGTCTGTGAGTGTACCATTTGGACTGAAAAGGAGCTCAGATCTGTTGCAGCTTAAGTTACAGGAGAGTGTGAGTTGAGAGGCAGACCTGCTGGGGATGGAGCAAGGGTCTTGTAAACAACCTAGTGCTCTTAGGCTCCATGTCCCCAGTCTCCAACATGATTTTGAGTGGGATATTGGACACAAACTGCAATCTTATGCACGCATGGTCTATGCTTTACCCGCTGAGATCTCTCTATGACTGGAGCAATAAGTTCCTCACCTGTGGTCACAATGTACAGATTCCATCACTGGTTTCTGGGGGCGTTAATGATATATTTGTGCCAGTGCTTTTCTAAAATCTGACAAATTTTCTAATTCTGAACCACCTGTGGGTGGAAAGACATCTTGTTCTTTTTCTGCTGTGGGCTTTTCAGTCCTGCTTGGAGTAACTTGTTGCTCAGGGGTGAAGCCTCTGCCTTTTCTTGTCTTTTATGTTACATTAGTCTTTGGCTCCGAGTTCAAAAATGGTCGGTCATTGCTGTGGGGGCTCCTGGGCTGTGTTTCTTCAACTAAATAGAAGACACTGTTCCTTTCATCCATGGTAAAGGATGGGGTATGGGGGTGAGGAGGGCTACATGAGGATTGCCAGAGACTAGCACAAGCACTGTGTAATTGCTTCATATGCCAGCTTTCCCAGTGTTTGAATGGCCTGGCAGTGAGAAGGAAGGACTGGGTTTAAGCAGCCGTGTGCAGAGGAGATAGTTCCCCTTCAAAGTGACCAGCCTCAGCCATTGGGTACTACACTCAAATCACCGAAGAAGCCACATTGTGATGTGGATTCTGTGATGCGGTTAGTCTAATAAGACATGACCACTACTCTAACTGATGCTCTGCAGTGATTTGTATTTGATGGATGTAATGCCTTGAGTTGTATTTTCTTTGACTGTGTGAAAGGACAGCTCTAAAAATAACACTTACATTAGAAGCAGCCTTCCGTTTTCTCTGGGCCATTTAGTTTTTCCCAGTGCGTGCTCTCACAGCAGTTTCTAATTCTGTTCTGAATTTCATTGGAGTGAGTTGGAACGCCAGCCTTCATTTCTAATTGTATTCATTTGTGTCCTCTCCCTCTTTCTTTTTGTTAGATTAGCTAAGGTTTTATCTATCTTATTAACCCTCTCAAAGAATCGGCATTGTTTGGTTGATTTTCTGTATTGTTCTTTTCATTTCAGTTTGGGATCCTAGTTTAGGAGCCAAAGCTTGGGATCTATACTGACCCCTGAGGCTACTGGGCTGGAGATTGTGTCACAACGTGCCCTCAGATTCTGCAGAAGCTGGAGAGTCCTGTGTGTCTGAAGCTCTCCCATCCTCCAGAAAGACAGTTTAATACGATCACCATTTTGAGCTGCTTCTCTCTGCTTCCTGCTTGAGGTTTAAGATGTGAGCTCTCAGCTTGCTGCTCCAGTTACCATGCCTGCTGGCTGCCATCTTTCCCACTGTGATGATGATGATGATGATGATGATGATGATGATGATAGACTCTTATCATACTGGAACTGTACACCCAAATAAACCCTTCCTTCTATAAGTTTCTTTAGTCGTGGTATTTTCTCACAACAACAGAAAAAGAAGCTAGTATTACTATAGTGCTGTAGGAATAGAAATGTGGTGCAGAAGAAAAAAAGCAATATACATAGATCAATGTAATAGAATAGGGGCGTCAGATATAAGTCCATGCAAATAGAGCTACTTGAGATTTTACAAAGATATCAACAATATAATTGGAGAAAAAGACAGCATTTTTAACAAATGATGCTGAGAATCTTAGACCTCATCATGTAGAAATACTGTACCCTTATTACTCACCCTGCACACAACTCAACCCAAAACAGATTAAATAGCTCAACCTAAAGCTTGCTCCTATAGAACTGCTAGAGGAAAGAGTAGGTGTGCTTCAACTTATAGGTACATTAGTAGATGTTCTAAATATGACTCAAGTAGCACAGGAAGACCAACGCTTGACGGATGGAATTTCATGAAATTAAAAACCAGCAGAAATAATGCGCACGGGGGGGGGTGTCTTTAGGATCTAGAGAATATAAAGAACTAAAAAAACTGTCCGTGAAGAAAACAACCCAGTTTAATCTTGTGTTGGGCTAGGGGCAGGGAGAGGCTCAGGTTAAGAGCATCTTCTTTTTGTTTCAGAGAACCCTGAGTCAGATTCTGAGCATCCACATTAGGTTGTTTCTCAAAGACAAAACCAAGACGAAACAAAACAGAAACAACTAGAACTATGGTGTTAGAGATATGCGCCAAGGGTTAAGAGCTCATGTTTTCCCAGAGAAGACTCGAGCTTGTTTCTCAGCACCCATGTTGGGCTCACAAGCACATGTAATGCCAGCTCTATGGGTCTGATGTCTGCAGGAACTGTACTCGGATGGTTGTGCATGTGCACACATGTAGTTAAAAATAAAATCTATTTTTAAAAAGTAGAATAATCTTAACACAGAGTTACTGGCTATACTGCTCCTGAGTATCCATCCAAAGGACCATATGTTGTATTCTAGAGATTCATGTTTACTGCTGCTCTATTCACTATAGCATCGAAATGGAGTCCATCTAGATGTCCTCCAACTAATGAATGGATAAGGAACATGTGGCATATATCACAGTGGAATATTATTCAACTGTACAGAAAGATGTAAAAATTTCAGGTGAATGTAGGAAATTAGAAAAATATGCCATGAGTTCACCCCAATACAGAAAGACAAATATTGCATGTTGTCTCTTATATGAGGGTCTTAGCATTTTGTCTTACATATTTAATATGGAGTACATATGGAATCTTGGTAATTAAAACAGTTCATTAAGAGTGGACTTACAAAAGAAGATGTGATAGTTAAATGCAGGTAAAAGGAAAGGTGAGAGAGGGGATACCGGGAGAGGAAAGATTCAAACATGGAGTGGGTGGGGAATGGGTACATGAAAGGGTGAAGAAAGGTTCAACCAAAATAGTGTATGAAAAAGCTATATGGAAACATACAGTTTTGCAACCTGAGTAAAAATAGAGGGGGTAGTAGAAGACAGGTGACTTGAAAACTTTGAGATTGGGAGATAGTCTGGTTTTAAGATTTAAGTGGGGATGGGAATAGGGACCCCTAGGGAGATGGAGAAATAGAGAGTCGGTTAACCAGAACTAATGATGTTTGAAGAAGTCTTATGGAAAACTACTAATATGCAAGCTAATTTAAAAAATATAATACAAAAAATAGAGTTTGTGCAGATGGAAAGATGGCTTGGTAGTTAAGAGCTTTTGCTCCAGTGTGAATTACCTAGATGAACCCTAGGACAGAGAACTTAAAAGAATAACTATAAATTTCATCAAAGATTCAAGGAATTTAGAAAATACTTAAATAGCACAATCAACTCAAAAAGAATAAATGGCTGAGCGAAGCCCAAGAAAACATAAACATAAGCCTGACTGAAATGATGAAGACAATCCAGGAATTGAAAACTAAATAAAAAATGGAGATGCTGAATGCTATTCAGGCTGAAATGAAGATGGAATTGAAAACCTCATTAAGCCAATTAGAATACTCAGAGGAAAAGCCTTATAAGTAGAATGGACCAAGTAGAAGATAGACTATCAGAACTTGAAGAAAAGGATGAGGAATAAGACCTCACAAGCAATGAATGCACCCCCTCACACACACACACCAAAAAAAAAAAAAACACAGGAAAGGGACTACAGGATACAATGAAAATACCAAACAATAGAATTTCAACAAAGAAGAAATCAACAGTTAATCAGATTCATAACAAATAGATCGAAAAAGTAATCAGAAATCTTCTGACTGAAAAACAGATGGATTCACAGCAGAATTCTATCAGACTTTCAAATTTTTCTTGTTATTAAAAATAAGAACAGAAGAAATAGTTCCAAATTTCTTCTATGAAGCCAGTATAACTCTAAAGTCCAAACTATGTAAACACACACACACACACACACACACACACACACACACACACTGCACCACACCAAACAAAGAAAAAAACAGCTATAGGCTAATAAGGCTAATATTCTTATCCTTAATTATGAATATAAATTCAAAGTTCCTCAAGAAAATATTTGCAAAATGCAAACAGAGATACATTAAAAAGATTATCCACTATGGTCAAGTAGGCTTTATCTCAGAGATGCAGGGATGGTTCAATATATGTAAGTCAATAAGTATATTAAATCATATGAATTCAATGAAAGAAAAACATACAATGATCTTAATAGATGAAGAAAAAGCCTTTGATAAAATTTAGTATGCCTTCATTATAGAAGCCCTAGAGAGAATAGAACTGGAGGAAATATATCTCAACATAAAGACTATACATGACAAACTCACAGTTAACATTTTCCTAAAAGGATAAAAACTCCAAGCAGTTCCAATAAAATAAAAAATGTTATAGGGCTGTCCATTGTCTCCACTTCTTTTCAATATAGTGCTGGAAGCATTAGATGGAGTAATAAGACCAAAAGAAGGAAATTAAAGGGACACAACTAGAACAAGAAGTCAAATTATCCATAGTTGCATACGAGTTGATGCTAATACACAAGAGAGCCACATGACTCCACCATAAAACTGCTAGAAATGAAAAGCAAGTTCAGCAAAATGGCAGTATACTAAAACAACTTATAAAAATTAGTAGCCTTTCTACATACCACGAACAAACACACTGAGAAACAGATTGTGGACACATTCCTATTCACAATACCCTCAAAGAAAAAAAATATTGTGGGATAAATGTAACCAAGGAGGTGAAAGAATTCTACAATGAAAACTTTAAATCTCCAAAGAAAGAGGTTGAGAATGCTAAAAATTGGAAAGACCTTTTGTGCTTATGAATTGGCAGAATTAATAGTGGGAACAATGGCCATTGCATAAAAAGCAATTGAGAAACTCAAGGAAATTACAGTAAGAGAAAATTCTATGATCTAGCTATACCACACTTGGACATATAACCAAAAGGACTCTTTATTTTACTATGAAGATACTTGCTCATCCACATTCTTTGATGCTCTAGCCATAATGACCAGAAACCAAAAACAAGCCTAGATGCACATCAGCTGATGAATGAATAATGAAAATGTGGTCCATTTCATATTGAACTGCTAGGAAAAATTCAATTATGAAATTTGCAAGTAAATAGATGGAGCTGGAAACAGTCACCCTGAATGAGGTAATCAAGACTCAAAAATACAAATATTTTATGTTTTCTCTTATATGTGAATATTTGTTAAGCTTTAGATATGTGTTAATCCAAATAACTGCAGATATTAGGTAGCTAGTAAGGGATCAAGTGGAGGAGTTCTTTCAAAGGAGGGGAAATATAGTACAGTGCTATAATAACATAAAGGAAAAACAAGAGTAGATGATTAAATGGGGAGGGCAAGGTAATAAGGGAATATGAGTCAAGACAATGAACATTAAATGCCTTTTGAAAGCTATGTTGAAACCTACTATTGCAGAAGTTTCAAAAATATACACATATATCAAAATAATATAAATGGAGTCACCATACACTAGAGGAGACAATGTCCCAGTTGGACATCTTATGCCAACAAGTAAAAGTTCTAGTACCAGAAATGGGTTACATCTTATTGTATTTTTGGGCAACTCCAATGGAATATAACTTAGATATATCAACTATACTCTGAGGTAGGCTTGAAGCCCAGGAAGAATTGGCTAACAGAAAATGGACACCAATGATGTATGTGTGCATGTGTGTGTACTTTTTATTTTGTTTTGATATCTTTGTCTATTGATTTTATTTCTTTTTTATGTTTGTCATCTGTTTTGATTTTTGTTTCTTGTTTTCCTCCTCTTTTGAGAGAAAGAGAAAAAACTATGAAGTTGGGTTGGTAGGGAGGTGGGAAGGATCTGGGAAAAGTTGGGGGAGAGGAAAGAATATGATCAAATATGTTGTATGAAATACATTTTTAATAAAATAAAAGGATTTTTAAAAACCCACAACATTCTCCACAGAAATAGAAAATAAATCTAAAATATACATGGAACCCCAAAGGAATCTGGATAGTCAAAGAAATTCTGAGAAAAACCTCCCAACCCTCCCCCCAAACCCAAACCCAAACCAACCAATCAACCAAATTTAAAAAGTGACGGGAAGAAACCAGATTTCAAGACACACTGCATAGCTAGAGTTATTAAAAGCTACATTGTACAGACACATAAATAGATACATAGACCAACGGAACAAAATAGAAGTCTCAACACATGAGTATATATAATTATAGCTGTTTGATATTTGACAAAGATTTCAACAACATACATCAGAAAAAAAGATAGCATCTTCAACAAATGGAGCTGGAAAACTGGGTATCCATATATAGAAAAATTAAATTTGACTCCTATTTGTCACCCCCCCCCTCAATCAACTTTAAATGGATCTGGATCAAGTAACTCAATGTGAAACCTAAAATGCTGAATCCACTAGAAGAAAACATAGGCAGTAGTCTACAATGTGCAGGTGTAGGATGTAGTGAGAATTTTGGTTTCTTTAAAAACATAGAAATGTTATGGGGATATGTTTTTTTGTTTTAGTCCCAGGCATGGGACATGCAGCCGCTTCAGACTGTCCACTGCATCAGACTATGATTTGCCATGTGCTCTGGCAGGGGCATGATTTTGTCAGCTGTAGAAAGTTTCTACAAGTGTATGACATTGGAATTCTGGGAACTCTTGAGAGGATATAAAAAAAATACTAGAGCCCTGAGCGGCTGAGGACACTGTTGCTCCTCTTCCTGCTCCTGTTGCTCCTGCTGCTCCTCCTCCTGCTGCTGTTCTTGCTGCCTCTGCTGTGTGGTGTTTGCTATCCTGATGGTGAAGATCAAAATTTCCCCCAAGGAACTCGATGCCCCTAATCAGCAGGAAGTAATCTAATGATATTGACTCCTCCTTTCCCCTCTACCTTCCTTTCTCTCCTACCTAGTGTTGGGGGGATTAGAAAGAAAGGATAAGGGTGGAGAAGAGTGGTAGAAATAGGGACCCATGAAGTAGCCAAGTCTGGCTACAACAGGAAAGTGCTTTCTGAAAAGAACTTCATTTGCCCAGAAATTAAGGCCAACAATCGACAAGTAGAACCCTATAAAGCTGGAGATTTTCTGTACAGCTAAGACAACAGTTAATTGAGTGATGAGGAACCCATTCTGTGGGAAAGGGATTTTTGACAGCTATACCCAATTAAAAATAACATATGGATTTGAACAGAGAGTTCTCAAAAGAAAGGTGACTAAGAAATAACTTCAAATGTGTTCATCATTGTACTGGCTGGTTTTGTGTGTCAACTTGACACAGGCTGGAGTTATCACAGACAAAGGAGCTTCAGTTGGGGAAATGCCTCCATGAGATCCAGATATGGGGAATTTTCTCAATTAGTGATCAAGGGCGAGGGCCCCTTGTGGGTGGTGCTATCCCTGGGCTGGTAGTCCTGGGTTCTATAAGAAAGCAAGCTGAGCAAGCCAGGGGAAGCAAGCCAGTAAGAAACATCCCTCCATGGCCTCTGCATCAGCTCCTGCTTCCTGACCTGCTTGAGTTCCAGTCCTGACTTCCTTTGGTGATCAACAGCAGTGTGGAAGTGTAAGCTGAATAAACCCTTTCCTCCCCAACTTGCTTCTTGGTCATGATGTTTGTGCAGGAATAGAAACCCTGACTAAGACAATCATCAACAATTAGGAAAATGCAAATTAAAACAACTTCGAGATTCTATCTTACTCCAGTCAGAAATGTTAAGATTAAGAAAAGAACTTACAACAAATGCTGGTGAGGATGTTGGGAAAGGGGAACCCTCATTCACTGCTAGTGGGAGTGTAAACTGGCACCGGCACTCTGGAATTCAGTGAGGAGAATTCTCTAAAAGCTAAAATAAATCTATTGTATGACCCAGTTATACCACTCCTTGGCATATGACTAAAGGACTTCCTGATCTACAGATACTTGCTTGGCCCTATTAGTTGTTGCTGTCTATTCACAATAGTTAGTAAATGGAAACAGTCTAAATGTCCTTCAAGCAATGAATGGGTAGTGAAAAATGTGGCCCATGTGCACTATAGAATACTACTCAGCTTTAAAGAAAAACAAAATAATAAAATTTGCGGGTATGTGGATATTAACAGAAATTATTAAATTGAATGAGGTATCCTAGAGACAAAAAGAAAACCACTGCACATTTTCTGTTTCTTCACTCCAAACCTTCAGATATGAGCAAATAATTTGGAGTAAATGCAGAAACCAGGAAAGTAAAAAGTGACCAAGGCAGTAGTGGCGCACACCTTTAATCCCAGCACTTGGGAGGCAGAGGCAGGCAGATTTCTGAGTTCAAGGCCAGCCTGGTCTACAAAGTGAGTTCCAGGACAGCCAGGGCTATACAGAGAAACCCTGTCTCGAAAAACAAAAACAAAAACAAAAAAAAAGTGACCAAAAGTGTGGAGAAAGAACTCTAGAGAGAAAATTACAGGGAACAGGTTATATGAAGGGAGACATGAGAAAAACAGTTTTAATTTGGATTGGGGAGGACAATACAGAAGGAGAGGGGACAGGGGAGGCATGAATAACATTGTTTGCAATAATAATAGTGAATTATATTATTTCATATACACCTAAAATTACATGAACACACATGAGTGTATATTTAAATATGCATACATAGAAGTGTATACACACATATATGCATATATATATATATATGCACCATAAATTATTAACAGAATCCCCAGTGCCAGACATGGAAAGCCTCTTTTTAAGTTGTTGGTCATAAGAGTCCAGGATACTCTAAAATCAACGTAAGTTATTGCTTTTGCCCTTGGTTGCTTCCTAGAAGTTGAAGGTGGGACCTTATTGCCGAGGACACCACAGACTTTGGACACAGGCCTTGATGGATTTGAGCTGGATCTGACCTGAAGGCCTACTTCTTCAGGATTATAGAATGATGCTATGCAAGTTGCTAAGGGAGGAAAGCTGTAATTTGAATTTTTTTGTAAAGCCTTACTTTTAATGATGGTTCTTATGCTTTAACCTTTCTTGTAGCCCACCAGCCACCAGAGGAAAGAGAGGGTATGAGGGAAATGGACGTGTTTAAAAAGGTTTTTTGGAGCAACTCCCGTCTGTGTTGTCTGGAAATCAGCAGTTCAGTTCACAGGTTAGCAGGCAGTGGCAACTTGATCCACTAGCAAACACTTCATGGATACATCAGCAGTCCAGTTTGGTAGAGTCAGGTTAGCAACAGTGGTGACACAACCTAGCAGAGACAGCCAGGCCTCAGCCTCAGCTCAAGTCAGCAAGAGGAACCAGGAGAGATGCCAGGAGAAGTTCTCAGGTTCCTCTCTCAGGGAAGTGAAGATCAGCAAAGATGCAAGACCCACAAGCATTGCACAGCTAGCTGCATAAGCAAGCCAAGCTCTGTCTTTGTCACTCTTTCGAGTCCTATTTTATACCGTCCAAACATCCTTCATGTGCCTTGCCAGCATGGCTCTTGCCTCAGCACCTATACCCAGTCAGCCTGAGTCTGAGGAGTCCTGAAAAATGCAGCTCAATTACACAATGGAAGGCGGACCAATACATGTGTGTTGTTAGCAAAGAATCCCTCATCACATGTCCTTTCATGTACTTGCTTTAGCAGAACACCCTCTCTCCTGTGTCTGCTTCAGGGAAATGTTCCTTCACGAGTCTGCCTTAGTCTTTCACCTGTGTCCACTTCAGGAAAACACTCCTTCATGTGTTTGCCCTAGCAAAACACCATCCAGCACAACGGATTCTCCAAAGAACCCTTAAGTTTCCACTTCAAAAGATGATTAATAGTCCTCCTCAGTCTTGATGCCTATGAAACACAGCATGACAAACACTGCAAGATAAGGGCACGATGATGGCAATTGTTTCGAAGTGATATTCAACAACTCTCTCTTTTTGAATTTAAGGAAGGCTGCTCAATAGGAAAGAAATCATGCCTGTTCCTGTAAACCCAGTCACTCTTTGCTAGTGAGTTGACCGTTCTTAGATGAGAACACACTTCTGCCACTTTCCTAAACTTAAATGCATTCTATTGCATTCCAAATGCTTAGCTGTATATCCTTACATGGGTGTGGCTCTCACCTCATTAAAAAAGCTTGGTTTTGTAAGAAATGAAGATCATTTCAGAGGGTAACAAAGGATCAAAATTCAAGAACAACTGACCAACCATGGTATGCCCAGCCCCAGTTGATACATATGTCTAAGCCCTTCACCTGCAGTATGGGGAATACTGTGGAGTGTGTGTGTGTGTGTGTGTGTGTGTGTGTGTGTGTGTGGTGTGGGGGTGTCTGCACTGTAGGAGGCAGAGGAACAGGAAGTCTTCTGCCAAATTATGTCTTCTAGACATGACGGGAAATATTCTCTCATGAAATCTCAACAATAGGCTGCTTCACAAAGGCTTGAACAATGATAACCCCATTTAAATTCCACTGTGTGAGGGTGAAAGCTCATGGGGACTCACACTTCAAGAAAAAGCTGTAGGTAATTAATGCCTACTGATAGAGGGGTAATTAGTTTTCCCCAGGGAATGAGACCTCTAAATGGTTATCCAAACCCGAGTGGTCAGTCCTGAAACCCTGCACAGGCGCAGGCACAGGCGCGCACACACACACACACACACACACACACACACACACACACACACAGAGAGAGAGAGAGAGAGAGAGAGAGAGAGAGAGAGAGAGAGAGAGAGATGGAAGGGAGACATTCTACAGTACTAATGAGTTGGTATGTCTAGGAAACAAATGGTCAGTTCAAAAGTTTGTGGTTGCTGTTGTTTGTATTCTTTTAACTCTTTTTAGTTTTTTTTTAGGGGGGATTATAATTACATCATTTCCCCTTCCATTTCCTTCCTATAAACCCTCCTATGTAACCTTCCGTCTTGCTCTCTTTCAAATTCATTCCCAAATACATATTTGGGAACCTGCTCTGTCTCTGCAATGTTACTTGTATGTATGTATGCTTTCAGGGCTGACAATTTGGTATTGGACAACCAATTTGCATGGTCTTTCCTAGGGACGGCTCTTTCCATCTCTATCAGTATTCTTTAGTTACCTATAAAGATTGTAAGAGCCAGAGGAACATGGAGTTTGCTATGCATATTTTAGAAATGTCAGAATGTACCCATAAAGTTTTACTAATATCGTTGCCTAAACATGATCTGAACAAGGATAACAGCAATAGAAATGCTAATGTGGACCCAGGAAAAATTATGAAGCCTTAGCCATAGAAAAGGGAGTTTTGTAAGAAAAGAATCTTGAGGAAAAAGAACCAGTGGCAATAAATTATCTTTGTCTGTATGCTGAATAAATAAAGTTACTCTAAAAAGACATCTTAAAGACAGCCATGGGATTATGAGTATAGACTGTTAGACAACACAAGAAAATGTTCTGAATCATCTTGTTTACAGTTATTTTAATTTGTGAGAGTATAATATAATCATAAATTTCTCCCTTTCCTTTCCTCCCTCCAAGCATTCCTGTATACCTCATTTTGTTCTCTTTCTAATCTGTGGCCTGCTTTTTATTATTAATTGTTACATACACACACAAATTGAGAAGTATAACCTGTTCAATATTCATGATGTTGTGACAACAACACTAGGCATGATAATGTGGAGAGACAAAGCCCATGAGGTTGCAACCCTGCAAAAAGAACTAAAGTCAACTAAGGAAAACTGAAAAGTGGGGAATAGTCTTCCCTAGGAACAACACACCAATTCGTTATCTAATACTCCGTGATCAACCCTGAAACACATCTGTACAAGTGTGTGTGTTGTTTGTGTGTGAGACAATTAATGAAAAAGAAAAAAGAATCAGATTCTAAAGTATATATGGAAATTCAAAATCCCAAGAATAATCAAAGCATTACTGAAGAAAAATAGCAAAACTACATGACTTTTATGATCATACATAAGATATATTACAAAGCCATATTAATTAAGGGAACTATGTTCATATAAGAACAGACAAAACAGATCTTCACTCCTGTGACTGAGCAGGTTGTTACGGCCAGGAACACAGAGAACACCTGAGTGTAAGATCACATGGGACTCGGTCCGCCAGGGCCCCACTTGCACCCAGGAGCTGGGAAGCCCCACAGCACTCTGTACCAGGGGAAAGTCGGTCACCCAGGGATGCTGAGATAGGCTTGAAGGCACACAGGAGGGGCAAGCACCAGCCAGAGCCAGCAGGACCAACTAATACCAGAGGTAACCAGATGACAAAAGGCAAATGTAGGAAAGTTACTAACAGAAATCAAGGCAATATGGCACCATCCAAACCCAATTCTCCCACAACGGCAAGTCCTGGACACCCCAACACAACAGAGGGCACAGAGACAGTATCCAAATTAACAAAACCAGAAATGAAAAGGGAGATATAACAATAGAAACTGAGAAAATTCAAAAAATCATCAGATCCTACTACAAAAGCCTATACTCAACACAACTTGAAAATCTGGATGAAATGGACAATTTCCTAGACAGATACCAAAAACCAAAGTTAAATCAGGATCAGACAGAACATCTAAACGGTCCCATAACCCCTGAAGAAATAAGGGCAATTGGGACCTCCAGGCACAGGGACAGTCAAGAATAATAGCGCTTGGGTTTCAGGCAGCTTGTGTGTACCCTGATCCCAAGAGCTGGGCAGGTTTGCAGTAACCGACGCACTAGCTCTGCTGTGGGACTTCTGCCCTGCAGAGGGACCCCCACACTGGGAGAGATCACACCCCCACGCACAGGGCGGAAGCCTACCAGCCTCCCTTTGGCGACCTCTGCTCTGGGAATCCACTACGCTGAGCCTTTGGATGTGCAGGGATTCTCCAATATAACATCACTTGGGGCAAGGCACATCAGGGCTCCAAAGTCACTCAGGAGCAGGGCAGGCCCCAGAAATCGGTGCCAGGGGAATCCTGGTAATCCAGGGGGGTCAGGAATAGCCTTGCAGGCTCACAGGAGGTCCAACCAACAGCCAGTGACAGCAGGACCAACTAACACCAGCGGTAACCAGATGGCAAAAGGCAAACGTAGGAACGTTACTAACAGAAATCAAAGTAATATGGCACCATCCGAACCCAACTCTCCAACAGCAGCAAGTCCTGGATACCCCATCACACCCGAAAGACAAGATCTGGATTTAAAATCATTTCTCATGATGCTATTAGAGGATTTCAAGAAAGTCACAAATAAATCTCATAAAGAATTACAGGAGAACATGAATCAAGGGTTAGAAGCCCTTACAAAGGAAACACAAAAATTGCTCATGCAGACACTAAGAGAACACAAATGCCAGTCTAGACTACTATACCCAGCAAAACTCTCAATCACCATAGATGGAGAGACCAAGATATTCCATGATAAAACCAAATTTTCACAATATCTTTCCACAAACCCAGCCCTGCAAAGGATAATAGGTGGAAACCGCCAATACAAGGAGAGAAACAACACCCTGGAAAAAATGAGATAGTAACCTTCTTGCATCAAACTCAAAAGTAGATAACCACTTAAACATAAAGATAGCGTCAAGAATAGCAGATGGCAATAATCACTATTACTTAATCTCTCTTAATATCAATGGTCTCAATTCCCCAATAAAAAGACATAGACTGACAGACTGGATATGTAAACAGGACCCAGCATTTTGCTGCATGCAGGAAACGCACCTCAGTGTCAAAGACAAACACTACCTCAGAGTAAAGGGCTAGAAAACAATTTTACAAGCAAATGGTCCCAGGAAACGAGCCGGAGTAGCCATCCTAATATCAGATAAAATTGACTTTCAACCTAAAGTCATCAAAAAAGACACAGAAGGACACTACATACTGATCAAAGGAAAAATCCACCATCAAGAACTCTCAATTCTGAATATCTATGCTCCAAATGCAAGGGCACCCTCATTCGTAAAAGAAACTTTACTAAAGCTCAAAGCACACATCGCACCTCACACAATAATAGTGGGTGACTTCAACACCCCGCTCTCTGAAATGGATTGTTCAGGAAAGCAGAAACTAAACAGGGACACAGTGAATCTAACTGAAGCCTTGGACCAAATGGAACTAACATACATACATATATATATATATATGTATGTATATATATATATATAACATTTCATCCTAGAGCAAAAGAATACACCTTCTTCTCAGCAACTCATGGTACCTCCTCCAAAATCGACCATATAATTGGTCACAAATCAGACCTCAACAGATATAAGAAGATCGAACTAATCCCATGCCTCCTATCAGATCTCTATGGAATAAGGGTGGTCTTCAATGGCAACAAAAACAACAGACAACCCACATACACATGGAGACTGAACAATGCTCTACTCAATGATAACTTGGTCAAGGAGGAAATAAAGAAAGAAATCAAAGACTTTTTAAAATTTAATGAAAATGAAGGCACAACATACCCTAATTTATGGGACACAATGAAAGTGGTGCTAAGAGGAAAATTCATAGCCCTGAGTGCCAACAAAAAGAAACGGGAGACAGCATACACTAACAGCTTAATGGCACACCTGAAAGCCCTGGAACAAAAAGAAGCAAATATACCCAAGAGGAGTAGAAGGCAGGAAATCATCAAACTCAGGGCTGAAATCAATCAAGTAGAAACAAATAAAACCATACAAAGAATCAACAAAACAAGGAGTTGGTTCTTTGAGAAAATCAACAAGATAGATAAGCCCTTAGCCAGACTAGCCAGAGGGCACAGAGACAGTATCCAAATTAGTAAAATCAGAAACGAAAAGGGAGAGATAACAACAGAAACTGAGGAAATTCAAAAAATCATCAGATCCTACTACAAAAGCCTGTATTCAACACAACTAGAAAATCTCAAGGAAATGGACAATTTCC
Source organism: Tokudaia tokunoshimensis (assembly GCA_036184795.1). Lineage (NCBI taxonomy): Eukaryota > Metazoa > Chordata > Mammalia > Rodentia > Muridae > Tokudaia > Tokudaia tokunoshimensis. The sequence continues at coordinate 53,176,670 of BTHU01000023.1, forward strand.
TTCACAGATACCAAATATCAAAATTAAATAAGGATCAAATAGACCATCTAAACCATCCTATAACCCCTGAAGAAATAGAAGTCGTCATTGGAAGTCTTCCAACCAAAAAAAGCACAGGTCCAGATGGTTTTAGTGCAGAATTCTATCATACCTTCAAAGAAGATCTAACACCAATACTCTTCAAACTATTCCACAAAATAGAAACAGAAGGAACACTACCCAACTCATTCTATGAAGCCACAATTATGCTAATACCAAAATCACACAAAGATCCAACAAAGAAAGAGAATCTCAGGCCAATCTCTCTTATGAATATCAATACAAAAATACTCAATAAAATTCTTGCCAACCGAATCCAAGAACACACCAAAACGATCATACACCACGATCAATAGGCTTCATCCCAGGGATGCAGGGATGGTTCAATACAAGGAAGTCCATCAATGTAATCCACTACATCAACAATCTCAAAGAAAAAAACCACATGGTCATTTCATTAGATGCTGAGAAAGCATTTGACAAAATTCAGCATCCTTTCATGCTAAAGGTCTTGGAAAGATCAGGAATTCGAGGCCCATATCTAAACATAGTAAAAGCAATTTACAGCAAACCGGTAGCCAACATCAATCTAAATGGAGAGAAACTTGAAGCAATCCCACTAAAATCAGGGACTAGACAAGGCTGCCCTCTCTCTCCATATCTTTTCAATATAGTACTTGAAGTTCTAGCTAGAGCAATTAGACAACAAAAGGAGGCCAAAGGGATACAAATTGGAAAGGAAGAAGTCAAACTATCACTATTTGCAGACGATATGATAGTATACTTAAGCGAACCAAAGAACTCCACCAGAGAACTCCTACAGCTGATAAACAACTTCAGCAAAGTGGCCAGATATAAAATCAACTCAAGCAAGTCAGTAGCCTTCCTATACTCAAAGGATAAGCAGGTTGAGAAAGAAGTAAGAGAAATGATACCCTTCACGATAGCCACAAACCATATTAAGTATCTTGGTGTGACTCTAACCAAACAAGTGAAAGATTTGTATGACAAGAACTTCAAGTCTCTGAAGAAAGAAATTGAAGAAGACCTCAGAAGATGGAAAAATCTGCCATGCTCATGGATCGGCAGGATTAATATAGTAAAAATGACAATCCTGCCAAAAGCAATATACAGATTCAATGCAATCCCCATCAAAATCCCAACTCAATTCTTCATAGAGTTAGAAAGAGCAATTCAAAAATTCATCTGGAATAACAGAAAACCCAGGATAGCTAAAACTATTCTCAAGAGTAAAATAACTTCTGGGAGAATCAATATCCCGGACCTCAAGCTGTACTACAGAGCAAAGTGTTAAAAACTGCATGGTATTGGTACAGTGACAGGCAGATAGATCAATGGAAAAGAATTGAAGACCCAGAAATGAATCCACACTCCTATGGTCACTTGATCTTTGACAAAGGAGCTAAAATCATCCAGTGGAAAAAAAGACAGCATTTTTAACAAATGGTGCTGGTTCAACTGGTGGCTAGCATGCAGAAGAATGCAAATTGACCCATTCTTATCTCCTTGCACTAAACTCAATTCCAAGTGGATCAAGGACCTCCACATAAAACCAGACACACTGAAACTAATAGAAAGGAAGCTGTGGAAGAACCTTGAGCACATGGGCACAGGTGTAATTTTCCTGAACAGAACACCAATAACTTATGCTCTAAGATCAAGAACAGACAAATGGGATCTCATTAAATTACAAAGTTTCTGTAAGACAAAGGACACTGTCAACAGGACAAAACAGCAACCAACAAATTGGGAAAAGATCTTTACTAACCCTACATCTGACAGAGGGCTCATATCCAATATATACAAAGAACTCAAGAAGTTAGACTCCAGAGAGCCATGTAACCCTATTAAAAATGGGGTACAGAACTAAACAAAAAATTTTCACCTGAAGAATATCAAATGGCTGAGAAGCACCTAAAGAAATGTTCATCATCCTTAGTCATTAGGGAAATGCAAATCAAAACAACCCTGAGATTCCATCTCACACCAGTCAGGATGGCTAAGATCAAAAACACAGGAGACAGCAGTTGTTGGCGAGGATGTGGAGAAAGAGGAACACTCCTCCACTGCTGGTGGAATTGCAGGCTGGTACAACCACTCTGGAAAGCAGTCTGGCGGTTCCTCAGAAAACTGGGCATGGCACTCCCGGAGGATCCGGCTATACCACTCCTGGGCATATACCCAGAGACTTTACCTGCATGCAATAAGGACACATGCTCCACTATGTTCATAGCAGCCTTATTTATAATAGCCAGAAACTTGAAAAAACCCAGATGTCCCTCAACAGAAGAATGAATACAGAGAATGTGGTATATTTACACCATGGAATACTACTCAGCTATTAAAAACAATGAATTAATCAAATTCCTAGGCAAATGGTCAGAACTTGAAAATATCATCCTGAGTTAGGTAACCCAATCACAAAAGAACACACATGGTATGCACTCACTGATAAATTGATATTAGCCCAGAAGCTCGGAATACTGAAGACACAATTCACAGATCAAATGTTGCCCAAGAAGAAGGAAGGAGAGGCCCCTGGTCCTGGAAAGGCTTGATGCAGCAGTGTAGGGGACCAGGACAGGGAAGCGGGAGGGGGTTGACTGGGGAACAGGGGGAAGGGGGAGGGCCTATGGGACTTTCAGGGAGGGGGGAAACGGGAAAGGGGAAATCATTTGAAATGTAAATAAAGAATATATCTAAGGAAAAAAGAAAAGAAAAGAAATTTAAAAAAAGAACAGACAAAACAAATAGCAAAATGTAGCACCAACACAGGTATCAATAATTTGATTTACGACAAAGATCATATCATAAAAAGGAAAACTATATTTACAGAAAATACTTTGGAGTTAATTAAATGTCTGTTTAAAAACAAGCAAACCTAGACCTTTTACCCACACTGGTACAGATAACATACACAAAAATTGGTTCTAGATAGGGTACAAATATACATGAGTTGAGACAACAATATGATATCTGGAAAATATTTTTATGGTCATGGTAAAATAAAGATTTCTTAATCAAGCCAAAGAAGTATTAACATAGAAAAAAACTGAATGGTATCAACGTTGAAAAAAATCTGTTCATAAAACCTCCTTAGAGTCTATAAATGCAAGTCACTGTGATTTCTGGTGGATGGAGTTCATACAGAAAAAGCTCCTCCAGGTAATAGAAACAAATTCGGGAGGAAAAAGTGGACAATGACTTTTAAGAGAATTTGTAAAATATATACAAACAAATAACAAGCACACAGAGAGGTGCATACTCATTACCAGAATGATCTAAAGCAAACACACAGTGCGCTAGCACTCACAACCACTAGAATGGGCATTCTTTTAATTAAAGCATGATGTCTGATAACAATATTCTAAAACTGTTTGAACCCTTAAAATATTATTAGAAGTTCATTTTTTTGTTTGTGTGTACATGATTTTGTATTGTTATTGAGTATATTGGATAACAAATTAGGCGTTCATCACTGAAGAGAGGTTTTATGTATATACCTATATAATAATAGCAACAATAATAAAGAAAAAGGGGCCATAAATTTGAGGAGTTGGGAGAAACATGAAACGGGTTAGAGAAAGGGAAATGAGAAATATGTAATTATATTTTAATCAAAAATATTTGAAAATAATTAGGAGGTTTTTTAGTACATTGTAGTATATGGTTGTAGTATCTAATAAACATAATTAGATATATAAGCTATGGTTCGACAATTTTATTCTTGTATGTGTGTCATAAAGAAATTTGTACACACAGTACCAAAAGATATGTACTAGATAGAATCTTTATAGTACAATTTGCCTTCAAATATGGAGAAAAAATACTGTCCCAATGATCTAATTCTATTGTAGTCTCTTCATATAATGAAATCAGGATCTGTAATTGCACTCAATAACATAGGAATTGCAAAAGGAATTCTTTTATCTCATCCAAATTATTTTTATTTTTTGAAAAATATAAAATTAAAGTATATTAAGTCATTTCCCTCTCCTCCCATCTCTAATCCCTCACTTATTTTTATTATTATTATTATTATTATATTATATTAATAATAATATTATATATTATATTATTATTATTATTATTATTATTGTTGTTGTTGATTTGCTCTCAAACTCATGGTCTCTTTCCTTGAATTATTATTGCTACATATATATGTGCATAAATATATAAGCAGAACCTGCTGAGTCTGTGTGGGGTTGCTGTTTATGTATATGATTTCCGCATTGACCACTTGATATTGAATAACTGATTGGAGGCATCCAGCTGCCTCTCTCAGCAGTCCTTAGTTTCCCACAGTTATTTGTCTAAGATCGACTCCCCCATGTTAGCATGTTCATTTCTGTTGTCATTCTTCAGCTTTTCTTAAGCTAGTCATTTTTTTCTTTTTTTTTTTAAAGAAATGTAAATTTATTTTCAAACTATTTTTAAGTGAGCATTGATTTGAAAAATAATCTTTGATTAAAAACAATGACAACTAACAGTAAGTCTGCATTATATAATTACAATTATCTTTACATAGTTTCTTACTAAAATATTGGAACTATCTTTAATATTATGGGGATCATTTTGCAGAAAAAATTCTACCAATTCTGAATGGATTTTATGTTTGAACACTTTCTTGGCTATATTTTGTTGCATCTCTTTTAGTGTGATATGGAATATTTGAAACTAGGTGTGGGATCAACAAAGTTATGAAGTTAGTTCAAACTTTCTTTTACAGTAGGTAATTTAAATTCAGCAGTTTGCCTTTTAGCCACCCGCTTAGGACAGCTTCCTTTGTTATCTCGTCTTTTGTTTTGTTGAAACAACCTTTTTCTTTATTACATCAATTAACCAAACCTTTTCACTACCCAGCTTGTTTCTAACTCTGCACCTTTCTCGAGAATTTCTCTATAATCCCCATCTTCTAATCCTCAAAGATCACAGACAGGTTCCTTTTGGGCTGTTCAAAATTCCACTTTTTACACTGTAGATTGTAATTATGGAAATTGCCTTTTATCTTTTATCTTGTACATCCTCACTTTCTCCCCAAATCACAAAACTCAAGTTGTTTCCATCCCTTAAGTTGTTCGCTGCTCATGATCACACCTTGATTCATTGGTTGAGTCAAAATTGAAGTATTAGGGGTAAAGAACATGCACCTTGTTGGACAATTCTTGCTGGTTAAGGGTTCAGCAGGAGGGTGAACTGGAGAATTATCCAGAATTAATGCTGCCATGATGTCCTTCCCCTTCAGGAAATCTTAGATCATTAAGTGGAAAACGATGGTCCCCAGGAACAAAATTTAGAAAGAATCGTTCTGAAAACCATTGTCTTGTGAACTAAACATCTTTACTAGGTTAATGCATTATAGATAATGGACTTGTGACCTCTCTCACACTTTTGGGTACTTTTGCTTTTCCAATGACTGATGTTAATTTGTGAGTTCTGTTTGCATTTGCACACATAAGGGCAGACAACTATTCTTGGTTTATTTTCCTCCCTGGTAGGCAGGTATCTTTTTCTACTTGCTTGAGTGTTCTCTGGTGTTGATTTTCAGTCTCATCCCCATTGCACATTTGGGCTAAATGTAGTTTTTCCTCTTTAATTATCATAGACACTTTTTTTTTTTCCAAAATGGCTCAACATGTTCTGAAACTGAACCTCAAACAGGTTCCCTATGTATTTTGGGTTCCCAAAATTGCATGTCTATTTCAAAATATAAAAAGTCAACCAGTGCTGCCCTTAAAATCTGTTCAGCCAAAACACAGTGTAAATCTTTCTGCGGCAGTCTGAAGCTCCATGCCTTTAACAGGGAGATGAGCATTTCTGTTGGTACTACATGTAAACTGCATCATCTACATTATCATATTTGGTTTCTGTCAGGCCCTTTTCTCTTTGAAGCCCCTTTAATGGGATATCCTGTTTTAGCAGAAAATTCAGTCCATTTTTTTGTTGCTGTTGTTTTTTTTTCAAATGTTGTTCCCCCTCCCTGTCCCTCCCTCGCCTAGCCTCTTCCTCCCATAACCCTCCCCTTCTCTGAGAGAGTGGGACCCCTCTGGGTAGCCCACCTCTCTAGCACATCAACATTAGACACATCCTCTCCCACTGAGGCCAGACAGGTAGCCATGAAGACTGAGATGCTTGTCTGCTACATATGTGCCTGGGGGCCTCGTTCCAGCCTGTGTATTGTCTTTGTTTGCTCACTCAGATTCGGAGAGTTTCCAAGGGTCCAGGTTAGTTGACTCTGTTGGTTCTCCTGTGCAGTTCCCATCTATTTCTGAGCCTTTGATCCTTTCCCCAACTCCTCCATAGGCGTTCCCAACCTCCATCTAATGTTTGTCTGTGGGTCTCTGCATCTGTTTCTGTCCACTCCTGGTGGAGCCTCTCAGAGGACAGTTATGCTAGACTCCTGTCTGGAAGCATAACAGAGTATCACTAATAATGCCAGGGATTGGTGCTTGCCCATGGGATGGGTCTCTAGTTTGGCTGGCTATTGGTTGGCCTTTCCTTCAGTCTCTGCTCCATCCCTGCACTTCTTTTAGACAGGACAAATTCTGGGTTGAAAATTTAGTGGGTGGATTGGTGTCCCTATCCTTGCACTGGGGTCCTGCCTGGCTATAGGAGGTGGCCTCTACAGGTTCCATGGTCCCACTGTTAGGTATCTCAGCTAAGGCCATTCACATTGAGTCCTGGAAGCCTCCCCCTATCTCAGGTCTCTGGGACCTCTGAGAGATTCTCTTCCCCAACCCCCACCCCCACCCCAGGGAGCTTCATATTTCCACTCATTCTTCTGGCCCTCTGGCCCTCTCTCCTATCTTTCCTTGATCCTGATCCTGCCTCTCCATTCCCCTCCTCAGCCTACCCCCTCCAGTTTCCTCTCTCCCTCTACCTCTTATGACTATTTTGTTTTCCCTTCTAAGTGTGATTCAAGTATCGTTGTTTGGGTCTTCCATCTTATTTAACTTCTGTGGGTCTGTGGGGTGTATTATGGGCATTCTGTACCTTATGACTATTATCCACTTATCAGTGAGGACATACCATGCATGTCCTTTTGGGTCTGGGTTACCTCACTCAGGATGATATTTTTTTAATTCCATCCATTTTGCCTGCAAAATTGATATGTCCCCATTTTTAATAGCTGAATAGTACTTCATTGTGTAAATGTCCCACATTTTCTGTATCCACTCCTCTGTTGAGGGACATCTGGGTTCTTTCCAGGTTCTGTCTATATGAAGAAGGCTGCTATGAACATAGTGGAACATGTGCCCCTGTGGCATGGTGGGGCATCTTTTGAGTATATGCTCAGGAGTGGTATAGCTGGGTCTTCAGGTAGAACTATTTCCAATTTTTTGAGAAACTGCCAGATTGATTTCCAGAGTGGTTGTACAAGTTTGCAATCCCACCAGCAAATGTTGATACAATACAGATGTAGAGAGCCATATTGGGATGCCATGCCACCTGGCAGAAAACTGACACAGACCAAGGTGAAGTTCCTCCCCCAGCCTTTGAGCAGGAATTTCAGACTTGGACTCTAGTCACTACTTCTCATCTAGGGTGTAGCTCTAGCCAATTGTTCTTCAAGGACCTACAGCTTCCTGAGAGGCACCAGCCAGCTGACTCCAGTCACCTGTGGAGCAAGTGACCTGGTTCTGCGAGAGACTCCAGCCTTTGGGGGAAGGGTTTTCCCTCTGCCTATATATATTTGAGAGACCCCCGATTAAACTTTGAGCCTTGAACAGGAAATCTAGTCTTGGCTTCATGTTTCTCTCGTCATCCTGTCCTTCTAGCCCCAGCTTTCCTTCCAGGTTGCCCAGTGACCCGTTTGAAGTAACTGCGGGCAGTTACAGAGATGGTACAGATACCAAATTCATTCATAACCCCTTTAAGAGACTTCCCAACTTCAATTCTACTTAGGACTTTCATTTTCTTCTACAAATTCAGTGTATTATTTCTCTCTCTTGTTTCTTCTGAATTTGACTTAAGACAACCAATAGAGAAAATAAACCCTTAGTAAACTGGGGGAAAAGGTTTGATTTTTTTAAAACAAACTCCAAAAAACTAGCTAAAGATCTTCGAAGGCCACAAGCTTTTGTAGTAGAAAGTAACGGACTGGAAAGGCCGAGGGTTCTTGACTGAAGTGCAGAGGTTAGAGAGGTAAGGACTTACTCAAAGCTGCTATTGTCTAGTGTCAGGGCAGAGGATGTCAGTCGTCACAGGTTTCTGCTTATTCTCTCAATCAGGACCAATATAGATGCCTGCATGTTTTCCCTAACTATGCAGGGGAGGGGACACAGTAAAGCAGGAAGCAACTCAGAGATGTTCCTACAAGAACAGATCTGGATGGGATGTCCATCAAAAGCAATGCTGGAAAAAGTCTGAAAGTTCCAAAGATAATGATAGAGTGAGTGCATGCAGCAGTGGTGCAGCTCCCACTCCAAAGCAACCTGATTTTACCTCACTGTTAGGACAGAAAATGGTATTCATGTTGTTCTGACTACAGCATCCGCTAGGCAAGTTCAAATATTTATTGAGACTACAAGCTTCAAGGACCCTGACATTGAACAACTGGATAGCAACAGCTTGGAAACAGTTGTGCAGAATTGTTAGGTAAAGGAAAGTTAGTAGGTTGTACACATGAATGTGATCTAAATTTTACTTCAGTCAATATAGGAGTGAGCTTTGAGTGACACTAAGGTCCCTAAATAATCTGTAAATATGGAAATAGTCTTTCACAGTACTTTTCCATTCTCAGATCTTCTTTCTTGAGCATTCTAGATATATGTTACTGAGTGTTAGTTTTCAGTGAAATGTTTTCATTTTTTTTTTTTTGGCATCTCATCAAGTTTCAGGAGCATGTCAGTTGTTACATAAAAGTCCAGAAAGTGTGCAAAATGTTTTACTGGAGTTTAAAACAAAAATCCGTCCTTTCATTTGTTTTCCTAAATTTACGTTAGGGTGTTAAATGGTGTGTTTTGTATGTCAGAATTGAATTTTTATTCATTATCGATTTTACTTAATTTGAACCAATGAAGATTCAAAAGCTGGTCTTTCTGATAAACTGTTTCCCACAAGTTCTTCAGATGGCAAATTCTATACAGCTCCGTGCCCTCAACATTCCTTACCGGCTTTCCCTGATGCCATTCCAGGTCTTTTGAAATGTCCTACTTTGGATATTTCATGGTTTTAATTCCAGATACGCAATCTCACAGGAATAACAAAAACTACCACTGCAGTCCATTTGAGGTGCTTCGGGGAAGTATAATGTTGGAGAAAAGCAGACCTTATGATAACAATAAGCCCACATCCTGGCTTAGCACCTGCTACTGACAAAATGTGTGGTCAGTAAGCAAATGACGTCTTAGGTCTCAATTTCTTTGTCAAGGAAAATACAAACAACCCACTTCACAATTTAAAACATATCATTCAAAAATAAAAACAAACCCCCGCCAAAAAAAAAAAAACAAACCCAAAAAACAGAAAACAAAAAAACAAAAACCCAGATGGTCACGAGGAAAACATCACAAGACTCAGTAGGCATTTAAAATCCTCCTCGTCATCGCAGAAGGAAGCTGCGGGAGGCTCTGCAAGCACAGCCTGGAACGGGAGGGGTGGGGCCCAGGCAGTGAGCACAGCTCAAATAGGAGCAGCTGCAGACACCAGCGGCCACCAGCGGCCCCAAAAGTATGCAGGGACAGCAAGCGGGGAGGTGGCGATGCTCTTCCTGTCAGTGCGCAGGGCTACAATGAGCCAAGGTAGCCAAAAAAAAAAAAAAAAAAAAAAAAAAAAAGCAAAGAATCCACACACACAAAATTTGTAAAATCAAAATGATTGCATTTTTAATAAAGTTCAAAAGCAGTAAAATTATTCTACAGGGAAAGAAGCCAGGGCTGGAATTCATTTGGAATTAAGGTGTAACAGGAAGTTGATATATTTATGGTCTTGCCGATGCTGATCATAATTACGTAGGTGTGCTCACTCTGAAAAAAAATTGTTTGAGCCGTATACTTAGAACGTATGACACTTTCCTGCAAGCATTTATGTTTGCTTAAAAATAATGCCTAGAGGAACACTCCTCCACTGCTGGTGGAATTGCAGGCTGGTACAACCACTCTGGAAAGCAGTCTGGCGGCTCCTCAGAAAACTGGGCATGACACTTCCGGAGGATCCGGCTATACCACTCCTGGGCATATACCCAGAGACTTTACCTGCATGCAATAAGGACACATGCTCCACTATATTCATAGCAGCCTTATTTATAATAGCCAGAAGCTGGAAAGAACCCAGATGTCCCTCAACGGAGGAATGGATTCAGAAGATGTGGTATATTTACACAATGGAATACTACTCTGCAATTAAAAACAATGAATTCACGAAATTCCTAGGCAAATGGTCAGAACTTGAAAATATCATCCTTAGTGAGGTAACCCAATCACAAAAGATCACACATGGTATGAAGTCACTGATAAGGGGATATTGACCCAGAATCTCAGAATACCCTAGACACAATCAGCATATCAATAGATTTCTAAAAAGATGGAAGGAGAGACCCCTGGTCCTGGAAAGACTGGATGTAGGGGAACGCCAGGACAGAGTAATGAGAGGGGGTTGAACGGAGAAAAGAGGGAGGGAAGGGGGCTTATGGGACTTTCGGGGAGGGAGGAAACGGGAAAGGGGAAGTGATTTGGAATGTAAATTAAAAAAATAAAATTAAATTAAATTAAAAAAAAAATAATGCCTAAAAGCCTCAAGTGGTTTATCCAAAGTGGATCAGAAAATGGAGGAAGAGAGAAACATAAACTGATACAGCAAAGGTTAACAATTGCTGTTCTTCCATGTTCTGGCTATAAAAGCATCAATTATAATCTTATAACTTCTGCTATAATTTTGTTTAAATTTATGTTGAAAATATTCAGATAAAATTAGTCATCAGAGATGTGTGCTCATAATTCCAACACTTGGGCAGCAGAGGCAGGAGGACTGGGAGCTCGAGAACTAGTCCCAAAAAAGTAAAGCAAGAAAAGAATGAGTGTGCTTTTTAGCTAGGGAATGAATCAACTGCCTGGGCATAGGAAACTAAGAAAACATCAGCACCCAGATTAAAGGGGATGGGAAAGAGCAGTGGGGAGAATAGGAAGAAAATATAGTGATACATATGTATGAAAATACCACAACTAAACCTATTTCTCTATGTACTGGCCAAGCATGTAATTTTAAAAAAGAATACATTATTCTGCAATTACAAGTAGTATGGTTTATCTAAATTGATTTTTAAAAGTAAATTTGAGCCTTCTAATTCTTCTGATTTGCCCTGTAAATGATAAGATCAAACATTTGCACAACCATTTAAAAAATTCCATTGTGATAATTTTTGGCAACAGTGTTAAATTTATAGATAATTTGAAGGTGGCTGTCACATTTATTGTATAGAAACTACAAACCGATAACACTACATATCTCTCTACTTTTTAAAAATCATTTTTGTTTATTGAGATTAGGCTTTCTTTGCTGCCCAGACTGGCTTTCAAATCCTGGGTTCACACGAGCTTCCTGCTTCTACATCTTCAGTAGCTGGAATTATAAATATGTACCCCAGCACTCTGTTTGTTTATGTATTTTCAATCATTAGTGTTTAGTACTTTTCAAATGTATGATCCATATGTTTTGTTTGTAAATTCATATCAAATTATTTTTGAGCTATCATAAACTATCATTCCAATGTAATTGTTGTTGTCATTATAAATTTTGAAAATTTCATTACTAGTTTATAGTATATATGTTTGAGTGTATGTGTTGACTTATTCTTTTTCTGTTAAACTCACTAGATATATCTAGGGTTTATAGTATTTTTGTAGATTTCCTGGTAATTTTCTTCTAGAAAGTATGAATTTTATTTCTTTTTCATGCAAAATCAGTTTGTCACTTTAACAAATTGATGGTGTTTGTTTGTTTGTTTATTTGGTGCTAAGAAATTAATTCAAGTCCCCACAGGTGTTACAAACTTTTTTCTAATCCCATGATACAGCATTGTTTACTACTTCTAAAATGATGTTAAGTAGAGGCGATGAGAAAAACTTCTTTGCTTTGTTTTAGATTAGAGAGAAAACATCCAATTTTCTACCATTAAGGATGATGTTAGCTGTGGGTTTGCAGTAGAAGTTCTTATTACTAGCTGGAGGGAAGAGTCCTAATTGGTCTAATGTATAGAGTGATGACTCTTCTAAGACAATGATCTTATTTTTGCCACCAGTGGATTGTTAATAGGGGTAGCATGCACTGACATTTTAACTGTTGACTTTTTTTTAAAAACAAGGATAGACCCAATATGGTCATAATATATTATATTTTGTGAACTGAAATTCCTGAAGGTCAAATAACTGAACCTAAAGTTTATGGAGGCTTAAAATATAGGTAAGTGTCAACTTATCTTGAGCTACTTTTATTCCCCATAAAATCCATTCGCTGACCATCAAGTGATGTGTCTAACCTAACATCTTTTTGACTTTTTAAATGTTAAAAAAGAAAAACATTAGCTTCCATCAATCTGAAAGCTAAGGAAGTTACCAGTTAGTATATGAAACCTTTATTAGCATTTTCCCTGGTTTGATGTAACCTGTTACCTATGGTCTCCTCTAATGTATTTGACAAATACTTTTATGATTTTTAAGAATTCTGTATCTAATAAAATCTTAGGTAACTTCTTCTATACTGAATATGAATGAGAATTATTGAATAAAATGACCCTCATGGGCTCAAGTATATGAATGCTTGTAATGTGGTTGGTACAACTGTTTGGGAGGGATTAGGAGGTGTGGCCTAGTTGGGGGAGGTCTATCACTATGGATGAGCTTTGAGCTTTTAAAAGACCCTTTTAAAAGCTCCCAATCCCTTTCTGTTTGCTCATACCTGTGGCTTAAGATGTGGGCTCTAAGCTGTTTCTGATGCTAAATAACCCTTTACTCTGTCATTATGAATTCCAACCCTCTGATCAAAAACTTTCTTTTGCTAGTTGCTTTGGTCATAGCACAAGTCTTTTGAAACCTCAAAACCTACCCCAAATACACACCTTCTCCAAGGCCACATCTCCTAATCTTGCTCAAACAGTTTTACCAGTTGGGGACCAACCAGACATTCAAACATATGAACCTATGGGACCATTCTCATTTAAGCCATCACAATAATATTTGTGGAAACCTGAGCATGTGTATTCCCAGGACATGGTCACTCATATTTGGCCCCAGAATAATGTCTTTTGTTGTGTTAGTTGAGTGTTTGCATCAATATTTTCCATATGTTATATTATTTTTGCTAATAACTTATTCAGGAATTTTGTGTCTCAACTCGTAGAGGTTATTGATCTTTTTAAAAAATCTAATTTCATAATATAAGTTAGTAATGTTTCTTTCTTTTCTGTTTTCTGAAAGTAATTATACAGGCTTGAAGTTCTCCATTAAACATACAGTCAAATTCACCAGTAAAAGCATTTGGGCATAGGAACTTCTGTTTTCAAATGACTTTAGCAGTGAAACAACTATCATTATAATAATTATAGTACAGTTTGTGTTATCTATTTCATTATGGGTAAGCTTTGTTGTTTCTTTTAAGAAATTAATTTTTAATAAATTGCTGACCACACACACACACACAAAGAGGTTCAGAATGTCTCTTATTAGCTGTTTTATATCATGAGCTATATAATATTCCCTCTTTTATACTTGATAATAGAAATCTATTCATTTACCCCCTCTGATATATCTTCCCCTCTCATAATTTTCTAGCTACATTGGTAATATAACTATCTATCCTTTTACAATATATTGCTAACCCAGAGAGAAACTAACCTTCAAAATTTTAAGTAAAGTTTCGATTTCAAATGAATATGCATTGTTTTGGCCTCAACCTAGGTCATGATGGCTTTGCAAATCTGCCAGCAGTTAGTGGATCCGAAGAGCAGGGAATGATATCAACAAAGTCAGATATCATAAATGAGAATTATCACAAAAAGAATACATTATTCAAAAATTATTGGACATACCATAAAACAGGAACATGTTTCTCAGGCACAGATTATAACAGAAATTATACAAAATTAAAACAGTGTAACAGAAATTGCTGATGCAATGGTTTAGATACTAGATTACTTATATGTTTTCATTCTTTTAATTAAAATATTTTGTATTTTTCTTACTATTATTACTTTTTATTTATTTTTCTCTCATACATTACATCCCAAAATTTCCCTTCCCTCCATTTCTCCTAGTTCCCACCCTCTCCCCTCTCTCCCAGATCTACTTCTCCATTTCCCTTTAAAAAAGAACAGGCCTCCCAGAGATATCAACTGAACATGGCATAACAAGTTACAATAAGACTAGGCATAAACCTTCATAATCAAGGCTGGAGGGGGCAACCCAGTAGGAGGAAAAGGGTTCCAAGAGCAGGCAAAAGAGTTTGAAATACCACCTGCTCCCACTGTAAGGAGTCCCACAAGAACACCAAGCTACACAACCATAAAATATATGCACAGGACCTACTGCAGACATATACAGGTCCAGTGATTGTTAGTTCAGCCTCTGTGAGCCCCTAAGAGCCCAGGTTAGTTGATTCTGCAGGCTGTGTTCTCATAGTGTCTGACCCCTGGCTTCTACAATCCTTCTTCTCTTCTGCAGTTTCCCAAGCTCCGCCTAATGTTTGGCTGTGGGTCTCTGTATCTTCTCTGATCAGTTGCCTAAGGAAGCTTCTCTGACAATGACTGGGATCTGTGAGCATAGCGGAATATCATTAGAAATCATTTCATGGACTTCTTTTTGCCAGTCATGTTTGGTCCTATTCTAGGTCTCTGGGCTACCCAGCCTCTGGATACTGGCCATTCAGGCAGTGTCGGGCATGGGCTCTCTCTGTGCTGTGGGCCTCAATTTGGACCAGTCATTGGTTGGCTGTTCTGTGTTGGCACAAATTCTGTGCCACCATTACTGGGCACATCTTGCAGGCAGGAAAATTGTAGGTCAAAGGTTTTGTGGTTGGGTTGATGTCCCACTGCTGGAAGCCTTTCCTGGTTAGAGAAGATGGCTGGTTCAGGCCCCATATCCCCCATTACTAGGAGTCTTCACTAGGGTTATTAGGGTCATCCTTGTAGATTCCAGGGTGTTTGCACTGCACTAGACTTCCACATCACTTCCCAAATGTGCCCCCCCCATTTTCACTCATCTCTCCCTTCACCCCACCCCACTCCACCCCTGTCCCACCTGATTCCTCCTGTTCTCCTACTCACTTGTCCCCAGTCTACCTGCAAAATTTATTCTACTTCCCCTTCCCAGGGAGGTCCATGCACCCCACCCCCTTGAGCTCCTCCCCCTTGTTACTTAGCCTTTCTGGGTCTGTGAATTGTAGCATGATTATCCTTTAATTAACAGCTAATATGAACTTATGAGTACATTTCCTCCCTCCAACCCCTATCATGTATCTCCCATTTACTCTCTCTCAAATTCATGACATCTAATTGTTGTTTTAAACACACACACACACACACACACACACAAACTATATATATATATATATATGAATACAATAATATAGTGACACGACCTACTCAGTCCACATAATGTTACATATATATATATATATATATATATATATATATATATATATATATATATATATGATTTCAGTGTTTATCACTTGGTTTTGGGTAATTAATTGGGGGCTCTTCTCTGGGGAAGCCTGTCCTAGTGATCTTAGCATTCCTTAGTTACTGATAGTTCTGTGCATATAGTCGGGGCTTCATGAGATTGCCCTCTTTCATGTTAACATGGGTTTAGTTTTATTATGCCACATGTTGACATCTTTGTTTTTTAATCACTCACCATGAATTCATTGTCTTTTTTTCAAGTGTATGCATTTGGTACCAGTTACCAGATTTAGTGGACAAAATTTTAAGGTAAATATAAATAAAATATAAATCAATAATCCATGAGAAACCTCAAGACCTAATGAAGGTGTGTTGTTAATATTTAATCAGCTAGAGAATATAAATAAAGTGTGGAAGTGATGAAACAACAAAGTAGGAATTTTAGAGTTGAAAATTAGAGTAAGGCAAGTGAAAATGTCATGAAATCTTGAATTGAACAGTCAGAGTTGGAATCAGCCAATTTTAAGATAGATCAAATGTCATTCTCCAATAAAATAAAGAGACAGGATTGTTAAGAAAAGAATAGATCCAGAGAAAGCTGAGATTGTCATTAATCCCATACATATAATGGTGCACAGTAAGGAAAAGAGAGAAAGTAGTCAAGGAAATTCCAATTTTGCATTGAAGAATGTATACCAAGCTCAATGAGCTCCAAGCAAGATAAATGCAAGAACAAGGCTGAAAGACAAAGAAAATATTGAAAGCAAGAAGAGACCTGTGTTTTAGAAGGATCCTAGTAACTTTGTCAACTGGATTCTTATTGAAATAATGAATACCACAAAACAGTGAGATGATATATTTTAAGTACCAAGACAAAAAAATGCCAGAAAAAATTAAAATTATGTGTATTTTGAATGCAACTAAGTTATGAACTATTTAACTGCAAGAACAACATCTCAGATACTTTATGTCCATCAAGTGTTTTTTTTCATTCAGTTGGCTCAGTGCTGAAAGAAATAGTAAATATGGGTAATTTCTTTTGCAGGGTTGGATACTGAATCTAGTTTCATACATACTAAGCAAGCATTCTACTACTGAGCTATATCCCTAGCCCATAGAAAATGAATGCAAATTGAGATCGTCCTGTGTGTATGTGCATGTGTGTATGTATGTATGTATGTGCATTTCATAGATACATCAGAAAAATATTGTCTAAAAAGGGGAAGAGGAGACTAATGAAAAATGGGAAAAGGTACACCAATTCACATTATAGTTAATCATTACTTAATGCTAATGAAAAAGAAAAAATGTTAAAAGCACTAAGAGATAAAAGGTACATTAGGTACACAGAAACAATGATAACAACATTTCATGTCTTAATGGGAACAGTTTGAGTAAGAAAATATTAGCTATCACTGACATTCTAAAAACAGGAAAAAATCTGTATCTGGAAAGAATATCTTGGCAAATGTGTTATTTGCAAGAACTGCACTTGTTAAACTTGTTTTTATTGACATTGTTTTGTGTGTGTGTGTTACTAGGATTCATATGTAGGTCTAATCTGCGCTAGTTAGAGCTCTATCACAAAGCCCATAGGAAAATAAAGACACCTATTTCTAAAGATGCAAATAGCATAAAAATAAAATTTTTGAAAAGGATAGTCCATGTTAACCCTTTTTGAGACTTTCATATATGAGAATTGTTTTCATTATTTCCCCTCCTTGACTTCCCCCAACTCATCCTATGTCCTTTCCACTCACTCTCAAACCTATGACATCTTCTTCTCTAATTATCATTGTTACACAAATATAATATGTATATACAAATACAACATGCTGAATCCATTTAGTGTTTCTCATGTGTATATGTGTTTAGAGCTGACCACTTCAGACAGGATAACCTATGTGTGTCTCATCATTGGGAAAGACACCACTTCCTGGCTTTATGCAATTATCTTTGTGCTATGTTTTACAATAAAACATTTAAAAGGGGAAATGAATAAATATCATATATACTTAAAATATAGTGTGGAAAATCTTTGAGAAAATGGAGACAAGTGTTTCTTCATAAACCAAGAGTTTTGTCTAAGGTCAATTTTTCCAGTAGAGTGAAGCAAATGTATATTTCTGTGTGCCTGTCTCTCCCTCTGTCTCTTTCTCTGTCTTGCCTCTTGCTGCTTTCTGAATCCTATGAATGATAGACTGTGAGGACACCAATCCACCATTTCTTTTTTTCCCCTTTAAAGCTGTTAATGAAGAAAACCCTCTGTTCTCTTAAAGAGATACCCCAAGCAGCAAATTTGCTAATATTTTTATGACTAATTCAGTTGACTTAGAAGAAGGAAAAATTCTAAATCTGTCCTGTTTATTTGAATAGATTACTTTATGTAACAACAGCCCCTTAAACCTTGACAGATTCTCCTAAATCCATTCAAAGAAAGCTGTCTTAGGTTCACAAAATGTTCCAGTACATGTGTGGGGGTACTGCCCAGAAGTCTATCTTTACATTTTACCTCTCAGTTTTTTCTTTTATTTCCTTTTTTATTCTGCAATAAAAGAAATAAACCATTACCAAGGAAAAAGAACAAAGGGCTGTGTAAATAGCATAAAACTGTGACAGCTCCAAGTTGAACAATATTAAGGGCTCTGATATTCTCATAAAGTATGGAGAACATAGTAATCAAATTGCCAGTCATTCACTTGGTTTTATAATGTCTTACTTTGTTATTGGGTTGATTTAAAGCAAATGTCTACAACTCCACTTGGGAAAAGTAAATTGGATTAGCCCCAGCTTCCTCCCCCCACCTCTGATTGCTATAAGATAATTTACAAACAAGATCATCCAGGATTTAGATAAAATATCAACCTTTTGTAAGGGTGATAGTCTATTGATTAGAACTGTAAAGGATTTTCTCCACCTTAGAGGTCATAGTGACTTTAATTGAACTGACAGTTTCTTTTTACTACTACCACTGCATTGATTCTTATTGCAAACCCAGTTCTGGTTTCAGGTTCTCAGAAGGAAGCTGGAAAGTCGTGGCCTGTGATTCTTGTAGAAGTCCTGGTATATAGGGCGGGTACACCCAGAATACAGATGGTTGGAAAGGTACAAGTGGCCTTAGTCCAGAGAATGGCCTGCCTGCTATGGTCCGGGTACTTGCATATAAAATGATTAGAACAACTGTTGAAAAATTGCTTTCTTTGGTAATTTCAAAAGATCATTAACCCCATCCTTAAAATGGATGCTGATGGGGGCACCAATGGGAACAAATAGCCTCTGGATTTCAATTAATAAGTGATTTTAAGTTGTAATTACTATCTTGATATATTTTATAAATCCCCGTCTAAGCGCTTCTGATCCGCCCCCCCCCCCTTGTTGCTCATTTTTGTCTCTCATTTGTTCAATATGAGTTTTCGTTTTATGTGAAGATTTTAGAATTTTAAGTCAGGTGTATCTAAGGCTTAATCATTGGGACGTGGTCAAATCATTCTGTCAGATTGTGCGAACCAAAATAAACAGAAAATCTCGTTTGTTTGTTTGTTTGTTTTTAATTGTACTTCGAGAGAGACTCATCCTCTGACTGAGAACTAACGGGGACAAACCTACGGATGGCAGCGAGGGCTCAATTCACCACAGGCGTTGGGTCAGGGGTGGAGGAGTCGGAAGTGATTGGGATTTGGGGGAGGAGATTCGCTCTCACACACTGGAGCTGAGCCTTGAGCGGCCATATCTGCCGCCGCCGCAGCTGTGAATGCAGCATCTGCGCCTAGCTGCCTCCGTGCCGCTAAGGTTCGCGTCGTTCGCCCGTGGCCCGTGGCCGTTCCTGCCTTACTACCACCGGTAGAACCTTCTACTTCTGACCTGCCGGCCTCGCTCCTCCGCCGCACCCCGGCTGCTCACGCCATGGATCTCGGCAGCAGCAGCGACTCGGCTCCCGACTGCTGGGATCAGGTGGACATGGAAGCCCCGGGTTCGGCTCCGAGCGGGGATGGAATCGCCCCCGCAGCCACGGCAGCGGCTGAGGCCGCGGAAGCCGAGGCCCAGCGCAAGCATCTCAGCTTGGCCTTCAGCAGTCAGCTCAACATCCACGCCAAACCTTTCGTGCCTAGCGTAAGCGCCGCGGAGTTCATGCCGTCCTTCCTGCCTGGATCGGCCCAGCCGCCCGCCCCCACAGCCTCCAGCTGCGACGAAACCTGCATTGGTGGCGCCGCCGCCGGGGAGCCTGAAGGTAAAAGGATGGAATGGGGAGCACCTGTGGAACCTTCCAAAGATGGCCCTTTAGTGTCGTGGGAGGGTTCCAGTTCAGCTGTTACCATGGAACTTTCAGAACCTGTTGTAGAAAATGGAGAGGTGGAGATGGCCCTGGAAGAGTCGTGGGAGCTTAAAGAAGTAAGTGAAGCAAAGCCAGAGGGTTCTTTGGGAGATGCAGGGCCCCCAGAAGAAAGTGGCAAGGAAGTGATGGAGGAGAAAGAGGAAATAAGGAAATCAAAATCTGTGGTCATACCATCAGGTGCTCCTAAGAAAGAACACGTAAATGTGGTGTTCATTGGGCATGTAGATGCTGGCAAGTCAACCATTGGAGGACAAATAATGTTTTTGACGGGAATGGTTGACAGAAGGACACTTGAGAAATACGAACGAGAAGCTAAGGAGAAGAATAGAGAGACCTGGTACTTGTCCTGGGCCTTAGATACAAACCAGGAAGAACGAGACAAGGGTAAAACAGTGGAAGTGGGCCGTGCGTATTTTGAAACAGAAAAGAAGCATTTCACAATCTTAGATGCCCCTGGCCACAAGAGTTTTGTTCCAAATATGATTGGTGGTGCTTCTCAGGCTGATTTAGCTGTGCTGGTGATCTCTGCCAGGAAAGGAGAATTTGAAACTGGATTTGAGAAAGGTGGACAGACAAGAGAACATGCAATGTTGGCCAAAACAGCAGGGGTAAAATACTTAATAGTGCTTATTAATAAGATGGATGATCCCACAGTAGATTGGAGCAGTGAGCGATATGAAGAATGTAAAGAAAAACTGGTGCCCTTTTTGAAAAAAGTTGGTTTCAGTCCAAAAAAGGACATTCACTTTATGCCCTGCTCAGGACTGACTGGAGCAAATATTAAAGAGCAATCTGATTTCTGTCCTTGGTACACCGGCTTACCATTTATTCCGTATTTGGATAGTTTGCCAAACTTCAACAGATCAATTGATGGGCCAATTAGGTTGCCAATTGTGGATAAGTACAAGGATATGGGCACTGTGGTCCTGGGAAAGCTGGAATCCGGATCCATTTTTAAAGGCCAGCAGCTCGTGATGATGCCAAACAAGCACAGTGTGGAAGTTCTAGGAATAGTTTCTGATGATGCCGAGACTGATTTTGTAGCTCCAGGTGAAAACCTCAAAATCAGACTGAAAGGAATTGAAGAAGAGGAGATCCTTCCGGGCTTCATACTTTGTGAACCCAGTAATCTTTGCCATTCTGGACGCACCTTCGATGTTCAGATAGTGATCATTGAGCACAAGTCTATCATCTGCCCAGGTTATAATGCGGTGCTTCACATTCATACTTGTATAGAGGAGGTTGAGATAACAGCTTTGATCTCCTTGGTAGACAAAAAGTCAGGAGAGAAAAGCAAGACACGGCCCCGCTTTGTGAAGCAAGATCAAGTGTGCATTGCCCGGTTAAGGACAGCGGGAACTATCTGCCTGGAGACATTTAAAGATTTTCCGCAGATGGGTCGTTTTACTTTAAGAGATGAGGGCAAGACAATCGCCATTGGAAAAGTTCTGAAGCTGGTCCCAGAGAAGGACTAAGCAATCTCTTTTGATGCCTCTGCACCATAATGTGCGAAAGATAGACTGCAACCTACTGCCCATTGACAGACCCGTGCCCATATTTTGCAGAGAAATTTCACAGCGAAAATCCACGTGTTGTCAGCTTCCTCATGTTGAGATCTCAGTCGTGTCACTCCTGAATGCATACTCCAGTTTCCTCCCTCTATACCACTCTGCTTCTTTGGACAAATCAGTAATAGCTTTGTAAGTGATGTGTATGGAATTGCCTACAATACTAAAAATAATATATTTTAAATTTTTCATTTCCCTTTGGGATATCTAGACATCCTTTGTTCTGTGCAGAACAATCAGTGTCAGTGTGTGTATATGTTGATGAAGATCACTAATGTGTAAATAAAACGTTCCGTTTGAAACTTCAGCATTTGAAATTTGAGTAATGCTTAAATTGGGATGGAGTACTGTTTCATTAGATCATTTTCTCAAGTAATTAAATACATTTATTACTTGGGCTTATAAAAAGGTCCATTCACAATTTGAAATGAGGAATTTGTCAAAACCACACGGGTGGGGGGTGGGGAGGGTGCGAAAGGTGGGGGAAGGGGGAGGGGAGGATGGGAGGGGGGGTGGAACCTATCTTACTGCCCTTCTGAGGTAACTGTGTTTTCTGTGTCTAAGTTCAGTTAGTAAAGGAGTTTTTCTACTCACCAGTTATTATTTGAAAATGATTATCCTATTTGTCTTCTATTAGGTCCCCTAACACTGAGCACAGCCTAATCACATATATACGTAAGGTTTCAGACTATATATGTCAAATAGACTCTTATCTGCACTCTGTCATGTTTAGCATGCTTTGCTGTTTTTTTTTTTCGCTGAAATCTGGGGGGGGGCAAGACACAGCGGGTACAATTACAGAAAAGGTAAATTGTTGCACTATATGTCATTTACAAAAACAAAGGACTTGACCTGAGGAATCTGTTTCTCAGGGTTTAGGGTTCATTACAATCTATTCTCCACAAATTCTTGAGGAAAACAGCAATTGTTGATTTTGAGGTAGTTAGATTTATTGCTGGAAGAATGACTTTCTGGCCCTCAGAACTATCAAGAGCTGGAGACTTTTCTGTCTTGGTAAGTGGGTAGTGATTTAGTGTTAACGGTTGCCTGGTTGCCTGGTATTGTGCAGAACCAGTTTCTTTTAGGCATAGCTCTGTACTTGGAGTAAGAAACTTCTTTCCTAAGCACCATGAGCAATCCAGTAGATGGAGACCCTGCCTACCACATACCTGGACGGGCTCAGGTAATGGCAGTGTCTTTCCCATGGTCTCCTTTGTGTAAAGGCAGCATCTGCTTCTCCATGGTCTTTTCCTTTGTGTGCTCATGGAACTCTTGACTTGATGCGTCAGGTCGTGACTGACTGACCTTGTAAGAGTACCAACAGTATGGCTCTTTTGTGCATCAACCACCGCAGGTCATCAGAGCACCCACTTGAGAAAAAAGATTTTAGCTGGTCATGCATCAGCTAACTTAATCTAGAAGGAACCTCATACTGTGATGGGCACAGTCATTTAATCATGAATGTGGATGGCACGAGTTTTGTTTAATCTTTTGTC
Source organism: Tokudaia tokunoshimensis (assembly GCA_036184795.1). Lineage (NCBI taxonomy): Eukaryota > Metazoa > Chordata > Mammalia > Rodentia > Muridae > Tokudaia > Tokudaia tokunoshimensis. The sequence goes on from BTHU01000023.1 coordinate 53,199,740, forward strand.
ATAAAGAGTTCCTCCTTTTGGTTGTGTGTTAAACTTTGTACGGCAAGCAGGCCGGTCTAGAACTTTTTAAAAGTTATACCTTAGCACTCACTTATTGAGGATTTCCCTGTAGCCCATGTTGGCTCCAGTGTGTACCCTAGGTTGACTTGGAGCTTGTGATTGACCTGCTTCAGTATCCTGAGAGTTGAAATTATAGTTGTAAGCCACTACATTGAGCTCTTGGCAGTGACCAAATTTTTTTTTAATGCTACATTAATGTCATAGTAACTTTAGTAATTTACCAAAAATTATATATGTGTGTATTATGTACATTATGTACGTGTATCACATGTACAACACACACACACACACACATCAGTCGACTAAAAAGCCATGACAGAACTGTTTCCATTCAATCTGGGTAATTTTCAAAAACTGATTTCTAAATGTTTCTGTGTAAGAGACACATAAATTTCAGAGAAAATGTCATAATCTTTTAGAAGTTATTTTAGAAATTAGTTCTTTGCAACTCAGTGAGAATCATATCATGCAGGAAGTTGGGGAAACCAGAGTCCAGCTGTTTTAAGGTGATAGATATGAGCCTGGCATTGTGACACACTGGTTTGCAATTAGTAAGTATTTGGAAAGCTGAGTCAAGAAGGTGATGTGTTCAAGGCCATTCTTGGCTACACCAACAAGCTTGAGAACAGCCTTGGCTGCATAGTGACAGCTGTCACAAGAGAACCACCAGTAGATCTAAACATACAGTAACATTGCTTTATAACTTCTAGGTACTTTCCTTTATGGTTATTAGCATTTAATATTTTTCAATATTTCAAATTAGGACCCTTTACCACCACAGCTCTAGTTTGCCTAGTATGGTGAACTATTTATAAAGCCATAACCAGGGGAGTGTCCTTTGACAGTTTCTGCTGTCTCCAATTCATGTTACATTAACTTTTAACTCTGATGGTTTCAATAAGAAAATCCCTCATAGACTCATATATTTGAACACTTGGTTTTCAGTTGCTGGTGGTATTTGGGGGAGGTTTAAGAGGTGTGGCCTTGCTGGAGGTAGTATGCCACGAGGGGTGGGCTCTGAGTGTTTATAGTCTCGCCCCACCTCCAGGTGCTCTCTCTGCTTCCTGCTTGCAGTTGAGGATATGAGCTCTCAGCTTCCTGCTCCAGTTGCCATGCCTGCTGTTTGCTGCCTTGCTTCCCTGACATGATGACCGGTTATCTCTCTGCAACTGTGAGCCTAAACAAACCCTTCATTCTGTAAGTTGCTTCTGGTCATGGTGTTTTATCACAGCAACATAAAAGTAACTGATGGTTGGAAACCAGAGAGTAGGCTGTTGCTGTGTAGACCATGACCATATTTTGTTTAAGAGGAATATGGAAGACTGAAACTTTGGATTAGAAAAGTGGTTGGATGCTTTAAGCAGACATTAGTAGGAACTTGGAAGACTAGTGTGGAGAGTAATGCAGAATGCAGTTGTCTGGCTCACAAGGTTTCACAAGAGAACAATATTAGCAATTGGACTAGAGCCCATTTCCGTGCTATTTTGGCAAAGAAACTGGGTGTCTTCGGCCCTTTTCCTAAGAACTCACATAAGGCTAAAATTGAAAAAGTAGAGCGGGAGTTCTATCCAGGAAACTGTTGCATGCGTTTAGACATCGACCCCCTTCTGACATGTTTTCCTTGAGCAGTTTCAGATCTCCCATTAAGGCATTGGATCCATTTGTGTTGATTCTACTTCAGAGAGAAGACTTCGTGTTTCGTTCTACATCATGTGAGTTGATACCATGTTATTTTTTGTCAGTTTTAAAGGGTTAGTTATAAATGCATACAGTTATTTCTCTGTTATACTGCTCTGTGTTTTTATATGCCAATACCATGCTTTATAGTTACATCCATTTTGAATGTGCAATAGCATGATACTTTCAAACTTCGTTCTTTCTTTTTTTTTTCCTTGAGATTACTTGGCTATTCTGGGACATTTGTACTTCCATATAAATTTTAGGGTTATCTTTCTAGTTCCATGGACAATGCCTGTAGTATTTTGACAGGAATTGCCTTCAATCTATAAATGATTTTGTATAATATGAATAATTTTTCTAGTTTATGAGAACTGTGGAGTAATTGCTTTGGCAGAGGAAATTTCAGTGCTGCATAATGCTGTGTTTGTGGCATGATTATTGTTAATGCTTTTGAAGGTCTATGATAAAGAAAATAGGAAAAAAGAAATACAAAATGTACAGTTTGGAGAGATAAAGATTGGCTAGAAGAGGGACTGTGATTGTTAAGGAGGTTAACACCATTAAGGAGAGGCCTGCTCTGTACTTGAATAAATGGAGGGATCCCTTCAGGACAAGACTCCACCCAGCTAAACTTATGACTTGGGAAAGAGAGTCTCGGAAGGTTTCTGTTCCTGGAATGCAACAGCAAACATAAGCTGCTGCTAATGGGGAGGGGGACGGTTGAGGAGAGTGTGGATCCATCCCAAGTTTGCAGCCTAACTTGGCAGTGTCATTCATGTGGTGGTGTCTTCAGAGGTGAAAGATGAAAGAATGAAGGGGTTCTAGATTCTTCTCTGTTCACAGAGGGCCAATGAGGCCAAGCAGTGTGTGTCAGGGTAGTCCCTGTATGAAGGTCCTGAGAGGACATTGCATCAAGTCGTGAAAATGAAGCCTGACCACCATGTTGTTAGTGATGTCAGAGCTGTTAGATATCTGCCTATGAGAGCTGCATAAGTGAAGTGAATCCAATCTACTTAGATGTATGTTTCAGGTAGCAAAACTGAAAGGACAGAGCCATCTAAGTCCTTTGACATGGGACATAGAGCTATAGCATTTAGTGTTTGCCATTCTGCATTGTCTTCCTTCGGCCTGTAATTTTCCTTTCTGTATTCCATTTCCTTCCATTTTGAAATTTTGTTCTTTGCCATTATATGTTGGAAATATGTAATTTGGTTTTTTTTTAATTTACAGGGAGCTACAATTATGAGATTGACTTGAGTCTCATAAGAGACTTTGGATGTCGGACTTATAAGTAGTGTTGGGGACGTTTTTATGCTTGACTGGATGCAATTCGAATTATATGACCATGAGCCTGTGGAGGCCATGGAGTGGAATGTGATGACTTGAATAATAAAGTACTCCTATAGGCTCATGTATTTGAACACTTAATCCCCAGTTGGAGGTGCTGTTTAGGGATGATTAGGAGGTGTGACCTTCTTGGAGGAAGTATGCCGCTGGGAGCAGGTTGAGTGTTTATAGTATCACCTTATGTTCAGTTTGCTCTCTCCGCTTCATACTTATAGTAGAGTATATGAGCTCTCAGCTTCTGGATCTAGTTGCCCTGCTTGCCTCTTACTGTTGTGTTTCCCTATCATGGTTCATGATGGACTTTTATCCTTCTGGAACCCTTAGCCAAAATACACTCTTTTTTCTGTAAGTTATGTTGGTCATATATTTTTTTATCACTGGAACATATAAGTAACTGATATATTCTTTAAGAGCTTTATCTCAATATTCTATCAGATAAGATTATAATTTCCCCATGATTTATTGCATGCTAATTACACAACACACTCTGCACTTCAGGATCTGTTAGCAACTACCCATTGGCTTTTAGCAACTTTATAAAATATTTTTATTTATTCTATGAAAATTTTATAAGTATGTAGAATGTATTTTGATCATATTTATCCAACACCACCTCCCTTCAAATCCCCTAATGCCCTCCTCCCCTTCTCCGTCCCAAATTCTTCTAACAGCTTTTAACCTAAGATTCCTCCTCTGCTTCTCTGGATTTTATGGGACAGCTCTGAGGAAATGTTACATGAAGAAAGGGGCAAACCTACATTCCACTGCAGCAAAGACCCAGGAAGGAAAGCCGAGGACACCTATATCACACTGCATTTCCTACAGAAGCAGTTTCCTTTGATACCCAGGAACAGTTTTCCCAAGTGCTTTCCTTAACTGTCGAGGTCACTGTTCCTATCCTCAAAAAATACATCTCTCAAAGTAAACCCTCTTTTCAAAGTATCCCGATTATGCTTCACTACAGTGTAATAATACTCTATAGTGAGAATTCTGGAATTTTGGTTTCTTTAGACACAGAAATATAAGAATATGGGGTTGTTTTTGTCTTAATCCCAGGTGTAGGATATGGAGCTGCTTCAGACTGTCTACAGCAGCTGACTGTGATTTGCCTCGTGCTCTGGCAGGGGCGTGGTTTTCACAGTTGTGTAGTTTCTGTTATGCTGTGTCATTTGGACTTTTCAGCGGGTATAAAACTGTTAGAGCCTCAATAGGTGGGTTGTTGGGGGATTGTTGTTTGGTTGGTGTTGGTTATTGTTGGTTGTAGTTTGTTAAGTAGTTGGATACAAAGAAGAAACAATAAGAAGTTAGATATGCTGATGGTAAAGATCAAACTTGCCCCAAGAAACTGGATGCTCCTGATCAGCAGGAAGTAGTCTGACAATAATGTCCTCTTTTTGACCCCTGGCTTTTTTCAGGGATCTCTTTCCTTCCCTCTGTATCCTTTTTTTTGTCTCTTATCTAGTGTTGGGGTTGAAAGGGTGAAAGAAAGAACCCACAACCACAAAGTCCAGCTACAACAATCTTTTCTTGTTGTTAAAAGTTTACATGTAAACACTCGACAGTACAAATAATATGTATTTTATTTCAATTGAACTGTAAAATAATGGGGATGATTAGTTTTCTTGTCATACCCATGAAAAAGAAACCAACAATCACAGACTCAATAGGAGCTAACTGAGATAGACACAGATACTTAACACCCAGCTACTGAACTGGGACCCCTATGGTTGAATTAGGGGAAGGATTGAAGAAGCTGAAGGGAAGGGCATAGGAAGATCAGAAGTCTCAACTAACCTGGACCCCTGGGAGCTCCCAGAGACTGAGCCACCAACCAGGAAAATACATGGGCTAGTGTGAGGCCTCTGGCACAAATATAGCAGAGGACTACTGCCTGGTCTGGCCTCAGTGGGAGAACATGCACCTAATTCTTGAGAGACTTGAGACCCCAGGGAGTGGGGAGGCCTGGTAGAGTGAGAGAGAATGTCCTCTTGTAGGCAAGGGGGAGGAGGAATGGGATAAGGAACTGGGAGGGGGGACTGAGGTGGGGGTAACGACTTGAATGTAAATAAAATAATTTAAATTTTAAAAGGGCTTTAACAAATGAAAAATATAATTAAAATGTTGGTTTCATTATAAAAAATGTTTTATTTAAGTCCAGACGCCAGGGATGGGAGGCTCCCAGGACCCAATGGGGATGACATTAGCCAAAATACCCAACATCAGGGAGATAGAACCTGAAGAAACCACCTACAGTAGATAGACATGATCCCCAGGTTGAAGAATGGGGCCACTTTCCCATCTCAACATTTTTAACCCAGAATTGTTCCTGTCTAAAGGAAACACAGGGACAAAAATGGAGCAGAGACTGAAGGAAAGGCCATCCAGAGACCACCTAGCGATCCATTCCATCCACAAACACCAAACCCCAACACTATTGCTGATGCCAAGAAGTGCTTGCTGACAGGAGCCTGGTATAGCTGTCCCCTGAGAGGCTCTGCTAGCGCCTGACCAATAGAGGCAGGTACTCACAGCCACCCATTGGACTGAGCCTGGGGACCACAATGGAAGAGTTAGGGAAAGGACTGAAGGAGCTGACGGGGACTGCAACCCCATAGGAAGAACAACAGTATCAATAAACTAGATTCCTCAGAGCTCTTGGGGACTAAAACACCACCAACCAAAGGATACACATGGCCTGGTCCATGGTTTCTGCTATACATGTAACAGAGGATGGTCTCATCTGGCATCAGTGAGAAGGGATGCACTTGTTGAGGCTTGATTCCCCAGAGAAGGGGGATGCTTGAGAGGTGAGGTGGGAGTGGGTGGGTGGGGAAGTGGATGGGGCATGAAGTTTATGGAGGGGAGACTGACTGGGAAGGGGGATAACATTTGAAATGCGAACAAATAAAACAGTTAATTAAAAAATGAATACACTCTGCTGCCACTACCTGTACAAGGATGACTAGCAGAGAAGAATGGCGTGAGCAGGAGTGAGAGGCAGACAAGAGCAAGTCATGGGAGCAGGGATGTGCTCACAGTACACTGTGTAGACATAAGAAACTGTCAAAAAATTTTCAAATCATACTTTCACTTAGAAGTTTTATGTCATGTGTATAGTTTATTATGAACACTAATTACAAATACATATAGTTTATTATAGATTAAAAATAATTTATGAGTTTTTACATTAATTAACTACTTATAATTGGCCATTGACATGAAGAAAAATTTGACCCAAGGCCACTCCTTAAAAAAGTGAACTTGCCAGGCAGTGGTGGTGGCACACGCCTTTAATCCTAGCACTTGGGAGGCAGAGGCAGGAGGATTTCTGAGTTTGAGGCCAGCCTGGTCTACAGAGTGAGTTCCAGGACAGCCAGGGCTACACAGAGAAACCCTGTCTTGAAAAAAACTAAAAAAAAAAAAAAAAAAAAAAAAAAAAAGTGAGCTTGTCTTTGAATTCAGAGGATGCTTTATCAAACATTTAGTGTATGGTAATGTTCCAACACCATCAAAATCAGAGAAATGAACAACGAATAAAAACCTTCTGAATGAACTTGCCGTGTGATAGAAAAGGGGAGGGGAGCTTCACTTGTATCCCAGAGAGAACAGCTGACAATTTTTACAGTACCATGTAGAATATTTGATATTCACTTCCCACACAGTTCTGTCCTACACTCTCTACTATGGAAGATTGTTTTATAAATCTGATTTCTAAAGAGATTTTTCTTTTCTCACACTTACCTTTAAACTCATATGATTTATTTTTAGAGTCAATGTTTCTATAAAGTTCATATGCTAAGTTAGGTTTCAGCAAAGTCCTTTTATTCTCAATATTAAGTAGACTTTGCAAATGCATGTCATTTCACATATACCTCTTTTTGCATATGTATATGTGAATATATGCGGGTATAATGTGTATGGAGTGCGAAATGTGTGAGGGGTGTGTATAAACGCAAGTGCACCAGAAGGCCTTAGCTGCTATAGAGCGTTACAAAGTTGCTCTTCATTTTAAGGAAGCATTGTCTCACTGAACACAGAGCTTACTGATTCTGGCTACCAGCTTGGCCCAGGAATCCCCTCCCTGCCTCTCAAGTTCTAGGGTTATGGGCAACCAAAATGACTGCCCAGGATTTCCCTAGGTTGTGGGAATCCCAACTCTGGTTTGTCTGCTTGCTTAGCAAATACTTCATCCACTAAGCTACTGCCTCAACCCTAGTTTTCCATGTATTTCTCAGTCTCCAATAAGGATACGTTTTTCTCTCTATGCTGAACAATTAGGCAGTCAGCATTGAAACCTTGCTCCAGTTTTTGTATGAGGAGATTAAACAATAAAAGATTACAGTCAGACTGTTTTGCCCAGTCATGGCACCGCATTTCTCACCTGATATAACATATACAATACATGCCCAGTTATAGATACTTTCTCACTTGTCACTCATTCTCTAGTGGAGACAGACAATTTTGACTTGCTGTGCTGTAGTCTAACCAAACTTTATCCACATCAATAAATTTATATGGTAAGTGAGCACTAATTGCCCCCAAAAGCTTTTGGCAGCTTGATTGGTAATTCCTGAATTAAAATTTAATGTTCTGAATTCCATTCTTATATTTATTCTTGCACTTTCCCTAACTGATGGTCTTTTGATATACTAGTTTTCTAAACTGCTTTTTAAACAGTTTTTAAAAGTAGCCTATAAGGGAGTAGGTGAAATGTATTGTATTTTTTAAATTTCCAAGTACTTACATCCTGGGCAGTGCTAATGAACAACTGTTTTATCTTTATCCCTAGTGTTCAAGCCATGCTAAAAGCAAACACGCAAACAACCCCTGTTTGAAAGGGCAGATGAATTGCAAACATGTATTTCTTTTTCAAAGTTACGTATTTTTTGTGTGCGGGCCCATATGTGTGAATATGAAGAAAGGAAGCCAGAGAACAACTTTTGGGAATCCGTTCTCACATTCAGCATTGTTAGAGCAGAGTTTCTCCTCTATAGCATACTGCAGGATAGGTGCCCGGGAGTTCTAAATTCTCAGGTCTCTGAATCCCATATTGCCATGCAAGTGTGAGGATTACAGAGACATGTTACCATATCTGACTTTTTCCATGTGTTCTATGAATCAAACTGAGGTTGTTGGTTTGCACTACAAGCTCTTTTAACAGTTGACCCATCTGTTAGAAAATGACTTGAGGGAAGCCTAGGATGTGGAGTCTGGTCACTTTCCCACTTTGAGGGGCAGGAATGGCAGCTACAGTTGTTTTAGCCTTTAGGGTCTTTAGGGAATTCTGGGCCTGGCAGCAGGAGCCCCTCAGAAGGGGACCTGGTCACTTGAGTGGCTTGAGGGTTTAGCATGACTGTCCCGAGAGGCTCCACCCATTAGCTGACTGAGACAGATGCAGATACTTACAGCCAATTAGAGGACTGAGCCTAGGAACCCCTTTGGAAGAGTTAGGGAAAGGATTGAAGGAGCTGAAGGGGATTGTAACCCCATAGGGAGACCAACAGTGTCAACTAACCTTGACACTTGGGAACTCCCAGAGACTAAGTCTCCAACCAAAGAGCATACATGGGCTGGCCCCTGGGTCCCAGCACATATGTAGCAGAGGACTGCCTTATCTGGCCTCAGTAGGAGAGGAAGTGCCTACTCCTATAGAGAGTTGATGACCTAGGGAAGGGGAATGTGGGGTCATGTGGATGGGTGGGTGGAGCACCCTCTTAGAGGGAAAGGGGTGGGGGAGGGGCTGAAGAAGTCTTGGAGGGTGGACCGGGAAGTGGGTCAACACATTTGGAATGTAAATAAATAAAACATTTTTCTTTCTTTTCTTTTCCTTTCTGTCTGTGTTTCTTTTTCTTTCTTTCTTTCTTTCTTTCTTTCTTTCTTTCTTTCTTTCTTTCTTTCTTTCTTTCTTTCTTTCAAAAAGGTTTATGAAGTTTACAAAGGGAGTCCACAACAGGGAAATCCTTTCCGGCTACTAGTGTTGTCATGCCTAGCCAACATTATTGGCTTTCCCTTCTAAGCACAGTGGTTCTCCTTGTATACCCTACCCTACCCCTGGAGATCTCCAGCTGCCAGATGCCACCCCTAGACCACTGAGGCTTGACCCTTGAGGTGCCCAGTGGCCAGTTCCTCAACTTGAGCAGCTCCAATGGCTAGGTCCTGCCTCCAAGTGGTTCCAACAGCCAGGTCCCACCCCAGGACTGCTCTAACTGCCATTTCCAAGGCCCACCCTCAGGCAGGAGAGTGGCCAGGCTCCACCCTACAGAAAAAAAAAATAAAAACCACCAATTCCAGATCTTGCCCCCAAATCAGGCCATCCTGTAAAGCTCTGTACCTCCCCCCGACCCCCAAGAAACCCTATATAAATCCTATGTTCTGCTCAGTCCTCTGCTGCTTTTTGCCTGAGCAGAGGCAATCACCCTCCTAGGTTTTTGCCTCCCAATAAATCTCTTGTGTGAGGTTTGTTGTGCAGTGTGACTCTGGTATTTCTTGGCTTGGACTGCCAGGCTACCTTTCCCATCTGAGTGGTAACACACCTAGAGTGAAATCTAAGTTCAGAACCACAATATAATAGAAGTTTCCTAGCAGAATATGAGCTGTGCTCCAAGGTGGCTAGAGATGAATGCACATTGGAGTTATTTCTGAAAGACAAAAGAGGAAGCTGTGGGGAACACAGGCAACATTAAGCTAGCTCAGAGAACAGTGAGATTTGCAAGCCTTCCGAATTCTAAAGGATAAATATGAAGTCCCATAGTATATGTGGTGGTTGACTTAGTGGACCACAAGATATTATGTATAACTAGAGTGTGCGGGCTTGTAACCATTACTATGAAAGGCAAGTTCTTATCTACACTATCCCCAGGCCCCAGGCTCTGTCAGCAGCTTCTACTATCAGAAGGGTGGTTAGAGTTAACATGTGCTCTCTTCATGACATGACATACTTGTTCCATATAGAGTAAGCAATGACTTCTTTCTTTCTTTGCTGATGTTTCCCATGGTGATCTGGGCACAGGGGGAAAGTAAGGCCTTAGGGGACAGCTTATCAAAACCTTGAATAAAGTACCTACATTGTGAACTTCTTGCTCCTCATTTGTAACATGGAGATAATGTAAGTCATTTGCTTTGTAGTGCACTTCTTTGTAGTGACTGAATAAGACTCAGGCCCAAAGAGTTCTTTGCTATAGGGTGTGGGGTGGACATGTGGCAAGTTATGCCTGATCACCATGCACTAGTAATATGTTGGAGGTTGTATGAGAGAGGCAATTTCTTTACAAAGCACATCTAAGTGAAAAGGATAGTAGATTATAGTAGAGCATCAAAGCTGTTGCAGCAATGCGGAGGTAAGTATGAGGTGATAGAGTAAATTTGTTAATAAATGGTTTGGTAGCCTGCTGCAGCCAAGGCTATGCTGGTGTCTATGGCCCAAGCTTCAGCAGAGGGCTGTGCTGATGTCTGTGGTCTGGACTGCCACCAGAGACCAAGAGGAGCTTTTTGGTATGTGCTGATACTGGAGACCATGTGGATGTTCATAGTCCCTGCTTTCACCAGAAATCACTTAGGAACCCATGAGCCGTGCCCCTGCTGACTGTAAGGGGCAAGGAAGGTACTTTTACAGCAATATCGATGACTGCAGATTAACACTTGAGAAAGAGGGTCACAGAAGGCTTTTGTGACAACCCCTATTCCCCTCTCCCTCCAAAAGTAACAGCCTAAATAGGAAACTATCAAGGCAACTCTGAAAAATTGTAGTAAAGATGTGGGAGTGTAGCTCTTCACAATTGATGGCTTCTGGTGGGGGTGGGGGGTGGGCGTGGGAAAGGCCATAGTTTTCTTTAAGGAACCAGCCACCTGGAGTTTGACCATGTTCCAGTGAGTATATGGGCAACACCAATTGGACATGATTTTTGTTTTTTTCTTCTTCTTTGGGTCAGGGGAGAGGTCACAAGGCCAGGAGAGCAGATATAGAAGGACTGGGAAGTGATTGTGATTGGGGTGCCTGATGTGAAATTCCCAAAAAGTCAAAAAATATGTTGGAAAATGGTCTGGCAGGAATATAGTATCTTGAGATACCTTTGAACAGGTGCATCAGTGCAAATACACATCCTGACTTCTTACCAAGAAGGGAAAAAACCCCTCAATGTTCTGTTTATTTATTGGCTCTAAATATTTGCTACATAGTCAACTTATTTATTTGAAGTTAACCTTGAAAATGCCACTGTGGTCAAGCCTAGTAGCTCAGCATTGTATCCCACCTACATGGGAGGCTGGGGTAGAAAAATCCCAAGTTCAAGACATCCTGGGCTACAGAGTGGATTCAAAGCCAACCTAGGTAACTAAGATCCCTGTCTGAAAATAAGTAAAAAGAGGGCTGTGGTTTAATTCAATGGTACAGTGCTTGGTTAGCATGTGCAAGATCTAGGTTAAATCCCACTGTTAGAATCAATCCATCAGCCAATCAGTCAAACAGTAAAATAAGGTAGTAAAGCTAAATCCCAAAATTCTGTCTTCATAAGTGTATATTGCGGCTTAGGAGAAATTGATGAGAAAAACTAATTGTAGATATTGTAAAATGATATGGTAAGATATAATGTTATAAAGACAACATTCAATTTCATATAGCTTTATCAACTTATTAAATTAATATACTTGACTATTTCTGCTTCTCCAATGCTCACATTTGCCCACAAGTTATTTTGTATATAATAACTAAATGGAAAACTATTTCATTGTATATCTGTAAAATATGTGGGTGCTTAAAAATAAACATAACATTATGAAAGGCAAAAATATTAAATTATAAATATAAGCTCTAGGTTGTTTGCTCAATATTGTTATAGATGCTTAAATTGTCCCATTTTAGGCTTTATACATTTTATAAAATAAACTACTGCATCATATAAATCATGTAGACTTTTAATGTAAAATGCTTCTTAGTAAAATCCAAACTATCAAAAATAAACCCGCAAGAACAATACTTATAAATATACCAATTCTTGCTGAATGTGATGGTGTGTACCTACAGGCTCAGAACTTAGAAGGGTAAGGTAGAATGATCCTAAGTACAAATCTTGTGCTACTTAACACAACCTTGTCCCAAATTCCCCAAACCCCAAACCTTTTTTAAAAATAGTTTAAACTCTTGCATGCTTCTTTTGATGCTCGAGTTGTATCCCACTAGGAGAATATAGAAGGAAGATCTGTATTTTTAAATAATTTGAGATAGTTTCTCTCTGATAATGTCACTAGTCAAATGCACAATGAAATATGGTAAAATTCATTTTGGTATTCATCCATAGGCATTTTTAACCCTTTAGAAAAACAAATGTATAGAATGTTTATATTGTACCAAACTGAGAAATATAAAACAAAAAACAAAACAGTGATCTCCTTTATCATTTGTTCCTTCTTCTCTCCCATAGGTTTGTTTCTTTGCTTCTTTCCTTTACTAGTTTGGTACATTTTGATTCCTTCCATATATGTATTCATGCAATTTTCTCCAACTTGATTTTTTTCATTTATCAACAGTATTCCCAATAAATACATGGAAATAGTTTTAATTTTTCAAAACTGCATACAATTAAATTATCTTATTTTGTAAGCATTCTGTTCACAGATATTTAATCATTCTAATTTTTGCTGTGATATGTATTGCTGAAATAAACATCATATACACATTTTCCCATCATTTCTTTTGCTCTGAGGCTTGAGTATCATAGACTAGAAAGTACAGGCTAGGAACTTTCTTTTTTTTTTTTTTTAATTTTATTTTATTTTATTTTTTTAATTTACATTCCAAATCACTTCCCCTTTCCTGTTTCCTCCCTCCCCGAAAGTCCCATAAGCCCCCTTCCCTCCCTCTTTTCTCCGTTCAACCCCCTCTCATAACTCTGTCCTGGCGTTCCCCTACATCCAGTCTTTCCAGGACCAGGGGTCTCTCCTTCCATCTTTTTAGAAATCTATTGATATGCTGATTGTGTCTAGGGTATTCTGAGATTCTGGGTCAATATCCCCTTATCAGTGACTTCATACCATGTGTGATCTTTTGTGATTGGGTTACCTCACTAAGGATGATATTTTCAAGTTCTGACCATTTGCCTAGGAATTTCGTGAATTCATTGTTTTTAATTGCAGAGTAGTATTCCATTGTGTAAATATACCACATCTTCTGAATCCATTCCTCCGTTGAGGGACATCTGGGTTCTTTCCAGCTTCTGGCTATTATAAATAAGGCTGCTATGAATATAGTGGAGCATGTGTCCTTATTGCATGCAGGTAAAGTCTCTGGGTATATGCCCAGGAGTGGTATAGCCGGATCCTCCGGAAGTGTCATGCCCAGTTTTCTGAGGAGCCGCCAGACTGCTTTCCAGAGTGGTTGTACCAGCCTGCAATTCCACCAGCAGTGGAGGAGTGTTCCTCTTTCTCCACATCCTCGCCAACAACTGCTGTCTCCTGTGTTTTTGATCTTAGCCATCCTGACTGGTGTGAGATGGAATCTCAGGGTTGTTTTGATTTGCATTTCCCTAATGACTAAGGATGATGAACATCTCTTTAGGTGCTTCTCAGCCATTAGATATTCCTCAGGTGAGAACTCTTTGTGTAGCTCTGTACCCCATTTTTAATAGGGTTACTTGCCTCTCTGGAGTTTAACTTCTTGAGTTCTTTGTATATCTTGGATATTAGCCCTCTGTCGGATGTAAGGTTGGTAAAGATCATTTCCCAGTTAGTTGGTTGCCGCTTTGTCTTTTTGACGGTGTCTTTTGCCTTGCAAAAACTTTGTAATTTAATGAGGTCCCATTTGTCTATTCTTGATCTTAGAGTATAAGCTATTGGAGTTCTGTTCAGGAAATTCTCCCCTGTGCCCATATGTTCAAGGTTCTTCCCTAGTTTCCCTTCTATTAGTTTCAGTGTGTCTGGTTTTATGTGGAGATCTTTGATCCACTTAGAATTGAGCTTAGTGCAAGGAGATAAGGATGGGTCAATTTGCATTCTTCTGCATGTTGACCTCCAGCTGAGCCAGCACCATTTGTTGAAAAGGCTATCTTTTTTCCACTGGATGGTTTTAGCTCCTTTGTCAAAGATCAAGTGACCATAGGAGTGTGGATTCATTTCTGGGTCTTCAATTCTGTTCCATTGATCTACATGTCTGTTACTGTACCAATACCATGCAGTTTTTAACACTATTCATCTGGAATAACAGAAAACCCAGAATAGCTAAAACTATTCTCAAGAGTAAAAGAACCTCTGGGGGAATCAGTATCCCGGACCTCAGGCTAGGAACTTTCTAATACACTTTTATAAGAATTTACCATTTTGGAAATAGTGACCTTGTTTTTTCTGTTTTTTTCTTTTATTTTCTTTCTTTTTTTCCTGAGACATGGTTTCTCTGTGTAGCCCTGGCTGTCCTGGAACTCACTGTGTAGACCAGGCTGGCCTCGAACTCAGAAATCCGCCTGCCTCTGCCTCCCAAGTGCTGGGATTAAAGGCCTGTGCCACCACTGCCCAGCTCTGACCTTGTTTTTTCTTAAACTTCCCAAATAATTCTATGGATTTGCAAAGGTTAAGAATCACAGGCTTATGTAACTGTTTTTAAATTTTTGTTTGTTTTGTTATTGGAGCATAGAAACATAAAGTGAAACTCATAATTGAAGTCCTCCTACTAGATATTTAGTACTAAGAGAAATTAAGGTCTGTCCTATACTTGACTTTATAATCACAATTGCTAGCAGAGGGACTTAGAATAAAAAGTTTATTAAATATATACTGAGCATTGAATGAGCATTAATGTGCATTAATATCATAGATTATTGTTTTCTTATAAAGTATATTATTGCAATTGCCCTTAAGTCTGACATTACATTATCTGAAATGTGCTGTAGTCATACATTAATATAGCAGACATTTATCGTACATTAATTGTTTAATGTACCAGGTGGTGGCAGTATTTTAAATGCTATAGATAAAATAGAAAAAACCAAAAGGCAAAAAAGTGTCTCTGTGGAGTTTATATCTTAGTGGAAAGAAAATAAGAATAAAATTATACTTGAAGTTCCCTCTTCCCAAGTGATCCAAGCTTGTGTCAAGTTGACAAAAACAAACCACCACCACCACCACCACCACCACCACCACCACCACCACCACCAAAAACCCAGCCCAACTGACCTGTTGTCAATCTGACACACAAACAGTTCACTTTAGACTAAAAATCCTTCCTTTTTCTTTCTTGTTTATCCCCAAGATCTAATATTAATGTCACAATGTAAAACACAGAATGACTTTAAAAGACCCATGGTCCTTAAAAATCCTAACACTTTGCTCCCAGAGGCATCAACATCACATTTAGCTTTCCTAGATGTAAAGTTATATCATAATTAGAAATACCACCTTAATATTTTATCTGAAGATGTTGAAAGAATAAGTTTGAAGTTATATACAGCATTTTGACATATTTGTGCTATTAGGATGCCCCTCATATTTTCTTTTATAAACTAACTATTTTATTGTAAATCATTGTAGTAGGAAGTTGAAGGCACTCATCGGAGTCAGGATTTCCTTTTGTGTAATTAAAGTTTTTATTTTTAAGTTTAGAAACACTATTTGAAAATACACTGATTTACTAAAGTTAGAAGCACATTATTTTTTTGAGGGCAGTGCTTTTCAAGTTTCTCCAATATTTATCTTAAAAATAAGAAACCTAATTTTGGTTTTAAGGCTTTTCTCTCTTTATAAACCTAACATGATATTTTTCTTCTAGCTTTGAAGATATGGGGAATATATATTCAAACTATTTTAAGGACTGGAGAGATGGCTCAGCAGCTAAGGATGCTCTTCCAAAGTATCTAGGTTCAAGTCCCAGCACCCACATGGGTGCTCACAACCATCTGTAACTCCAGTCCTGGGAGATTCAGTGCCCTGTTTTGGTTTCTACAGGTACTGTATGCACACAGTGCACAGATACATGCAGACCATACATATAAAATAAAAATAACCAAAAATATTAAAAACTGAAAGAAATTTCAAAGTTTAAAATTTGAAGTTTTCTTTAAAAAATCCAATGTATCTTTAAAAGTCCAAAGTGTCTCAGCTGTGAGTATCTGGGAAAAGAAAGTTAAATTCTTGAAATGGGAAGAAATGGTGTATAGTCACAATCAAATAAAAAAAAATCATATCAAATCTTCTAAATGACTCAATTTGCAATGTCTGGGATGCATTCACGATCTTCTGAGTCCAAAGGGCTTATGCAATTCCACCTCCCTGGCTCTGCCGTCTTTAACACATATAGCTTGTCTCACAGGCTCAGGGCAGCTCCACGTCACAGCTACTGCTGTCTTTGATGGTAATTCTGGCATCTTCAACATGCTGGTTTCTATACTGTGAATAAGGCTGCACCTTTACCAAGGCTCCAACCTTGTCACATGGTGCCTCTTTCCATGACCTATTCAGTCCTAGGTTCTCCATTGCAACCACCTTTACCAGTGGTATCTCATGGTGCCAAGCCTTAGCTACTGTCTATGACTTATTCATACCTTCAAAACCAGTACCATGTAGGAGATTCTTATGCATTACCAAATTTGGCTGTTAGCATGATATATAGCCCTAGTCACCGTGGACCACAGTGTTCATGTGCTGACCCTGAGGAAATGTTTCCCAGATTTCATCTCAGTGATGTTTCTCTCTCTCTCTCTCTCTCTCTCTCTCTCTCTCTCTCTCTCTCTCTCTCTCTCTCTCTCTCTCTCAGTCTCTCTCTCTCTCTCTCTCTCTCTCTCTCTCTCTCTCTCTCTCTCTCTCTCTCTCTCTCTCCCTCCCTCCCTCCGTCAATCCCTCCCCTGTCTCTCTCCTTCCCTTTCCCTCTTCCTCTCCCCCTCTCCCCCTCCCTCTTCCCCTCTCCCTCTCCCTCCCTCTACCTCCCCCCTCTCTCTTTCTCTACACACACACACACACACACACACACACACACACACACACACACACACACGTACTGGCTGGTTTTGTGTGTCAACTTGACACAGGCTGGAGTTATCACAGAGAAAGGAGCTTCAGTTGGGGAAATGCCTCCATGAGATCCAGCTGTGGGACATTTTCTCAATTAGTGATTAAGAGGGGAGGGCCCCTTGTGGGTGGTGCCATCCTTGGGCTGGTATTCTTGGGTTCTATAAGAGAGCAGGCTGAGCAAGCCATGGGGAAGCAAGCCAGTAAGGAACATCCCTCCATGGCCTCTGCATCAGATCCTGCTTCCTGACCTGCTTGAGTTCCAGTCCTGACTTACTTTGGTGATGAACAGTTGTGTGGAACTGTAAGCTGAATAAACCCTTCCCTCCCCAACTTGCTTCTTGGCCATGATGTTTGTGCAGGAAGAGAAACCCTAAGATATATATATCTTATATAAATATCCCCCAAACTGGATTTTTATTGGAGTTTTTAGTTACTTTTATACATTTTTTAAAATTTGTATTTATTTATTTATTTACAACGCAAATGCTGCCCCTCCTGTTCCCTCCTCACAGAGACCTCCCCTTGCCTCTCCCCTTATCCTCTGAGAAGTTGCCCCTCTGTGTCCTCCCACCCTAGCACATTAGGTTTTGACAGAGTAGGTGTATCTTCTCCCACTGCAGCCAGAGAAGGCAGTCCCATTGGGCAAAGGATTCAACAGTCAGGATATAGTCTTATGGAGAGTCTCCTCTCCAGTTGTTGGAGGTCTCACATGGAGACTGAGCTGCACGTCTGCTACACTTGTACCAGGAGCCTCAGTCCAGCCTGTGTGTGTTCTTTGGTTATGTGTGTTCTCAGACTCTGAGAGCTCCCAAGGGTCCAGGTTAGTTGACTCTGTTGGTCCTCCTGTGGGGTCCCCCACCAAGGGCCTTCAATCCTTCCCCAAACTCTTGAGTAAGAGTCCCCAACCTCTGTTCAATGTTTCACTGTGGGTCCCTACATCTGTTTCAGTCAGCTACTGGGTGGAACCTCTCAAAGGAGAGTTATGTTAGGCTCCTGTCTACAAGTATAGCAGAGTACCATTGATAATGTCAGAGACTGATGCTTGCCCGTGAGATGAGCTTCAAGTAGGGCCAGTTATTGGTTGACCTTTCCTTCAGTCTCTGCTCCATTTTTTCTCTGTACTTTTTTTAGACAGGACAAATTTTAGGTCAAAACTTTTGTGGGTGGATTGGTATCCTTATCCCTGCACCGGGGGTCCTGCCTGGCTACAGGAGGTGGCCTCTTCAGGTTCCATGTGCCCACTGTTAGGCATCTCCGATAATGTCACCTGCATTGACTCCTTGGAGCCTCCCCCATCTCAAGTCTCTGGGACTTCCTTCAGATTCGTCCTACCCACCAAGCCCCATCTCTCCAGCCCTAGCTGCTGCAGATTTCCATACATTCTCCTGGCCTTCTGGGCCTCTCTCCTGTCTCTCCGAATGTCTGATCCTGCCCTTCCAGATTTCAGTCCCCCTTCCCTCTCCCACCCACTTTGTCTCTTAATAATAACAGTTCCTCACCCCAGCTAACCAACAACAATTGTTCCAGCGAAGCAAAAGTTTCACTTCAGTGGTTCTGGTCTCTTAATGACAGCTGAAACAGAAACACTCCCATGTCTCTGACATAAAAACTAGCCAGCATGGAAACTAACTGTTAGGTTCAAAGTGAGCCCCCCCCCCCCCAAAATGACAGTGCTACTGACAGTGTTCTAAATGATAGTCTTGGCCCAGCTCAGTCTGGGCTCTGCCTGGAAAACAGAAGGATTGCTACCTAAACTCAGGGTTTCTCAGAAATCATTTAAGGCAGGTTTCTGTTGTCGGGAAAAGCCATTACTTCCCTTATATGCTCCCCACAGCCAACAACTTTTGGCAAGGTCATCTAGTTCCTGATGAACACAAACAGGCCTACAACATGTCCAAGTAACCAATGCTAGTTTCTAGGCTGTTCTGGCTCACATGCTTCTCCCCTTGCCACCACCTTAAAACAGGCAAGGGGTTTCCTGCCTTTTATTGTTCTGTCTCCTGAGAGACAGTCCCAGCACTTTGAACTCCCTAATAAACTTTGCTTTTTGTGGCTCTGAGTGATGTAGTTCAGTGGTTCAATTGTGTCTTCACTTCTTTTCACTAACTCCTTGGCAACAGTCACTTAAACTCCTCGACATGGGATTGAATCAGACCACCAAGACCAAATCTGATCTGGCTCTTATTGGCAGTGGAGAGCAAACCACCAAACCCCTAATAATGACATCTTCAGAACTGTTGTCTGGAGAGAAGGGGGTTAAAAGTGGTCAGAATTGAAATGCAGTCACATTGGACATGATAGTACTTGCCTGTAATCCTAGCACTTGGGAAGCTGAAGCAGGAGTATTGTAAAGCTAAGACTAGCCTAGATATCATAGACAGACCCTGTTTGAACAAACAAGATAGAGTTCCTTGTGGAGCATTTCCGCACATAGCTAAAAGCCAACAGGTTGTAGAGCAATGGTTCTTACGCATGGTAACCAGGCACTATCTGGAAGTAGGAATCTTGGTTCCTACTTGAATTCTGCTTATGGACAGGTTTCAAACACAGGCATGTTTGTTTCACTTCAAAATTAAGGTGTTAAAACAGAGTGATGTATCCAGACTGCCTAGAAGAATATTCTAAAGAGACATTTGTGCTCCCTTAGTTGGCTACCAGACTATTGAAAGACTGGAGCCCCCAAATTAGAATCTTCCCCAGAATCTCCTGCTTGGAGAGGAAATGGATGCAGCCCCCCCGGGGGGGGGGGGACCCAGATGAGGAGCTTGTCTCTCAGAGACAACATCCATTGACCTTGCAGCAGACTGACTTTGCAAGAGAGACTTGAAGTAGTGGGCAGGGGATCTCAGCCTGCCAGACAGATTCCTTAGTCATGCACATATTTTGCTTTTGATTTAAATTCTACCCTCATGTCTTGTCCAAGAAGACAGATTTGTGAGAGTCACTGCATTTCTTTGTCCCTATTCACAAGTTTGCCACACGGCATCTTTTTCTGCTTCTTATTACTTTTTTTTTTCTTAAATGGGAAGGGTATTGAAAGCTGGGAGAGAAAAGGTCCAAAAGCAGACCCACCAGCATTTCTCCATGGAAACTTTAAAAGATAGAAACACTTAGAACAATGTACTTCAGGTCCTAAAAGATCACAGATGCCAACAGGAGACTACTATACCAACTGAACTACCTACCCTAATGAAAGAAGAAAACTTTTTCCATGACAAGATCATTCTAAAGCACT
Organism: Tokudaia tokunoshimensis; assembly: GCA_036184795.1. Lineage (NCBI taxonomy): Eukaryota > Metazoa > Chordata > Mammalia > Rodentia > Muridae > Tokudaia > Tokudaia tokunoshimensis. Next base: position 53,220,048 of record BTHU01000023.1, read on the forward strand.
GTCAGCTCCATATAGGATACTGGAAGAAACAGAAGAGAATGATTAAAAAAAATCAATGAAACTACAGAAAAATAAAAAAGATGCTAACACATTGGTAAGCAAAAGATAACTAAGACAACATCAAACAGTACATCATCAACAAAATGACAGGAATTAACACGTTTTACATAACTCTGCATATTAACAATTGCAACTCCCCAATAAAAGGTGCAGACTAAAAGATCTCATCAGAAAACAGGAGTCCTCCTTTTGCTTCCTCTATGAAACATTACTAAACTCATTACTAAAGATCAATGGCAATTTAGGATGAAAGCATAAATAAAGGCTAAAGGTACTGGAATAAAGAACTAAGGAGCAAGCAAAAACCTCTATCAAAACATGGGACGAAAAAGACTTCAAGCCAAAGCAAGTTAGAAAAGGTAAAGAATGTAACTTATTAAGATGGTATAACAATTAGATATATGCACTGAATATAGCAGTGTACCCAATTTCTTAAAACTATTTTTAAAGTCACAGACTAACCTCAATACGCAATAGTTGGTGACTCCGATGCCCACCCTCCTCAAATAGACAGGCCATTCAGGGAAAAAAGAGAGAAAAACAGTGGAGCTAAATGACAGCATAGATCAAATGGACTTAACACATCTACAGAACACTGTTTAAAAGTCCAAACTTTCTTCTGAGACTCTAGGCAATTTCTTCATTATGATTCGTTGTAAAATAAAAAAAGCAAATTAAGTACTTCAATCCAAAATTAGTCATGCTAACTTTATTGCAGTCACAAAATGGAGAAAGGTTTCCTAAGGGCCTCATTTGAGGAAAAAGAAATACATTCTATGTTTAAGAGCACTCTGACCCTTGGCACACAGAGGACATAGGACATAATCCATACAGCAGACTTTCCAGCTCAAGGAAGCTGGGATGTGCTAATTCTTTATTTTTTTTTAATTCACTTTACTTCCCAATCACAGTCCCCTCCCTCTTCTCTTTCCAGTTTCACCTTTACAAATCCCTCCTTCTATTAGCACCACCCCTTCTCAGTCAGAGAAGGAGAGCTCCTCTTGGGTACCACACCACCCTGGAGCATCTAGACCTAGCAGGTCTAGGCATGGATGTGCTAATTTTTAGGATGTATGAGCTTCTTTTTTTTTTTTCTTATCAAATCTTTCTTCTTTTTTTTATTATTTATTTTATTTTTTTTTAATTTACATTCCAAATCATTTCCCCTTTCCAGTTGCCTCCCTCCCCGAAAGTCCCATAAGCCCCCTTCCTTCCCTCTTTTCTCCATTCAACCCCCTCTCGTTACTCTGTCCTGGCATTCCCCTACATCCAGTCTTTCCAGGACCAGGGGTCTCTCCTTCCATCTTCTTAGAAATCTATTGATATGCGGATTGTGTCTAGGGTATTCCGAGATTCTGGGTCAATATCCCCTTATCAGTGACTGCATACCATGTGTGTTCTTTTGTGATTGGGTTACCTCACTAAGGATGATATTTTCAAGATCTGACCATTTGCCTAGGAATTTCGTGAATTCATTGTTTTTAATTGCAGAGTAGTATTCCATTGTGTAGATATACCATATCTTCTGAATCCATTCCTCCGTTGAGGGACATCTGGGTTCTTTCCAGCTTCTGGCTATTATAAATAAGGCTGCTATTGGCTCTTTTCAATTCAACAAATTGTCTGGATTTAATGCCCAGATCCCGCTGATTTAGGATCTGTCTCTTGAAACTTACAAAAATTCTCATTAATACAGTCAGAATCTTATGATATATTATTTATGAGTTTTGAACTAAAGTGGAAAATAAAACCTGTGCTGTAAAGAGGAAGACTTTCCACTAATATCATATACTAGTGCTTGTAAGGACAAAGACTAAATGTACTTGATGTTTCCTTCTTAATGGAAAACATTTCCTTCTTAATAGGAAAATGAAAGATGCAACTTGCCACAGATTGAAATGCTCAAATTGTTCTTTTTTCCTGTCATGCTTTCTGATCAGCTTAGCCTTAGCAAAAGTGAATCAGTAGTGAGATATTTAAGCCACAAGCACTTGCAGAAATCTTATTCTATTAAAGAAAGAATTATCTGCTGAAGCCTTGTCTAGCTCCAGTGACGGTATCATCTGGCTTTCCAGCTCAAGGAAGCTGGGATGTCCTAATTCTTTATTTTTTTTTAATTCACTTTACTTCCCAATCACAGTCCCCTCCCTCTTCTCTTTCCAGTTTCACCTTTACAAATCCCTCCTTCTATTACCACCACCCCTTCTCAGTCAGAGAAGGAGAGCTCCTCTTGGGTACCACACCACCCTGGAGCATCTAGACCTAGCAGGTCTAGGCATGGATGTGCTAATTTTTAGGATGTATGGGCTTCTTATGCAGTGGCATCTAAGAAATAAAAACACACTCTGTGTCTAGGAGCCTCTGGACTTGGCACACTAAAGACGGGGGAAATAATCTGTACAATAGATGCTTTACCTCAAGAATACAGGAATGTGCTATTTCTTAAGATGTACAGGATTGCTGTGTTCCCATATATTTTGTATCAGTACTTCCTTGTCTTTGTTCTCCCTGGGTATATATTAAGAAAGACATTCTATTTCTTGTAAATATGGTTTAATGGCTGTATACTATCTTTACATGTAGTTTCTTCTAATAAAATCCCAATACAAGGGATACTCTACCCTTAAAGTGACTCAAACGCTCTTTGGACCCTTAGCCTCCTTAAGTAAAAATTCCAATTGCTGACTCCAAGTCTTGTTTCATGGTCTAAGCTCTGCTAGTCACAGTATGTAGGACCCATATAAGGACACTGGTGAATAACTCAGTTCACCCAATTACTGCTAGACTGGGAAATTTTGAAGGCTCGGTATCAATGGGATAGAATTAATCTTCACATTATTTTATTTTATTTATTTATTTTTGAGACAGAGTTTCTTAGTGTCCTGGAACTCACTCATAGACCAGGCTAGCCTTGAACTTAGAAGTGCCTGCCTTTGCCTCCAAAAGTGCTGGAAATAAAGGCATGCACCACCATTGCCCAGCTTAATTTTCACTTTGTTATTTTGCTCATTTTTATCATCTGTTTAAACAAATATGGCATGTAGTCAGGTCTTTGGCTTAACAAGAACTGTTATGGTGGGTAATGCAGGCATAGCCATGGTTCACAAAAGAAAATTTTGTTGGAAATGGAAAACAGGACCAGATTAGTGAAGTACTTAAAAAAGAACAAAGACAAGCAAGAATGAATAGACAAACACATGGGAACATAGCAAGCCCATAATCTCAAGAAATAGCACATTCCCTTCTCCTTGATCATTTCCTCTGTCTTCAGTGTGCCAAGGCCAGAGGCTCCAGGACATACAAGCCCATATGTCTTAAGAATGAAGACATCCCTGATTCCTTGAGCTGGAAAGCCTGCTGTACAGACTGTTTCCTTCTGTTCTTAGTGTGCCAATGGTCAGCATGCTCTTAGATACCGAGTATGTTTTTTTCGCCCTCAGGCAAGGTGGCAACAATAAAAGTGCAACAAAAAAAATCACAGATAAATCTCTATGACACACATAGGAGCAATGTTTCTCAACAAAATACGTGCAGACAGAATTCAAGGACACACCAAAAAGGTCATCCTGATCAAGTTTTGTATTTCAGTGATATAGGAATGGTTCATACATTTAAACGCATAATATGTGTTATAAATTACATCAATTGACTCAGCATGTCAATTGACACATAAACATGTTTGACAAAGTCCATCATATCTTCATGCTGGAAGTCCTGAAAAAACTCAGAGCAGAAGGAATATATCTCAAGAAACACTATATGTGACAAGCCAACATCATACTAAATGGAGAAAATGGTGGTCCTTTTATCTTGGGGGAATGAGCATCTCTCATTGGACTTAGTGCTACTCAGTGGTAGGGAATCATGGCTGCTACTAGGAACTTATGCAACTATCTGTGGCTGGAAAGACCATAGACCCTAGAAGAGAACCTACTACTGCCATTTTCCACAACCAAAAAACATTCTAAATTTATTTTAAGTATTTATTCTTACACTCACAGATAAGTGTACCATTCATCCTTCATAGAAGAAGTTTCATTTCACAGTAGATAAAAATTATTACAGAGATCCAAAGCCAGTAATAATGCTGACAAAATATGACCATGGGGTTCCCAGACAAAATTGATACATGGTCAATGCAACCCCAACACATAAGGATAGGGCAAAATAATAGAAGAGGTGATGAAAGCAAATGTAGAATCCAGTAGACCAGGATACCTGCTGCTAGGGTGTGTGGTCATCTAGATATGAGAGGGATGCTTCACTGAGGACTTCACAACACTTCGGTTATCTAAACCAGATCTCCACATAATGAAACAATAGTCTACACACATTAAGGAGTGGAAAAATTTCATAAGCCCAACCTTCCCCTTAAATGAAGAACTACAGGCAATCAATGGCTACAAAGAAATGAAGAGTGAGTTTTCTTCAGGGATGAGCCTAAGCTTACCCAATTCCAAGGGCTCATTCCAAAACACAAGAACATACAGTAACACTAAATAACTGCAGTAGAGTGGTGTGTGTGTGTGTGTGTGTGTGTGTGTGTGTGTGTGTGCGTGTGTCTGTGTGCATATTACATTGACAAAGTTAGCTGTATCTGTCTTAGGAGAGAACACTGTTACAATGTTAACTCTTAAGTAATGTGTAAGGCTGTCTTTGTTAGTCCTCAAAGGTGGTTATGTAAAGAGTGGGTTCTTCAGTATCATTGTTTCACCTGAAGAAGGCAGAAATCAACAACAGTAGAATCTGTGTGGTCTGAGGGTCCTCTATTGTTGAGAACTCTTAGGCTAATATAGTCATTTGAGTTATCAAGTTTAGGAACATTTTCTATGTCATTATCAATTTTAAGTATAGGAAGTATATGGGGGCAGTAAAAACAATATATAACAGAGTAGTGAGCCTGGCTTCAAGAAGTAGTTTTCCACACTTTGGAAGAAAGCAAAGAGGCAGAAGCCTGTAATTACATGAGGGCTTGCAATTGGGGCTTTTGTAAGTCCCCAGAAGAGAAGATAGAACCAAGATTGGTGACAGACTTATATTTTTCCAGCGTGTACTAGTTATCCAGTGATGTTTTGGAGCATCCCCCCTAGAAGCCTTTCTTGTATTGTTGGTGGTCTATGACAAAAAGGGATGTGGATTCTAATTATTCCAGAGGGTGTAAATATTCTCCTTTAGGGGGAGTACTATAGGTTTAGGAGTTCGTAGGTGACTAGAAGTTTTATTTCTAGTGTGCCCTGATAGGCTTACTTCTACTCATTTGTCATTTTCCTTGTGTGGGTTTGTGTGCTGGTAAGCACCCACAGAAGCTTACAGATTAAGGCTTTTTCGATCATTTCCCTTGGTTCTTATCAAGTGGGCCCAGCTATAGAACAGTATTAAAAAGTTAAATTTCCATCTTTTGACCAAATTTCATCCACATCAAGCTTGTATTGGGACAAGATGATATATTAATCTCTCTTTAAATTCTCAATATCTACCTTATTTTAGTACTTAAGGATGCACTTACTGCGAGGAAGACTATATGGAAACACAAGTACTAGGTACTCTAGAGTGGAGACTGACATCCCTGTCATCCATTCTCATCATCCTTAGAGAAAACACGTGGTTCAAGCACAATCCTCTCCTAACATACTCCATCCAAGTTTCCTTGGGGTGTCTGAGTGTCCACAAAAGGATCAGAAACACTGCTTTGTACAGATTCCAGATGCTTTAGGTCTTATCTTTATCCCAATCAGAGTTTTGCCTACATGTCATACACAGTGTCTCTTCTCTAGGATTAAATCATAAAAAAGGGTAAGTGTTATTATATGCTATGAGAACCTTTGAAGTATCCAAGCCCTCTTTATTAAGAAGCACAAACAAAATAAATACTAGGCTCAAAGAAGATGGCTGCTTCTATGGTGGCTCTTTCTGCTTTAATTACAACTCAGGCTAATGGTATGGATATGTCGGGTTTGTTCTCTAGTAATACTCAAGAGAATACTCCCCCTTTATTACTTGGGGAATTATACTGTCTGGAGTAAATGAACAGAGAGGAGCTGAGAACAGTACATAATGAGACAGAAAAGTAAATAGACACAGTGGTAGAAAAATAGAGAGCCAAGTTGAAATGCAACAACTTAAAATCTTTGGGATGTCCCGTGTTGTACTCTGGGGTCTGGCCACCTTAGAATAACTTTAGCTGTGTTGTCTCTTGTGAAAGATGGCCAATCATTTTGGTTGACTCATTTTATCCAAATTGTACAAAAACAAGCAGTCTTCAGTGACAATAGTACTCATGGTATATAACACTCGAAGAGCTCAGTTTATTTGATGCTACCCGTAGTAGAGTTGGAAGGGATTCGATTTAATTAAACTATACTCATATTTTGACAATGAAAACTAAATGACAATATTACAAAGTAGTAAGTGGTAAAAAGGTTAATTTGGTTCCAAAGAAATTTAGAGTGATCATAATTGATTACTTCCTACAATGTGACTATCCATTTATTATTACAGCCTGGAACCTGATGTACTATCACAGTATTATGACAAATGAAATTATGTATTATAAATAAAAGTTATAAAAATTTAGACATTAAAGACGAGTATTTTTAAATCAGAACGTTACATAAAGTTGTAGGCATGCAATCAAATTGGCCAGAAAGAAAACTAAAATTAAAAGGTAAAATTTTATTTCAAGTACTCCAAATGTTGCAAATAATATCTCATAATGATAACTACAACACAGAGGATAACATATGGTCAACTTAGCTAAAGAATATGATCATTTGGTTAGACAATAAGTCTATTTCCCTCAACTTCTTGTGTCCTTGGTTGATATAACTTTAGACAAAATAGTTCTCTTATATGACATGCAAATGATAAAGCACATATAGAGAGAGTTAAATACAACAGAAATGACACACATCCCATAATTCCTGATAAATTTGGTGTGATCTGGGGATTTATTCCTTAATGTCTATATCAATTATCTCTTTTAAAGACAGTTTTTTCTGTCCACTCAGGCTCTAGGAATGAGCTTTGCGAGAACTGGGGCATAAAACAGTATTTGGTCTCTGCCCATGTGATGCTTGACTGATGGAACTATAAACACAAGTTCCTGGGGGTAGGGGTTGGGGTGGGGGAAAGACGAAAAGAAAAAGAAAAGCCATATCTGCATTACAGACTTACAAGGCCAAATGACTGAACTTTGTGACTATGGAAACAAAATGTTGCAGATTGGAACCAAATCCCCTTGGGCTATTTTTAGTTTCTTTGAAAGCCATTTGCTGCCCACCACTGTGTCTGGCCTAGCATCCTCGTGACTATTAAAAACCTTTGTAATCTCAACAGCCCACTAGTTTTCAACAACCCTAAAGCTAGGAATGTCATCAGACAGCATCTGAAATAGGATTAAAGCTGAATTTTAATAACAACAGAAACAAGAGAAAACCCACACACTCATGAAACTGCACAACTCTCTCTTCAATGAAAATTAAGTTACAACAGAAGTAAAGAAATTAAAAACTCTTTAGAATTCAATGAAAATGAAGGCATACCATATCCAAACCTATGGGAAAATCTCCACAAAATTGGAAAATCTAAAAGAAATGGACATTTTTCTTGATAGATACCACTTATCAAAGCTAAATTGAGATTAGATAAACAAATGTAAAGCAACCCAGATATCCCTCACCCAAAGAATGGATGTAGAAAATGTGGTACATTTACACAATGGAATACTGTTCAGCTATTAAAAACAAGAACATCATGAATTTTGTGGTCAAATGAATAGGACTAGAAAGTATCACCCTGAGTGAGGTAACACAGACCCAAAAGTACATCCAGGTATGTATTCACTGATAAGCAGATATACCTCAAATATACAGAATACCCATGATACACCCCACAGACCATAAGAAGTTAAACAAGAAGGAAGGCCCAAGTGAGAATGTTTCAATCTCACTTAGAAGGAGGAAACAAATAATGATGGGAGGCAGAGGGAGGGAGGGACCTGAGTGGGCGAGGGGAGGGGACAGGGGGGCAGGATCAGATATGGGGGTGTGATGGCTATTCCTAGTGGTCAACTTGACTACATCGGTAACGAATTACAATCCAGATATGCAGGGCACACCTGTGATCCAGATCTTGAGGCTGGAAGAAACAGGCTTCTTACCCAGATCTTGACATGGAGATCTTGAGGCCTAGTGGCTATGAGAAAGTTAGGCCCAGGCAAGGTAGTACCTGCCTTTAATTCCAGAAGACTGAGGCAAGCAGATCTCTGAATTCAAGGTCAGCCTGGAACAAAGCAAGTTCCAGATCCAGGTGTGGTGTACACACCTACTCCAACAAGGCCACACCTCTTAATAGTGCCAGTCCCTGGGGGCCAAGCATATAGAAACCATCACATGGGGAGACAGGAGAGAAGCCCAGGGGGCCAAGAGAATGAATGAAAATATGCAGCTGCTAGGGGTGGGGGTGGGGTGGGGGACCTCTAGAAAGTCCCAGAGACATGGCATGTGAGAGGTGCCCAGGACTCAATGTGGGTGACATTAGTCAAAATGCCCAACAGTGGGGAGATGTAACCTGAAGAGCCCACCACCAGTAGTTTGACAGGGCTCCCAGTGGAGGGATGAGGACACCAACCCACCTTCAAAATTTTGACCTAGAATTGTTCCTGTTTAAAAGAAATTCAGGGACAAAATGGAGCAGAGACTGAAGGAATTGTGGACCAGTAACTGGCCCAACTTAGGACCCATCTCACTCATGGGGATGCACCAAAGCCAGACACTATTACTGATGCTATGTTGTGCTTACAGACAGGAGCCTAGCATGGCTGTCCTCTGAGAGTCTCTACCAGGAGCTGACTGAGACAGATGCAGATACATATAGCCAGTCAATGATTAGACTGAAGTCAGGGACCCTTATGGAAGAGTTAGGGGAAGGATTTAAGCAGCGGAAGGGGATGGCAAACCCATAGGAAGGCCAACAGTCTCCACCCAGACCCCTGAGAGCTCCCAGAGACTAAGACACCAACCAAAGAGCATACACCGGCTGGTCCAACGCCCCTGACACATATGTTGCAGAGGACTGAATGCCTTGTCTGACCTCAGTGGGAGAGGATGTACCTAATCCTGTAAAGAATTGATGCCTCAGAGAAGGGGGATGGCCAATGGGGACACACTCTCAGAGGAGAAAGGGAGGGGAAATTTGGTCAGGAACTCTGGGACAGGGGGATGGGGGGGATAACATTTGGAATGTAAATAAAGCAATTTTAAAAAAAACTACCCATCACACCATGTAACCAAAAATGTCAGTTTTGAATGCCAAATTCACCAGGTAGGAAGATATTCATTCATGAATGTTCTTTTTGTTTTCATTTATGGGGTGATTCACATAGACACTGATACTTCAATCATTTTGGAAGAATTTGGAATTAAATTGGGAAGGTATAATATGCCAAAACTCTTGTTAACTGTTAATAACTAAGGAGGAGACATGACGGAATGAACCATTGAATTGGGGGGGCAGGTTCTGGAAGAGTTCATGGGGGCAAACCCTCTGCCACATGTTCTATCACAGCTGAAGATGGGAATATTAAAAAAGGTTGCATAAGTCTCTTGGAGATGTTCTAAATATCCTCCAGCCTGTATCTAGACACTATTGCCTTCCTAGCATCTCCCCCAACCAGAGTGATCTCCACCCCAGTGCCTGCTCCCATCAGCAAGCAAGGTGCTTTGTGATGGCAAAGCCGCTCCTCAGCCACTGTTGGCTGAGAAGGATCTTGCTAACCAGTCAGGGCTCAGGGGTGTGGCCTCCCATTGTTCAGGGTGGGTTCATAAGACCGTGCCTCTGAGCGCTCTGGACCAGAACGCAGGCGGCCCTCAACATGCCAAAAGCTAGTAAGAAGAGTAAAGAGCATCCTACATCAGAAGATGAGTCATTCACCTTGAGTTCAAACCCCAAAAGAGTGAAGAGATGCCATCAACTCACAACCACAAACGATGGCAAGAAGAATCGTCGGTCCACATCCAAATCTACCAAGAAGGTAAGAAGGCCCAAGCTAAGCATAGTCCTTTCTCCGGTGATTTCCCCTCCCCCAGCACTGCTAACCCTTCTTGGCCTGGCATTCACCCCCTTCTCAACCCATAGCCCTTCTCCTATCGTCCTCTTCACGTATTCCAGCTTTTCAAAGACTCATATGCCCTTGTCACCTTACTCTGTCGATCTTCCAGGTGAAAAAGACGACCATGAAGAGCAAGAAAACCCTGCCCAGGACCACGAAAGGGAATCTCTTTGAGGAAACCACACCACCTACAAAAATGACAAGGAAGGGCAAGGGAAAACGATTTGATCAACACCAGGATCCAATGGAAAAGATGTCAACTGGAACTGTGACAGAACCAGACCTTAGTAGCACCACTGACAGCTCCAGCGTTTCAACCACCAATGATCAAGAGAGTCAGTAGAGTCAGCGTGCCACCACCGAAAGATCTGTTCACAGATCTGGCAGCTGAGCAATGTCAAACTGTGTTAATTGCGTACTGACTACACAGTGCTTTGACACTGGTGAAAATAAAATCAATATGATATGAAAACTGTGTGTCCCTGAGAATCTCTGATGGAACAAAGAAGGAAGGAATGGGAGGGAAAGGAGCCTGGGGAAGAAGGAGGGGGTGGGACGGAAGAAGGAAGAAACACGGGTATACAAGAAGCGAAAAGTATTGGGTCCTACAGGGGTGGGAGCCAGAAAAGAAAATATAGTGTCCAGCAGAAAATGAAGGATTATGATCGAGCTAGCATGGAGTACTGAAAACAGTCTTTCTCCTGATGTTTTATCTCACAGGGCAAGGATGAATAGGGTTGGACATTTCTTGGGTGGGGAGGTTGCACATATGTGAATATGGAGGTGCATGTGCCCATGTCCATTCATGAATAGGTCAGAGCCAATTTAATCTCTGCGGTTCTCCTGTCCCCATCCCACAATGCTAGGTTACTGACATGGTGCTTGTAGGTGCTGGGAATTTAAATTCAGGTCCTTCTATATGAAGAGCAAATGCTTTAGCCACCGAGTCATTTTCCAGTCCTCAGGGTTGAGTGTTTCTATGCCTGATCTGGCAGGGTGCAGGAACACTGCTTCAGGAAATGGACTATAGAACCTACAGAATGAAAGACATGGGGTCATCAGTATCATCTCAACAAATAGCATATCACTTGTAGGACACATACCTCCTAGTGGTGTTTCTTATACCTTACCATATATTAAGCAATTAAGACCTTCAGAATTGCCAAACACCCTATAAAACATATCAGTAGAAGCTGGGGATGTAGCTTACCTAGCATGCATGAGACCCTAGGTTTGAACCCCAGCACTGCATAAACTGGTTGCATATCTAGAATCCCAGGAATGCACTTGGAAAGTAGAAACAGTGGAATCAAATCAAGTTCCAGGCCAACCTGGACACATAAGAACCTGTCTAAACAAATAAAATACTTAATAGCACCCCAAGGCAAATAATAGTGTTTAGAAGCCCAAAATATGTGGCACTCATAGCCCAATCCCTTATAAAATTTGTACTTTGGAGGTGGAGTTAGACTATGGATTGGTCTGCATCCGATGCTTCCAATAAAGCAGGGAGCATGAGCTACACTATAGGGAGCTTTAAAATATTATATCTGCCCTTTCAAATGTCTTTAGCCTTTATTTATTGTTTATTTTTTTCATCCCTGGAGGTGGTGTCATCTTAGAAAAAAAAATGTGCGGGCTTACAAAATGTGTAGTGCTTGATGCATTTTGTCACGTGTAGATACTGAGCTAAAAAAAATAACCAAAAGAATAAGAGTGAACATCTTCTTTCAAAAGATAAGTTTAATTTTAGCAAATTACTTAAATAAATCATGGAACTTCTCAAATGTTTATGTATTCTATCCACACTTTAACTGATTTAGGCTGAAGTATAAATTAGTTGCCTATAAAGTTAGAAAATGAGAGCATATAAAGAAACTAAAATTGCTCACATTTTAAGAAAAAATCCATCAGAGTCCCTATTGCTATCTATTGCAAGCACAGTTACCTCCCTTCTCCACTCCTGGGATTTAGGAAGCTCTCTTGTTACTGTAACTGTGGTGTTCCAAAAGTGTTACACAGGGGAACACTTGACTTTGTAACCCAACATCAGTCTTTTCCTTCAGTACAAGTCCTTGAGGCTCACTTAAGACACAGTTGTAGGGAGAGGGTGTGTATTTTGTTGTTGAGTAGTAGTACAAGGTATTGATGTATCACAGCTTATTCACTTGTTTCTTTGTTTGAGACGAGACAGAGTCATGCTATTTAGCCCTGAACAGCCATAACTCACAATCCTCCTGCCTCAGTCCCCCAAGATTGGAAATATAAGCATGGATCATCACACCCAAGCCTATTACTCATTTAAGGACAATACATTATGGTTCTCTGGTGGTAGGAGGAGATAACATTTATAAGAGCAATTCACTCATTCTATTTGAGTAACTAAGATAACTTGCAACATCAATCATTTTTTTATTTAAATTAGAATGCACAGCATTAGATTTGTATTAGATTATGACATTTTCAAACAAAACTTGGTTTTGTTGCTTTTCCTTCCTCAAATTTTGGGTCAAAGGTTTTGTGGGTGAGTTGGTGTTCCCCTTCCTCCACTGGAAGTCCCTCACGGAGGAGGTGGACACTTCAGGCTCCATATACCCTGCTTCTAGCAGTCTCATCTAGGTCACTCCCTTAGACTCCAGGAAGCCTCCCCTGTCCCAGAGATGCCCCCACACCTGGTTTCTGTTTCTCTCCAGGCCTTTCCCCTCCATACTCCTGCTTCCTCTCCCTTCTCTCTTCCCATCCTTCTTCCCCTCCCATTCACCCAGTTCCCTTCCTCTATCTAGATGTCTATTTTATTTCCCCTTCTGAGTGAGATTCAAGCAGCCTCCCTTGGGCTTGTCTTGTTACTTAGCTTCCTTGAGTCTGAATTATTGCACGGATATCCTGTACTTTATGGCTAATATCCACCTATAAGTGAGTACATACCATGCATGTCTCTCTCAGTATGAGTTACCTCACTCAGGACGATATTTTCTAGTTCCATCCTGAAAATTTAATGATGTTCTTGTTTTGAATATCTGAATAATATTTCATTTAATTTCATTTTACTATAGGCTTGCTGTATATTGCTTTTATTGTCTTTAGGTATGCCTCTCATGTCCCTGATCTCGCTAAGTTTTATCATGAAGGGGTGTTGGACTTTTGCCAAATGTTTGGGTTTTTTTTTTTTTGCATCTAATGAGATGATTTAGTCAGTCTCAGAGCTGTTTCTGTACAGAAGGATCAACATATACCAACATATACTTACCTGTTTTCTTCTTCTTGGTTTCTTCATGTCTATAGCCTAGAGCTACAGGAGGTCTCCACCAGTCAAATCTGATCTTTATTAATTTTGACGGCATATATAGCTTTTCTTCTCTTGTTGAAACAAAGACAAAACTTCCCGAACGTAACACATTTCTTGCTTTCCATTCTGAGGATATATATATATATATATATATATATATATATATATATATATACTGATCTAATTCATCAATCCTTTCTAAAATCCAGAGTATATCAGCAACTATGCTACCCATCTCGTTCACATTTAAAAGTTTTAGAGCCAATAAATCATTATTTAATCTCTGGGAGATCCCATATCAACCCTTTTCCTCTTCTGTTCTATGAGCATTTTCTTTAAAGTTTAGCTAGATCTTTTTTTTTTTACAATTGCCTGACTTGTATGTTTTTTCCATAATGTCTAGAAAAATTGTTGTATTCTACCAGATACATATGCTGTAGTATCATCAGCTTCAATCTGTAAAGGCATCTCCAAGATAGCTACTATCTTTAATAAACATGCAATCTTAGAGCCATTCTTTTTAGAATTTAAGACAGAAGCCCATTGAAATTCTGAATATGTATCAATAGTATGGTGTACCAACATGTGTACATATTTTAATATTTCAAACCAAATAAAATGAAATATATAAACTATTGTATGACATTGCTCTAAGTTGGTTTCATTAAATAGAATCTGTATTTTTTATTATTATTTTCTAATATTTTTTATTTACATTCCAAATGATTTCCCCTTTCCCGTTTCCTCCCTCCCCGAAAGTCCCTTCCCTCCCTCTGTATTTTTGTCTTTGTAATCCAGGAATTTGGTGACTGTCATTCTGATATCCTGTCACAAGGTGGCGGTGTAGGCTTTAGATTGGATTCCACTGAAATTTCTTCATGATTCAAAGAACTGTCTAAATTTTGTTCTAGTGTTCGTAACTTAGTAAAGATTTTTTTCAGTCCTTTCCTTTTCTAATATCTAAGTCTTCTTTTTTCTGATCTCTCCTAAACAGTATATGTATAAAACTGTAATCATTACTCAAAACAATTATCTGTATGCTGATAAGTGAAACAAAATCATATGGGATCCAGATGTATCATTGTGCTTCCCATTTGTTAACATAGAAAAATAATTTTCCTTTTAATTTCTCTCTCTCTCTCTCTCTCTCTCTCTCTCTCTCTCTCTCTCTCTTTTTAAGGACTTCCCAAGTATTTTACTAAGTTTCTTGATTTTTCAGCTTTTTCTGCCATTACCACATATCTGTACCTGGCATCCACCAAGTCTCTCTGCTACTCAGCTAGCATGTTGTGCTGGTAGTTGTCTCCTGGCTCTGCCCCCTTCCAGTCAGTCTTTCTTTCCACTTGCCTCAGTTCCCAAATAACAATTCAGAGGTTTACTATTTAATAAATGCCTAGGCTATAAGCTTTGCTTTGTTCCTCAACTAGCTCATAACTCATATTAACCTGTTTATATTATTCTATGTCTGACACGTGGCTAGTTACCTCTCCTCAGTCTCATACATTTGACTTCCTTAAGGTCTGCATGGAGAATCTTCCTGCATCTGATTCTTTCTCAGGTTTCTTCTCTACCAGACGTCCCACCTTCTATTCTACTCTTTCTTATAGGCCATAGGTGATGCTTCTACACAGTACACAAGAGATTATCCCTATACAACACAATAGTAAAAAATAATATCAAATATCTTGGGGTAACTCTAACACAACAAATGAAAGGCTTTATGATAAAACCTTAAAGTCTTTGAAGAAAGAATCTGAAGAAGATATAAGATGGAAAGATCTCCCAAGCTCATGAATCTCTAGAACTAACATAGTGAAAATGACCACCTAACCAAAAGCAATCCACAGCTTCAATGCAATCCTCATCAAAACTAAACGCAATTCTTTACAGACTTTGAAGGAACAATTCTCAACTTCATATGGAAAAACAAAAACAAACAAATACAGGATAGGTAAAAACAATTCTGTAAAGTAAAGGAACTTCTGGAGGTATCACCGCCCCTGATTTCAAGTGCTACTATAAGATTAAAAACTACATTTGTTTGGCATAAAAACAGACAGGTTGATCAGCGAACTTGAATAAAAAGACCCAGATATAAAGCCACACATCTATTAATGTCCTATTTTTGATAACAAAACCAGAAATATACAATGGAAAAAAGAAAGCATCTTCAACAAATGGTTCTGGTCTAACTGGATGTCTGCATGGAGAAGAATGCAAATAGATCCATATTTGTTTTGCCACCTTGCACAAAATTCAAGGCCAGGTGGATCAAAGACCTCAATGTAAACAAGATACACTGAACCAAATAGAAGAGAAAGTGGGAAATAGCCTTGAACTCATTGGTACAGGAGAAAACTTCCTGAACAGAACAACAATGGCTCAGGCACTAAAATTAACCTCATCAAACTGCAAAGCTTCTGTAAGGCAAATTACGTCAATAGGACAAAACAGCAGCCTACAGAATCGGAAAAGATCTTCACCAACCCGGTATTCAACAGAGGGCTAATATCCAAAATATATAAAGAACTCAAGAAATAACAATCCAAATAAACCAATCAAAAATGGGGTACAGATCTAAACAAAGGAATTCTTGACAGAGGAATCTCTAACAGCCGAGAAACACCTAAAGAAATGTTCAACATCCTTAGCCATCAGGGAAATGCAAATGAAAATTTCTTTGAGATTTCACCTTACACCTGTCAGAATTGCTAAAATAAGAAACACAGGTGACAGTTCATGCTGGCGAGAGTATGAAGCAAGGGGAACACTCCTCCATTGCTGGTGGGACTGCAAACTTGTACCACCACTCTGGAAATCAATATGATGATTTCTCAGATAATTGGAAATTGGCCTACCTCAAGACACAGTTATACCACTCCTGGGCATATACCCAAAATATGCTCCATCCTACCACAAGGACACTTGTTCAACTATATTCATAGTAGCTTTATCCCTAATAGCCAGAAATGGAAAAAGAAAACATTGTACAGTTACACAATGGAGTATTACTCAGTCGTTAAAAATGATATCATAAAATTTTCAGACAAACATATAGACTAGAAAAAGTCCATGCTGAGTGAGGTAACTCAGACCCAGAAAGACCAACATGCTATGTGTACTCACTTATAACTGGGTATTAGCTGTAAAGCAAAGGATAATCGTGCTGTAATCCACGGACCCAGAGAGGCTAAGTAACAAGGAGGGCTCAAGGGAGACACATAAATCTCCCTGGCAAGGGGAAATAGAATAATAGGTATTGTGGGTGGATTGGAGGCAGGTGGAGATATGAACAGGAGGGATCAGGTTGGGAGAGGGTGGAGGGATGACATGTTGGGAGAGACAACTGGAATTGGGAGCCTTTGGGGGCAAGGTAGAAAGCTAATGCAATGGAAACTACCAGGAATCTATGAGGGTGACTGTAGGTAAGACTTCTAGTAATGGGAGTATGGAACCTGAACTGGCCATTTCCTGTAGTTAGGCAAGACTTCCAGTGGAGGAACTGGGACACCAACTCATCCATTAACCTTCAACCTTCAATTTTCCTGCCTGCAAGATGTACTCGGGTAACAATGGCACAGAAATTGGAGTGGCCAACAAGTGACTGAGACCCATGCCAGGAGAAGGAGCACTGGCACTGCCTGGAGGACCAGAAACCAGAGGCTGGAGGATCCAGAGCCCCAGGATAGAACCAAACTCTCCTGGCAAAAAAATCAATATAATTATTATTTCTGCTACACTATATATAGATCAAAGGTAACATAATTCTCATCGGAGAGGCTCCATCCAGCAACTGGTGGAAACAGATGCAGAGACCCATAGTCAAACATTAGGTAGAATCCTGTTAATCCTGTGGAAGGTGTATGGGGGGGAAGAATTGTAGGAGTCAGAGGGGTCAAGGAAACCACAAGAATCAACTAACCTGGACTCACAGGAGCTCACAGAGATGCGACCAACAATCAGGGAGTCTGCATGCATCCAATCTAGGTCCTCTGCATATATGGTATGGTTGTGTAGCTTGGTGTTCTTGTGGGACTCCTAATACAAGGAGTAGGAGCTGTCTCTGACTCTTATGCCTGGGTCCTTTGTCTCTTACTGAGCTTCCTTGTCCAGCCTAAATATGAGGGGATGTTGCCTAGCCTTTCTGCAACTTAAAATGCTATGTTTGTTTGATATCCCTGAGAGACTTGCCCTTTTCTGAAGGGAAAGGAAGGGGAGGAGTGGATGGGGAGGGGAGGAGGAGGTAGTGGTGGGACTGGGATGAGAGGAGGTATTTTGGATGTAATATATGAAAGAATTTTAAAAAGAACTTCAAGTGGAGCATATTATGCTGTTTCTTCTCCTCCTCCTACTCCTCTTCCTCTTCTTCCCCCTCTTCCTCCTACCTCTTTTTTTCGTACTCCTCTTTTTCTACCTATTCCTTCTCTGTTTGATAATATATATATGGCATAGATAGCATTTGAAAATACATCTCTTCCTACGTTCTCTCAACTATATTTTGGTGAATAGTTAATTAAAATTATTTATCTATCTACTTGTTTATTTATTTAAACTTTTTACTTTTATGGAAAAATATTTTCAATATAAATGTATCCCAAGTACAGTTTTTCCTCCATCTACCCAAACAGTTCCTATCCATTTCTCCCCCATTCAGATTCACCAAGTTCCTTTCACTAGAAAACACATAGGCTTCTAAGGGATAATAAAAAGATAACAAAAACACAAAAACTAACACATTGGAATAGGACAAAGTGAGCAAATAGGACAAAAAGGCCCAAGAAAAGGAACAAGAGTCAGATAGAGAGACAGAAACCCACTCATTCAAACACTCAGGAATTCCATAAAAACTCAAATGAGAAGCCATAATATGCATGCAAAGAACCTGCAGATTTAAAAAAGGAAAATATATAAAATTCAAAAAGAAATAGAAAAGACCCTGGAACAACATTATGAGGCAAGGAAACCCCAAAGATATCATCGAGTTCATTTTCTGTTGGCCAGCTACTACTAAAGTGAAGCTTGGCTTTGTTGAGATAATAAATGCTGGTCACTTGGGGCTGAAGAATCAGCTGTGGTTAAGAAGAGCATTGTGGTCAAGCATCATTGAGGTGAAATCTTCTAGGAAGTATTTCCTGAGAGCACACGGAAGCTGTGTTCCAGAGGTAGCCAAGGTTGTACCTTTCGCTGGCAGCTAAGATTTGTAGTGTAAGAGTCACCTAGGTGGACCTGGTTAAAGAGATAATGGGGTCATTGAGAGAAGGTGAGACTTGGCACTGTGAGAGTCCATGGAGAGCACTGGTGAAGGTGCACCCTCAGTAGCAGTTGAAGTCCTGGGACTGAAGGAGTCATGCAGAGAAGCTGAGTCATGGTAACATGAAGAGAGAGGCCAGGGATGCTCTGTAGGATAAAGTGCAACCAAATTGCAGTTGAAGACCTCAGCATACTGGAGATGCCAGTTCCATGGGATGACCATCAAGAACAGCGGCAGTGCTGGAGTGGAGTCAGTCAGAACCTAGAAGACAAGCTGCGTATGCTGCAGAGGGTGAAGCCAGAAGCCAGAGAAGTGACCCAAACCTCTTGGAGGAGCCCAGACAATTGTGAGTGAATCCCAGATAATTTGTTGCCTGCCTGTGGATCCTGTTCCCCTAACTAGGCTGCCTTGTCTGGCCTCAGTGGGAGAGGACACGCCTAGTCCTGCAGCCACAGAAGGGTCCCAGACACCAGGGAATTGAGAGGCTCCCAGGACCCAATTGGGATGACTTTAGTCAAATGCACAGCAAAGAAGAGACAGAACCTGTAGAGACCACCTCCAGCAGATAGACATGGCCCCCAGTCGAGGGATGGGCCACCCGCCCATTTCAAGGTTTTCAACTCAGAAATGTTCCTGTCCAAAGGAAAGATGGGAACAAAAATGGAGCAGAGACTAAAGGAAGGGCCAAGTGGGGACTACCCGACCGAGGGGATCCATCCTGTCTGCAGACACCAAACCCTGGCACTGTTGCTGTTGCCAAGAGGCGCTTGCTGACAGGAACCTGGTGTGGCTGTTCCCTGGGAGGCTGGGCCAGCAACTGACCAATGCAGATGTGAATGCTTGGAGCCAACCATCAGATAGACCTGGCGGTGGGGGAGCTGGTGGAAGGACTGGAGGAGTAGAGGGGGATTGCAACCCAATAGAAAGAACAATGTTTGCTGGCCAGACCACCCAGAACTCCCAGGGATTAAACCACCAACCAAAGAGTACACATGGAGGGACCCATGGCTCCAGCTGCAAATGTATCAGAGGACGGACTTGTTGGACATCAATGGGAGGGGAGGCCCTTGGTCCTGTGAAGGCTCAATGCCCCAGTGTAGGAGAATGCTGGAGCAGTGGGAGGGTCGGGGGAGCATCCTCATAGAGGCAAAGAGGAGGTTGGGAGAGCGTGGATGTGGGATGAGGGATTCATGGAAGGGGTAAGAGGGAACTGGGTTCATTTGAGATGTAAACGAATGGAATGATGAATGAGAGAGGGGGGATGGAGGGCGGGAGGGAGGGAGAGAGAGAGAGAGAGAGAGAGAGAGAGAGAGAGAGAGAGAGAGAGAATGAATGTCTCCATCAGATCAGGTTATAGGCAACCCTATCAGCATTTTCTTAGTTAGTGATCAATGGGAGAGGGTTTAGCCAATTGTCGGTGGTGCCATCCCTGGGATGATGGTCCTGGGTTCTATAAGAAAGCAGAATGAGCAAGCCTGCAGGTAACACCTCTCCATGGCCTCTACATAAGCCCCTGCCTCCAGGTAGCTGCCCTACTTTAGTTCCTGTCCTGACTTCCTTTGATGATGAACAGCAATACTGAAGTGTAAATCAAATAAACCCTTTCCTTCCTAACATGCATTTTGGCCATGGTGTCTAGTCTCAGCATTAGAAATTCTACTTAGCGCATAGAAACAGAATGCACAGGGCGTGCAAGAGCCTTTGCCAGATGCCCGTATATGGTAGAACTCATGGAAGACCATCAGATAGCTCTGTTATTACTAGGTCACATTTGAATGCCCCCAACCCCTGGAGAGATGCATCATTGGCAGAACACAGATTCTCTGGGATGCCCAATACACGACATAGGTTAGTTTAAAGGGACAAAATGGTGCAGTGTCAATTTTGGTATTTTGGTTTCTCTGGAAAACACAGAAATATTATAAGACTGTGTTTCATTTGAGGAGAGTGGATCCTCAAAACCCCATGAGGACACAAAAAGTGGCTCTGGTATCTGAAGGAAGGATATGGATCAATTTGATACTGTGATGACTACCCGAGATGCCCTGTTGGGCATGGTAGTGGTAGTGGTGATGCCAAGAGAGTCTGGACCCCATCAATCATCAATGGCCAGACTTAAGAGGTCAGCCTGAGGGTGATCTGGGCTTGATGTCCCACACCACAGAGTCCATGAGGATAGTCAGCAGCTGAGTGTTCCTCTTGATGGCACTGTGGACATAGTTGAAATGGTTTGTGAAGGTTTGTACAGGCACAGACCCAATGACCCCCCTAAATGCATTTGAAAGAGGGTCCTGGAGGGTTTCTGGCTTTGGGAGCCTGGGTAGCTGTTAAGGCCAGCTAAAAGGATGTACCCAGCATCATTTATGTTTTGGGGCCTTTTCATCTCATCTATGGTACACCTTTAAGGCCATGGCTAAGACGTCTGCCTGTGGAGTCATGGGTCCTTTCTATAGATAATTAAGTCTGGCTTTAATATCATGGAAACTCTGGGAGAAATAATATGTCATAAGGAATTGTTTTCCTTCTGGAGACTTGGGCTCCAGATTGGTATATTGCAAGAGAGGCTTTGTGAGTCAGTCTAGGAATTGAGATGGGTTCTCCTGTCTTTCCTGGATGACCTCTTGGATTTTTTTTTTCATAGTTTACTGCTTTAAGGGAGGCCTTTCAGAGACTGGCCAGAAGGCAAGTAATAAATTGACCGCTAGCAATAATGCCCTCTGGGGTATAATTCTGCTCAGGGTTCCAGTCAGGGAATGCCCCAGCCCTGGTTAGATGGGTGGATTTCATCTGCATGTACTCTAGTCTGGTCCCAGATTCGCCTGCACTCCTTGGAGAGAAGATTGTTGGTAAGAAATGATAACAACATCATGAAAGGTGGGATTGTAAGATCAGTTAATATACTGGAATCTTTAATAAAGATGGAGGAATTAACCGAGTAGGAATCCAATCTCTTTTCTATTTGAAAGGGTTCACTTAATGAGGAGCATATATGTACCCTGACCAAGCTGTCAAGGTACACATATCCTTCTGCAAACAATACTTAAAACTCCAAACAACCCCAACAACCTCCTGCACAGGGAGACCTGTGACTGGCTTAGGCCCGGTGGGGACGGAGAAGAGAGTAGTGGGAGAACTAAGGGCTGAAAGTGGGCACCTGAGAGGGTTGTTTGAGGAGCTCTATTTCTTATTGCTGCGGAGGAAGAAAGGGAGACCAAAGAGGCTGGAGAGAGAATGAAGGGGATATGAGTTGAGAATGGTAAGGGGGAGGTTTGTTAGCACGATTGAAAATAGAGGAGGGAATCATCTGGTTTGAGCTTCATAGCTAGGAGTTGTTTTCTTTGCTTGGCTTATGCAGTGTGGTCACTTTCAATCAAGATGGGAATAAAGTCACATGGCAAAGTCCATCCTTTTCAACCCTATTGAAGATGGCTGTCAGCTATGTGGCTGCCTGCATCCTGACTGGGTGGGAGTGGGGGGAACAGCAGCTAATGTGTCCGCAAACCACATGGTTCCTTTATGATTCCCTCTGTAGATTTTTAACTATCAACCCTGGTGTTACAGGCTTTAAGATAACCCTTTGGTTACAGATTTTGCTGGTGTTTAATCATACCCAATATTCTTACAAATCTTGAGGTAAGACTTACACAATAGCAAAAGTTCTGGAGAGTTAAGCCAGAGTCAAGAGAGCATGAGTTGAGAAAGAAGCAATAGTCCCCAGTGGGAAAAGACTGTCCCTTTATGTTGTTCTGCTCTCCTTTCTCTGTCACAGAGTCAGGTGGCTAGCCTGATATGAAACAGAGATTTTGGAGGAACACTTGGGTTTACAGGAGGGGGAGCCAAACCCCAACTCCAGAGCCATCATTTTGTTGAAGTTGGACAGCATAACACAAAGTCTAATGTCACTCATACCTGAAAGAAACCCGAATCCTTTTCCAGTAAGCTGAGAACAAAGAAGACTAAAGAGATAGGAAATTTTTGAGTCCTGGCCATAAACAGAGAACTCTGCAGGAGAGCTGAGAGATGCGCCAGCCTGCCACGAGTGTGTGTGGGGGTGGGGGTAGAGGGTGGGGTGGGGTGAGATGAGGGTGGGCCCACTCTGCAGCTGGCCTATTTACTTGCTTTCTCCTCCTCCTGTTAGGCTCAGCTCCTGGCTCCTACTTTGCAACAAACTTACAGATCCATCAACCATAACTTGAAAGACAGGACATTTACACTGTGTGCGCATGTGTGAGGAGAGAAACCAGACAAAAACAAACAGGGCTTGGAGCAGAGATGAGAGAGAAAAACAGGGAATGGGGAACCTCTTTCCATTTCCCCGATTGCTACTGATTCGGGTCCTAAATAATATTTGTAAAGGTCCTAAATAATATTGGGATCTAAGGTGCTGTTGGGTGGCCCTTTGGGTTGGTTATCTAAAGGATAGTGAGGCCAATTTTGATTGCAGAAATGAATAAATTTGGGGACTGTCAGGTTAGGTGCCAGGTGTAGAGGCTGTAGGTTTTCTGAAAGGCCTCCCAAGGGGAATGAGAGGATATGGGAGGTACCATTCCCATGGATGAGAGTGGGGAGGAAAAATGTCACTGCAACCCATAGGTGCAGGCATCCCAGGGGTTCAGGTAGGACTGGAGGAAGATACAAGCTATTCAGTAGGTTGTTACCACACTCAATGGGGGCCAGAGGCTTAACCTAGCTAAGCCCAAGGAGAGACTTGACACTTGGTACCAGGACTTTCATAGAGGCCAGAAGTTGAGGATAAAACCCAAGCTCTAGGAGGGAGGTCCTTTCTACAGGAGAAGGTTGGCAAACTGAGTCACAAAAGCCATGAGGGCCTAGAGGAGCTGTGGGATTATAGGCAGCTCCGAAGGGGAAATGGGAGAAGAGAGACGGAAGGGGTGCAAAAACCCAGTTGTGCCTAAGGAAACTAGAGGATTGATGCTCCAAGGGTGGTTGAATGGGGTCAGATGGAGAGGTCCTGCAGCACTCTTAAAGACCATGGCTGGGGCATGTCTCCATCTCCAAGACTACCAGAGGAGTTCCAGAATCTCAGCAGTCACTTCCTCAGCCTTGGGGAAACAGTTACAGGGACAAAGGGGAAACATACCTAACTGCCACTGGAGGATGACATTGGGGAGCAGGAAGAAGAATAGGGTCCCAGTGCAGCTTAGACCCCGAGGTGCAGTGCAGGTCCCAGGAGAGTCTGTGGGAGGCACAGAAACAATGTGTTACAAGTCTGAGGGAGAAAGCCTTTCCCACTGCAAGGCTTACAGCTCTGCTCTGGCTGGGGAAGATTTCCCTAAATGTTATAGCCCTGGGGAATGGTGTCCTGGGAGTAGTGTGCCAAGGAATAGCACAAAATCACACTGCACAACACACGGGTTTTTCTTGATTAAATGAGCTGCATATAGACTGGCCCGACAAGGTATACATATTAGTGCAAGAGTGGCATGAATTATCTGGGAGCAACAATAACAGTTAAGGCCCACTGCACAGGAAAGACCTCATGTCTGTTACTGTAAACCAGGCCAAAAACCCATGTCTAGAGAGGGTGCCAGCCTAGGAGAGAACCTATGGTTGGTTATTAATCGGCCAGTTGGATATCCTATCTAAAACTGCCTTCTAAGCTATTGTCTTTCCACTCACAGATTAGTACAATGTTCCACCCTCATTATAGAAGCCTATTTCTTGCAGAGGGCGGCACTTAATACAGAGATGCACAGAAAAAGACATACCTGTGGAGTTCTCAGTCCCAAATGGGACCTGTATCACACCACATACCCCAAGGCTCAGGAAGCAATGCAGAGGGCAGGGCAAGGGGCACTGTAAGAAGGGACAGTCACAAGTGCTGGGAAATGCTGCCTATTGGATGTGACAGGCTCTTTGCACTCATATACTCACAGTGGCTGTGTTTGCCATTAAAAAGTAAAGCCCTTCAGAACTCCAACATGGAGAGGAGGGGTGAGGTTATGAAGTCTCTGTACACCTAAGGAGCCAGTGGCCATTGTTGTACCCTGGTGAAGGAAAACTCTGGTTTCATTAGGGATGTGGCCCCTGATCATTGTCCATGCCCTAGTGGATTAAACTTCACCCATTTCCATGCAGATATCACTAATTGGATTCAGTGGGTCTTAAAAAAGGATACATGAAGGTGGGAGTGGAAAATGGTGGGGAGTCTTGAGAGGAGTTAGAAGGAAGATCAAGCACAGCCAAGTTCTCAGCCAAAAAGAGATTTATTTTGTCCCAGATAGGAGAGAGAATGAGGGAAAAAGTGGGTGGGAACACTGGAGCGAGGCAGGGGTTTCTCTCCCAGAGGGAAAAAGGACTGCCTCTGGATAGAGAGGGGACAGATGTGGTACATAGGGAAATTTCAGTTTATACAGGTAAAGGGGGAAACCCGATGTTAGGAGGAGGTGTTTAATTTGATTGGGCAGGTTAATTATATGAGCCAAAGGGGGATTTTTGTTGCTGGACATCAATATTTTGACAGCTGGACCTTGGTATTCAGCCTCAGGAGGGGGGCCTGGCCAAATATGGGAACAGACCTTGGGGGCTAGCAAAGACTGGATGTAGGGGAATGCCAAGACAGAGAAGCGAGAGGGGGTTGAATGGGGAAAAGAGGGAGGGAAGGGGGTTTATGGGACTTTCGGGGAGGGAGGAAACGGGAAAGGGGAAATGATTTGGAATGTAAATAAACATAACTTAGAAAATAAAAAAAAAATAAAGTCAAAAAAATAAAAAGAATGTAATCTAATTCTGACTAGGCATGGTGGTACCCACCTTAAATCCTAGCACTTGGAAGATGGAGGCAGAAAGGTCTCTGAGTTCGAGGCCACCCTCACCTGCATAGCTAGTTTTAGACAGAGCTACACAGAGAAACCCTGTCTCCAAAAAAAAAAACTAAACAAGACGAAAAAGAATGTAATCTGTTTTTATCAAGACAGAGGGAATTGAAGAGAGGGGAATGACCTGCTAGAGACATGCTTTCCATGCTCCAACAGCTGGGGTTCCTTCAGCTGTTCCAGAGAAACCCACATCCTGCCCGGTTAATGGTAGGAATTGAGGAAGATGGGTATAGTGTGGTTTAAAGCACAAGGTGGCTCCACAGTATTTGGAAGGGCATCCATGAGTCTCAAGCCTTTTTGTAGAAAGCGACTTAGCTGGAAGGTATTTGGTTTCTAGTAGACAGAAGTTCTGTACATGGTGGTCATGTCTCTGGATGTGTCAGTAGCCCTGAAAGGTCCAATGGATGATTTCTCTCCTTCTCAATAACTTCTGTCACCCTTGGATGTGTTTCCATACATACCTGATGCTTACATGGTACAAATCACCAGAAACTAGGGTACTGACACTAGGGTCAGGCTCGTCAGACATAGCTGTCTTTGCCAAGATAGGAAATTCTTCTGTACAGCAAGGGAACAGCAAGAGTGCATAGATTTAAAAGTTGGAGTTCTTCTGTGTTCAGAAGTATGGGACCAGCTTGTCTCTTGGATGTCATCTGCAGAGTGTTATTGGATCCAGGGTCAGCGGTTTCTAGTTTCTAGGTGTCCAGATAAGGTCAAAATCTGCCCCATGGTTCCATATGCAGAGTTAAGTACATAGGCAGAAAATGAGGCTGTGTCTCTCTCTAGACAGTGTTGAGTCTTGTGCTAGGGTTATGCTGGTTGGTTAGCTGACTGAGAAGAGAATGCAGGCAGATTCAGTAGTGGTTATGAAGTGAGAAAGAAGAGGCTAGGCTCTGGTTTTTCTGTGAGGGAGAAGAAGAAGCTGAAAGTGCCTGGGCCCTGGGTTTTCTATAGAACAGAGGCAAGCAGTCAAAGCACCTGGAAGGATTCCTTTGTGGTAGGTGTCAATGACTGGGCTCCCATGCTGACGAAAACTGGAAAGTGTGTAGTGATTGGTGTCAGCACATTCACCAGCAGAAGCAGCACTATCCCTGTCAGTGACTGGTTGTCTCTAAATGAAAACATAGTGGATATATTTGTGTTGTGCTAACACGGACCAATTATGAAAATGAGTATGGATTTTTGTCAACTGAGATGTTACTGTCTTTCAAATTTTCCAAATGGTCTTAATTCTTGAATCACACTATATCTTTCTAGGGTATCCAAGATGGCAATACCATAAACTTGCCAGGAAAATCCCAAGCAGACTTGTTCTGCAGGGCCTGGGTTGCATGTTGTTTGCAGACAATGGGAACCTGAATCTGACTTGTTAACTCTGGTAGTGCAAAAGGGTTAAAAGGAATTTTATGGGACTGGAGATATGGCTCAGGGGTAAGGAGCAGTGACTGCTCTTTTAGAGGATAGCATTGGCACCCAGCACCCACATCGGAGAGCTATCCATGGCTGTAACTCCAGGGGAAGCCATTCTCTCTTTCTCTCTCCAGTAGGTCCACACATGACAGGCACTCACACAGGCACACCCACATATTTATCTGAATAAAAGTAAAACAACAACAACAGTGACACCCCAAAAGTTTAAAGAGTGACCAGGGTTGTACTCCAGGACACACAGGCAGCTGACACCCAGTTCAGGCTTCCAACAGCACTAAGTGTGATCTCGTCACACAGACATACATGCAAGAAAAACACTAATACACGCAATTGTTTGAAGTATGCTGTTCCCTCATCAATAGCATTAGCAGAGGGTGTTGCCTTCGACTATGCCAAAAGTAAGCCTATGTAGGTGTTTCTACACCATCAGGCCATATGCAGTACCTCCTAGTAGTGCTACATACTGACCATCCTTCCAGAGGCTTAGGTGCCTTGGTGGTTTGGCTACTTCCTTGGCTTCAGTGTTGTTTCTCACATGCCTTGGTCCTAACTTTGCAATAAGCACAGGGGTGAGCAGAGCAGGAGCAAATATGTCGTCGATTTGCCACCAGCCAACCGCATTTGCTTATCCTAAATGTCTCAGCCTTTTGTTTGCCAGATGTTCATGTTGACACTGAACTGACTCAGGAGACAATGCAGTAGCCATTGATGGGCAGGTGGCAGAAAATAAAAGCCATGGGCAAAAGTGTTGGTAAAGATACACTTGGCTGCTTGCACCATGGCAAGTTGGGCCCTTTGTGCTCTTGTGCCCAAATAAATTGAACTGTCTCCCTTCATGCTTGTGCTGACGCCAATGGCAAATGGACTTGAGCAAAACATACTTGTTTGGAGTGAAAATGCTCTGCCTGACCTCTCCTTGAAGGAGAGCATGTTTGTATTGGGGGATGGGGTAGCAGTCAGCTTGCAGACCTGGCTGACTTGGTAGGCAGCTCATCCCCAGGTAGTACTGACACCCAAAGAGGGCCCGGCTAAGCTCGATCATCTGGACACCATGTTCACTGTAATGAACAGGACTTCACTGCCAATCTAAATGTATGTTCCTTTCTTCACCTGCCCAAGGCACAATGGAAATCTTGGTTAAGCGAATAATTGGCTCTGACCTGGGAAAATCCTTGGTGTGGAGAAGTACATTGTTGGCCGCCAGGATGTGGCTTCTTGGTAGTGTGTACTTTGGTCTGAGACTGGGAGCTACACGAACCAGAGCTCCACAAGTAAGTATGAATCTGTCCATTTTATCCTGAGCCTTCTGGAAGCATATTTCAGGTTAAGAAAAACTTGTTGGAGAGCCAAAGCAGTAGCCTGTTGCCTGTCATCTGGTGCCCACTCCTCAGATCCAGGTGGAAGAGATCCAGGTATATCTAGACCACAGTAAGGAACAACAAATGCCCTGGAGGGGATCTGGGTAGGAAGATCCAATCCTTGCTATCAAACATTGTAGCTTCATCATCCCAGAGGAAGTAAGCAAGACAAACCTCCTTATAGCCTGTGTGTTGTTGGGTCAGGTCTCTTTCCTGAGTTCCAATCGAATGTCCCACTGCCCCAGGAAACTCACCAGCCTTGTACCAAGTCTGGCATGAGTACCTCCCCTCTCTAGACAGGTTATTTGCTCACTGGTTAAGAAATCAAGGGGCAGCAGCGCTGCAATGGGCATCACCAACCTGTCTGACCCAGAGCCATTCATAAGACCGGGCCTTGGCATCTATGGCTGGCCAGGATTCTTTTGCCACTTGACTGTCATACTGACTAGGCTAATTTCTTGCTCCTCCTCAGCACTCCAGAGTTCAAAGATTTGAGGGTGATCAAATAAAATGGCCTGACCACAAGATGGCAGCATCTCCCTACTTGGCTGTGCTTTGCTAGGTTGCCAGAGAGGGGAATTCTGAGGAAACTTTCCATGGGCTGCAGCAGGAGTGCCCACCCAGAAGGGTGAGGGAACACAGTAAATCTAGGGGAGGGAGAGAAAGGAGGATAGCTGCTCACTCCATCCATAAGCAAAGTCGGTGACTTACTTTTTTGTCTCCAAGTTGTTGAGCATTAGATGGGCAGAGGAGGGAGGGTCGTTAACCTCACCAGCTGCTCCCCTCTCCCCTCTTCCTTCTCTCTCCCTCTCTTCTCCTCTACACTTCTCCCCCTCTCCCTCTCCTCCTGTACCTCTGTCCCCCTTCTCATGCTCTCTCTCTCTCTCTCTCTCTCTCTCTCTCTCTCTCTCTCTCTCTCTCTCTCTCTCTCTCCTCTCCCTCTCTGAGTGATTCTCTTACACAGAGGACTTCCCCAGTAGTGAAGGACTTGGGCCAATTCTCCACATGCCAGTTCCTATTTAGCAGATTACTGTCACTAGGTTGGCACTAATTCTCACATGGAAATGATTAAAGCAGCACCTTAGAAGCTATTTTGAATTTGTTTCTTTGTTTGTTTCTTTGTTTTCTAAATGTATTGGGTCCTCACATGAGCCTACAAGACAAGGTAAAGCAGAATGTAGGTCTGATATATTCTCCTTCTCTACTTTGGCTCAAGGAACAGAGATGCCTTAACCTTTCCTCTTGAGTCACCTGAGCAGCAGAACCACTCAGGAAGACCATTGCCCCAGAAGAAGGTAGTCATGCAGGTAAATGAGGCCACACACTGGAGGGGAAGTAATCCTCTCCTAGGAGCCAGGTTGACCTCCTCCAGCTATGAGGGCAAGGGACTTCAGAACCCCTTGAAAGGCAGGAAATGCTGCAATGGTGTGCAAGACCACTCCTTGACAGCATTGCCTAGCTATGCATACCTCTTAGCCCAGCCCACAATTCTCCTCTATGCAAATCTCAAGCTCTTTGTCATTGACTCCAAGCTAGGCTGGTAGTCACTGCAACCCTGTACTTCTAAATCTTCCCAATTAAGGGCACACTGAGCAAACCTCCTCTCTGCTTTTCACCATCACTCTTTTGTTTAAGTCCTGCATTGCAGATGGGCAGCAAATCTCTCTTTGCTGAGACTGCTAGATCCTGGGCTAAGAGAACATTAAGAGATGTGTTGATGCACGGGACCCAACATTCCCTCTCTGGCCCGAAAGGCAAAAGCAGAATGGAAGGGCAAAATGGGATCTCTCTGCTTCCATTCTTACTCTTCCTGACACTATCTCACAACACAGAGTCAAGATTCTCACCTAAAAGCTTTGCCTGCTGTGTGTGTGTGTGTGTGTGTGTGTGTGTGTGTGTGCGTGTGTGTGTGTGTGTGTGTGAGAGAGAGAGAGAGAGAGAGACAGAGACAGAGACAGAGACAGATGAGACAAAGACAGTGAGACAGAGAGAGATTTGCGCTTATGGCTTAAAGTGTGCTTATGTGCACACACTCCTATTCGGAGGGCAGAGGACTACATTTAGAAACTGATGAAACAGATCATTTACTATAACCAAACAGGCTCCATCTCAGAGACTCAGGAATGTTTCAGCATACAAATGTCAATCAATGTAATCCACCATATGAACAAAATGAAAGAAAAAAGTCCCACGGTCATCTCATTGGATGCCAAAGAGGCCTTTGATAATATCCAATGCTCCTTCATGATTAAAGTCCTAAAACATCAGAGATACAAGAAACTACCTCAGCATAATAAAGGAAATGTACAGCAAGCCTCTACCGAATATTTATCCAAGGGAGAGAATCTCATAGCAATTCTTTTGTTAAACTCAGGAACAAGGAAATTCTGTCTGTTCTCTCTGCTTCTATAGAATATACTACTTGAAATTCTATCTAGAGCAGTAAAAGAATTAAAGCAGGCCAAGAGGAAACAAATAGGAAAGGACAAAATGAAATTATCACATTTTCCATAGGATATCATAGTATACATAAGCGACAACAAAAAGTCTACCAGGGGACACCTACAGTTGATAAACACCTTCAACAAGTTGCCTGGATACAACATTAAATAAAAGCAAGCAAACAAGAACAAGAAAAAAAACCATTAGGCCTATTATGAACAAAATACAAATGGATTGGGAGAGCTATCATGGAAATGACACCTTTCACAATGGTCATAAACAATACAAAATATCTTGGGGGAACAATAACTAAGCACACACATATGAGTGCGCTTTTCCTATTCAAACCACTGGAACCCTTCAAACTCAAAGATAAGTCCACATTGCTGAAGCCACCTCACACTTCACAGGATTTGAAGGAATTCTGCTGGAACTGACCTTTAATCTCCTCCATGAAGACTAACTCATAGCCCAGGAACGTACTAACGGGGAAATGGAAGTAAATCTCCCAGCCTTTAGTACAGCACCTGTGCTACAATAATGACCAGTATGGAGCTATATACGTGAGGAGAAAGACTAGCTCATTTATTTTAGCAGTAATCAAGAGCCACCTATTGGACTTCAGGTCCCTCAACAGACAAGAATTCATGTCTGATACTGTACACCTAGCCAACTCCCTGGGGCTGGTGAGGTCGTAGACCCTTGACAGGGACCCATTGCTGCCTTACTCCTAAACCAATATCATTCCCCACTATGTTCTAAATTCCTATCTTTGTATTCACAGTCCAGCACAGACAGGAGGTTCTTTGGAGCGACTCCCATCTGCATTGTCTTGAAATCAGCAGTTCAGTTCCCAGGGCAGCGGCAGCAGCTGGATTCACTCGCAAACCCTTCATGAACACACCAGCAGTGCTCTTCGGTAGAGTCAGGATAGCAACAGGAACCAGCAGGGGTGGCACCACCTAGAAGAGGCAGCCAGGCCTCAGCCAAATCAACAGGAGTCAGCAGGAGCGACCAGGGACAAACACCAGAAATCTTTCTTAGCTATGCCTCTCTCAATGAAGAGAAGATCAGGGAAGACCTGTGTAGCTATGCAAGCAAGGCTCAGCCTCTGTCATTGTCCCTCGATCCCTTTCCATGCTCCCTCCAATCATCACTGGTCACCCATGGGTCTTGAGTCACCATGGGTCTGGCCTCAGCATGTGAGTCTGTCTCAGCTGACATCACTCTGACAATCAGCACGAGTCTGCTGAAACAGCAACAACTACAGCACACCGCCAGGAATGCTTTGCTTTGTTTCTCTCTGTGGAGTCTCAAGAAATGGAGCTCAACTACACAATGTAAGGTAGACCGAGACATGTGTGTCCATGATGAAGAATTCTTCATCACGTGCCTTTCACGTGCTTGCTTTAGCAGAACATCCTCTCTCCTGTGTCTTCTGTGGCCAAACGTTCCCTCATGAGGCTGCCTTAGTCTTTCACCTGTGTCTGCTTCAGTGAAAAGTTCCATCACGTGCACCATCCAACACAACCAACTTCCAAATCAGCCTTAAGTTTCCACTCGAGGTAAATGTAGCGCTCACTCCTCCTCAATGAAGCTCCTTCGTGCAGCACTGAGATCATGACAGGATGCTCAGATATTCAAAACTCAGAAAACAACTGCCCCTGTGGTGTCCACCCCGAGTGGATCCATCTACAATGCAACCCTAAACCTAGGCCTCAGGAAACTTGGGACAGGTTTTAGGGTATTTGTGGTGGAAGGTTTGGGGTCTCTCAAAGTAGTTTCTGGACTTGACCGGATTCACTAAGCTCTTCCCTATTGTGTAAGCAGTAAGAGCTGAGAGGGTTGCCCTCAGACAGCCAAGCTGCAAAGGAGACTGAGACGAGTCCAACTGCCTGGAAGAAGCAGAAAGCAGCTGAACTTCCTGCAAGAGATTTAGACCAAGTGAGTCAGTTGGAAGGGACATTCTGCAAACTGATGAGTTGCCTGCAGGCTGTGCCTTGTGATCCAGGTTCCCAGGTTTGTGAGCTGTCACTCAGACCCTTGGTGGTGGCCCTTGGTCATGCAGCTGTCTTTGAGTCATTTCTGCTCCTGTAAGCAACCCCTCACCCATATTCCTGTAAGAAACCTCCATAAAGCTCATTGGTCAACATGCTGGACTTTGGAGGAAGCTGTAATTTGCAAAGTCATGGGCTTTTTATAGAAGCCAAATAGACGTGTGTGTGTGTGTGTGTGTGTGTGTGTGTGTGTGTGTGTGTGTGTGTGCAGGGAGGCTCCCTTATGAAAGCTTTGTCCCATAAGAGGGGAGAGTATTTGGGAGAATAGCTAGAAGAGCCAGATGACCATGACGACTTCGAGGAGATTGTGTGTTCTCTATCTGACAAGAGTGGCAGCTAAGAAATATGAACACTACGGTTGCCTAAACATGACCTGTACATTGATATCACCAGTTGAACCCACCATGACTGGATGAAACCTCATAAGTCCACCTCTAGGAGAATGTCTCAGGGTAATTTCTAGCCTATTAGAGGAGAATCAGTCATTCCAGCCAGACTCCCTGATAGTTTATCCCACAGCAAGTGTTCATCCCTTTACAACACACATATCTATGAGAAGCACTGAAGAGGCTCACTAGCATGCTTCCTTCTGCGTCTCTGTGTGGCTCCCTCCAACACTCGCTCTCCGTCTGTCTCTGTGAGTATGTCTCTGACTCTCTATCTCTCTGACTCTGTGTGTGTCTCTGTGTGCATCTTTGTCTCTCTGTCTCTGGGTATGTGTATCTCTGTCTCTGTTTCTCTCTGTGTGTGCCTGCGTGTATCTCTGTCTGTCTGTTAGAATCTCTGTCTCTATCACTCTGTCTCACACTCTCTGTGTCTCTGTGTGTCTCTCTGTCTCTGTCTCTCTCTGTGTGTCTGTATATGTCATCTCCCTGACTTTTCGTTGTCCATGTGTGTATCTCTATCTGTCTCTGTGTCTCTGCGTGTATATCTCCATCTCTCTGTCTCACTCTGTGTGTCTCTATGTATCTCAATCCTTCTGTCTCTATCTCTTTTTCTCTGTGTGTCTTTGTGTATATCTCCATCTCTCTGTCTCTTTCTGTGTATCTATGTGAATACTTCTGTCTTTATGTCTCTTTCTGTCTCTGTCCGTGTGTGTATGTCAGTGTATTATCTCTATCTCTCTATCACTCTGTCTCTGTGTCTGTATATCTCATCTCCCTGTCTTTCTCTATGTCTCTGTGTGTATCTCTGTCTCTCTGTCTCTCTCCATGTCTCTGTGTGTACCTTAGTCTTGATCTGTGTCTCTGTCACTGTCTCGGTCTCTCTCTGGGTATCTGTTTGTATATCTCATCTCCGTGCCTTTCTCTTGGTCTATGTGTGTATCGCTGTCTCTCTGTCTCTCTCTCCGAGTCTCTGTAGGTATCCCTGTCTCTCTGTCTCTGTCTCTCTCTTTCTGTGTGTGTGTCTGTGTGTATACCTCCATCTCTCTGTCTCTTTGTTTCACTCTCTGTATCTGTGTATGCATCTCTGTTTCTCTGTCTCTCTCTGTGTGTATGTCTGTGTGTATATCTATCTCTCTGTTTCTGTCTCTCTGTGTGTTTCTGTGTGTACATCTCCATCATATTCTCTCTCTCTCTCTCTGTCTATGTGTTTATGTGTGTCTCTTTGTCTCAGTCTCCTTCTCTCTGTATGTCTGTCTATGTAATTTTCTGTCTCTTTGTCTATGTCTGTTTCTCTATGTGTGTGTGTATATATGTCCATCTCTCTGTCTCTCTGTTTATCTCTGTGTGTCTGTGTATGTATCTCTGTCTGTCTCTCTGTGTGTATGTCTGTGTGTATCTCTATCTCCCTCTCTCTGTCTCTCTCTTTGTTTTTCTGTGTATATCTCCATCTCCTTGTCTCTCTCTGTGTCTGTGTGTGCATCTCTGTCTCTTTGTCTCTGTTTCTTTCTCTCTCTGTGTGTGTCTGTGTGAATATTTCCATCTCTCTGTGTCTCTCTGTGTCTGTGTCTGTGTTTCTGCCTCTCTGTTTAACTCCTTCTTTGTCTGTGTGTATCTCTGTCTCTCTGTCCATATCTCTGTGTATCTCTGTCTCTCTGTCTCTGTGTGTTTATGTCCAGCAATCCGTCACTCTCTGTGTCTGTGCATGTATCTCTGCCTCTCTGCTTCTCCTGCTCTGTGTTTGTGTGTATCTCTCTCTCTCTGTCCCTGTGTCTCTCTGTGTCTGTGTGTGTATTTCCACATCTCTGACTCTTTCTCTGTCTATGTGTGCATCTCTGTCTCTCTGTCTTTGTCTCCCTCTTCGTGTCTCTGTGTATATCCCTGTCTCACTGTCTCTGTCTTTCTCTGTGTGTGTGTCTGTGTGTATATCTCCATCTTTCTGTCTCTGTCACTCTCTGTGTCTGTGTATGCATCTGTGGCTCTCTATTTCTCCCTCTCTGTGTCTATGTATATCTCTCTCTCTGTGTCCCAGTCTCCTTCTGTGTTTGTGTGTATATCTCGAGCTCTCTGACTCTGTCTCTCTCTCTGTGTATCTCTCTCTCTCTCGGTGTCTATCTCTGTCTCTTTGTCTTTGTCTCTGTCTTTCTGTGTGTGTCTCTGTGTGTATATCTCCATCTGTCTGTCTCTGTGTATGCATCTCTGTCTCTCTGTTTCTCTGTGTCTGTGTGTATCTCTCTCTCTGTGTCCCGGTCTCATTCTGTGTCTGTGTGTATATCTCCAGCTCTCTGACTCGGTCTCTCTCTCTCTGTGTGTCTCTGTGTATCTCTCTCTCTCTCTCTCTCTCTCTCTCTCTCTCTCTCTCTCTCTCTCGGTGTGTATCTCTGTCTCTTTGTCTTGTCTCTGTCTTTCTGTGTGTGTCTCTGTGTATATCTCCATCTTTTTCTTTCTTTCTTTCTTACTTTCTCTCTCTCTCTCTCTCTCTCTCTCTCTCTCGGTGTCTATCTCTGTCTCTTTGTCTTTGTCTCTGTCTTTCTGTGTGTGTCTCTGTGTGTAAATCTCCATCTTTCTGTCTCTGTTTCTCTCTGTGTCTGTGTATTCATCACTGCCTCTCTGTTCCTCTCTCTGTGTTTGTGTGTGTTTCTGTGTCTGTCTCTGTTTCTCTGTGTGTATCTGTGAGTGTGTCTCCATCTCTCTGTCTCACTCTGTGTCTGTGTATGCATCTCTGTCTCTCTGTTTCTCTCTCTCAGTGTCTGTGTGTATCTTTGTCTCTCTCTCTATCTCTGTGTGTATCTCTGCTTTTGTCTCTCTGTGTATGTCTGTGAGTATGTCTCCAACTCCCTTTCTCAGTCCGTGTTTGTCTATGCATCTCTGTCTTTCTGTTTCTCTCTCTGAGTGTCAGTGTGTATCTTTCTCTCTTTCCATGCCTCTTTGTGTATCTCTGCCTCTGTCTCTCTGTGTGTGTCTGTGTGTATATCTCCATCTCTCTGTCTCTCTCTCTCTCTCTATGTCTGTGTATGCATCTCTGCCTCTGATTCTCACTCTGTGTCTGTGTGTATCACTCTTTCCCTGTCCCTACTTTCTGTGTGTGTCTGTGTTTTTCTGTCTCTCTCTCTCTCC
This sequence comes from Tokudaia tokunoshimensis, assembly GCA_036184795.1. Lineage (NCBI taxonomy): Eukaryota > Metazoa > Chordata > Mammalia > Rodentia > Muridae > Tokudaia > Tokudaia tokunoshimensis. The sequence continues at coordinate 53,256,380 of BTHU01000023.1, forward strand.
ATGACTCTTTGTGTATCTCTGCCTCTGTCTCTGTGTGTGTCTGTGTGTATATCTCCATGTCTCTGTCTCTGTTTCTCTCTGTGTGTCTGTGTATGCATCTCTGTCTCTGTTTCTCACTCTTTATCTGTGTGTATCACTGCTTCTCTGAATCTGTCTTTTCTGTGTGTGTGTCTGTGTGTACATCTCCATTTGTGCCTCTTAATTTCTCTCTCAGTGTCTGTGTCTGTGTCTGTGTCTCTGTCTCTCTCTGTGTGTATGTCTGTGTGTATATCTATCTCTCGGTTTCTGTCTCTGTCTGTGTGTCTGGTTGTATATAGCCACCTCTCTTACTCTCTTTGTGTCCCTGTGTGTATTTCTGTCTCTCTGTCTCTGTCTCTGTCTTCGTGTCTCTGTGTATATCCCTGTCTCTCTCTCTCTCTGTCCTTTTGTTGTTTGTCTGTGTGTATATGTCCATCTTTCTGACCCTGTCTCTCTGTGTCATTTTATGCATCTCTGCCTCTGTCTCTCTGTTTGTGTTTGTGTATGTATCTCTCTCTCTCTCTGTCTCTGTGTGTGTGTGTGTGTCTGTGTGTATATCTGTCTCTCTGTTATTTTCTGTCACTGTGTGTTTCTGTGTGTATATCTCCATCTTTCTGTCTCTCTCTCTTTCTCTCTCTCTCTCTCTCTCTCTGTCTAGGTGTGTATCTCTGTCTCTTTGTCTTTGTCTCTTTCTGTGTGTGTCTGTGTGTATGTCTCCATCTCTCTGTCTCTGTCTCTCTCTGTGTCTGTGTATGCATCTCTGCCTCTCTGTTTCTTTCTCTGCATCTGAGGGTATCTCTGTCTCTCTGTCTCTGTTTCTCTGCATTTGTCTGTGTGTATGTCTCCATCTCTCTGTCTCACTCTGTGTCTATGTATGCATCACTGTCTCTCTGTTTCTCTCTCTCGGTGTCTGTGTGTGTCTCTGTCTCTCTCTCCATGTCTCTGCGTGTATCTCTGCCTCTGTCACTCTGTGTATGTCTTTGTGTATGTCTCCAACTCTCTTTCTCAATCTGTGTCTGTGTATGCATCTCTGTCTCTCTCAATGTCTGTGTGTGTCTGTCTCTCTCTCCATGTCTCTTTGTGTATCTCTGCCTCTGTCTCGTCTGTGTGTATATCTCCATCTCTCTGTCTCTGTCTCTCTCTGTGTCTGTGTTTGCATCTCTGCCTCTGATTCTCACTGTGTCTGTGTGTATCACTGTCTCTCTGACCCTCTCTTTCTGTGCATGTCTGTGTGTATATCTCCATTTCTATCTGTATGTTTCTCTCTGTGTGTCTGTGTATGTATCGCTGCCTCTCTGTTTCTCTCTCTCTTTGAGTGTGTGTATCTCTCTCTCTGTCCCTGTCTCTCTCTGTGTCTGTGTGTGTATTTCCACCTCTCTGACTCTTTCTGTGTCTATGTGTATATCTCTGTCTCTCTGCCTCTGTCTCTCTCTTTGTGTCTCTGTGTATATTCCCGTCTCTCTATCTCTGTCTTTCTGTGTGTGTCTGTGTGTATATCTCCATCTCTCTCTCTCTCTGTTTTTCTCTATGTGTCTGTGTATGTATCTCTGTCTCTCTGTCCATATCTCTGTGTATCTCTGTCTCTCGGTCTCTGTATGTGTTTGTGTGTTTATCTCCATCACTCTCTTACTCTCTGTGTCTGTGTATGTATCTCTGCCTCTCTGTCCTCTTTGTTTCTGCCTCTCTGTCTGTGTGTGTATCTCTCTCTCTATGTCCCTGTGTCTCTCTGTGTCTGTGTGTATATCTCCAATTCTCTGACTCTTTCTGTGTCTATGTGTGCATCTCTGTCTCTCTATCTCTGTCTCTTTGTGTCTCTTTGTATATCCCCTTCTTTCTGTCTCTATCTCTCTCTAAGTATATGTCTGTGTGTATCTCTATCTCTCTGTCTCTCTCTGTGTGTGTGTGTCGGTGTGTATATCTACATCTCTCTGATTCTGTGTCTCTCTGTGTGTCTGTGTATTTTAAGGAAGCATTGTCTCACTGAACACAGAGCTTACTGATTCTGGCTACCAGCTTGGCCCAGGAATCCCCTCCCTGCCTCTCAAGTTCTAGGGTTATGGGCAACCAAAATGACTGCCCAGGATTTCCCTAGGTTGTGGGAATCCCAACTCTGGTTTGTCTGCTTGCTTAGCAAATACTTCATCCACTAAGCTACTGCCTCAACCCTAGTTTTCCATGTATTTCTCAGTCTCCAATAAGGATACGTTTTTCTCTCTATGCTGAACAATTAGGCAGTCAGCATTGAAACCTTGCTCCAGTTTTTGTATGAGGAGATTAAACAATAAAAGATTACAGTCAGACTGTTTTGCCCAGTCATGGCACCGCATTTCTCACCTGATATAACATATACAATACATGCCCAGTTATAGATACTTTCTCACTTGTCACTCATTCTCTAGTGGAGACAGACAATTTTGACTTGCTGTGCTGTAGTCTAACCAAACTTTATCCACATCAATAAATTTATATGGTAAGTGAGCACTAATTGCCCCCAAAAGCTTTTGGCAGCTTGATTGGTAATTCCTGAATTAAAATTTAATGTTCTGAATTCCATTCTTATATTTATTCTTGCACTTTCCCTAACTGATGGTCTTTTGATATACTAGTTTTCTAAACTGCTTTTTAAACAGTTTTTAAAAGTAGCCTATAAGGGAGTAGGTGAAATGTATTGTATTTTTTAAATTTCCAAGTACTTACATCCTGGGCAGTGCTAATGAACAACTGTTTTATCTTTATCCCTAGTGTTCAAGCCATGCTAAAAGCAAACACGCAAACAACCCCTGTTTGAAAGGGCAGATGAATTGCAAACATGTATTTCTTTTTCAAAGTTACGTATTTTTTGTGTGCGGGCCCATATGTGTGAATATGAAGAAAGGAAGCCAGAGAACAACTTTTGGGAATCCGTTCTCACATTCAGCATTGTTAGAGCAGAGTTTCTCCTCTATAGCATACTGCAGGATAGGTGCCCGGGGAGTTCTAAATTCTCAGGTCTCTGAATCCCATATTGCCATGCAAGTGTGAGGATTACAGAGACATGTTACCATATCTGACTTTTTCCATGTGTTCTATGAATCAAACTGAGGTTGTTGGTTTGCACTACAAGCTCTTTTAACAGTTGACCCATCTCCCTAGCCTGCAAATTTAAAAATCTCACATTCAAGAAGAAAAATACAGAAGAAAATACAGCAAGAGATATATTCAAGAGTCCCTTGTAGTACAGTGATCGAGTGTAGGTAAGATGTGGCTTCATAATCTCATGGTAGTGAGTAAAATAATGTAATGAGCAATGGTTGACAGTTACTAATGCAATAATCCTTTGAAATTAAATCTAGTGTTTCTAAGTGTTCCCTGAAGGGAAGTGTTCACTCTCGAGATTTATTGGAAAAACCCAGGAGGGTGGCTGCCTCTGCTTGAGCAAGAAGCAGCAGACAACTAAGCAGAACACAAGGTTTATATAGCATTTCTTGGTGGGGGTGGGGATGGGTGGGGATGGGGTGGGTTTCTTGGCTTTCCAGGGTGGCCTGGGATTGGAGGGATTATGTGGCCTGATCTTTGGGGCAAGTTCAGGAATTGGTGGGATAATTTTTTTCTTGTCAGGTGGTTGCCTGGCCACTCTCCTACCTTAGGTCTGGGAACTGCCATTACAGCTGTTAGAAAATGACTTGAGGGTAGCCTAAGATGTGGGGTCTGGTCACTTTCCCACTTTGAGGGGCAGGAATGGCAGCTACAGTTGTTTTAGCCTTTAGGGTCTTTAGGGAAGTCTGGGCCTGGCATCAGGAGCCCCTCAGAAGGGGACCTGGGCGCTTGAGTGGCTTGAGGGTTTAGCATGACTGTCCCGAGAAGCTCCATCCATCAGCTGACTGAGACAGATTCAGATACTTACAGCCAATTAGAGGACTGAGCCCAGGGACCCCTTTGGAAGAGTTAGGGAAAGGATTGAAGGAGCTGAAGGGGATTGTAACCCCATAGGGAGACCAACAGTGTCAACTAACCTTGACACTTGGGAACTCCCAGAGACTAAGTCTCCAACCAAAGAGCATACATGGGCTGGCCCTTGGGTCCCAGCACATATGTAGCAGAGGACTGCCTTATCTGGCCTCAGTAGGAGAGGAAGTACCTACTACTGTAGAGAGTTGATGACCTAGGGAAGGAGAATGTGGGGTCATGTGGATGGGTGGGTAAGAGGGTGGGTGGAGCACCCTCTCAGAGGCAAAGGGGTGGGGGAGGGGCTGAAGAAGTCTTGGAGGGTGGACCAGGAAGTGGGTCAACACATTTGGAATGTAAATAAATAAAACATTTTTTCTTTCTTTTCTTTTCTTTCTTTCTTTCTTTCAAAAAGGTTTATGAAGTTTACAAAGGGAGTCCACAACAGGTAAAGCCTTCCTGGCTACTTGAGTTGTCATGCCTAGCTAACATTGTTGGCTTTCCCTTCTAAGCACAGAGGTTCTCCTTGTATATCCTACCTTACCCCTGGAGATCTCCAGCTGCCAGATGCCACCCCTAGACCACTGAGGCTTGACCCTTGAGGTGCCCAGTGGCCAGTTCCTCAACTTGAGCAGCTCCAATGGCTAGGTCCTGCCTCCAAGTGGTTCCAACAGCCAGGCCCCACCCCAGGACTGCTCTAACTGCCATTTCCAAGACCCACTCTCAGGCAGGAGAGTGGCCAGGCTCCACCCTACAGAAAAAAAAAAAATAAAAACCACCAATCCCAGATCTTGCCCCCAAATCAGGCCATCCTGTAAAGCTCTGTACCTCCCCCCGACCCCCAAGAAACCCTATATAAATCCTATGTTCTGCTCAGTCCTCTGCTGCTTTTTGCCTGAGCAGAGGCAATCACCCTCCTAGGTTTTTGCCTCCCAATAAATCTCTTGTGTGAGGTTTGTTGTGCAGTGTGACTCTGGTATTTCTTGGCTTGGACTGCCAGGCTACCTTTCCCATCTGAGTGGTAACACACCTAGAGTGAAATCTAAGTTCAGAACCACAATATAATAGGAGTTTCCTAGCAGAATATGAGCTGTGCTCCCAGGTGGCTAGAGATGAATGCACATCGGAGTTATTTCTGAAAGATAAAAGAGGAAGCTGTGGGGAACACAGGCAACATTAAGCTAGCTCGGAGAACAGTGAGATTTGCAAGCCTTCCGAATTCTAAAGGATAAATGTGAAGTCCCATAGTATATGTGGTGGTTGACTTAGTGGACCACAAGATACTATGTGTAACTAGAGTGTGCCGAGTTGTAACCATTACTATGAAAGGCAAGTTGTGCTCTACACTAGCCCAAGGCCCCAGGCTCTGTCAGCAGCTTCTACTATCAGAAGGGTGGTTAGAGTTAACATGTGCTCTCTTCATGACATGACATACTTGTTCCATATAGAGTAAGCAATGACTTCTTTCTTTCTTTCTTTGCTGATGTTTCCCATGGTGATCTGGGCACAGGGGAAAAGTAAGGCCTTAGGGGACGGCTTATCAAAACCTTGAATAAAGTACCTACATTGTGAACTTCTTGCTCCTCATTTGTAACATGGAGATAATGTAAGTCATTTGCTTTGTAGTGCACTTCTTTGTAGTGACTGAATAAGACTCAGGCCCAAAGAGTTCTTTGCTATAGGGTGTGGGGTGGACATGTGGCAAGTTATGCCTGATCACCATGCACTAGTAATATGTTGGAGGTTGTATGAGAGAGGCAATTTCTTTACAAAGCACATCTAAGTGAAAAGGATAGTAGATTATAGTAGAGCATCAAAGCTGTTGCAGCAATGCGGAGGTAAGTATGAGGTGATAGAGTAAATTTGTTAATAAATGGTTTGGTAGCCTGCTGCAGCCAAGGCTATGCTGGTGTCTATGGCCCAAGCTTCAGCAGAGGGCTGTGCTGATGTCTGTGGTCTGGACTGCCACCAGAGACCAAGAGGAGCTTTTTGGTATGTGCTGATACTGGAGACCATGTGGATGTTCATAGTCCCTGCTTTCACCAGAAATCACTTAGGAACCCATGAGCCGTGCCCCTGCTGACTGTAAGGGGCAAGGAAGGTACTTTTACAGCGATATCGATGACTGCAGATTCACACTTGAGAAAGAGGGTCACAGAAGGCTTTTGTGACAACCCCTATTCCCCCCTCCCTCCAAAAGTAACAGCCTAAATAGGAAACTATCAAGGAGAACTCTGAAAAATTGTAGTAAAGATGTGGGAGTGTAGCTCTTCACAATTGATGGCTTCTGGTGGGGGTGGGGGGTGGGCGTGGGAAAGGCCATAGTTTTCTTTAAGGAACCAGCCACCTTGAGTTTGACCATGTTCCAGTGAGTATATGGGCAACACAAATTGGACTTGATTTTTGCTTTTTTCTTCTTCTTTGGGTCAGGGGGAGAGGTAACAAGGACAGGAGAGCAGATATAAAAGGACTGGGAAGTGATTGTGATTGGGGTGCATGATGTGAAATTCCCCAAAAGTCAAAAAATATGTTGGAAAATGGTCTGGCAGAAATATAGTATCTTGAGATACCTTTGAACAGGTGCATCAGTGCAAATACACATCCTGACTTCTTACCAAGAAGGGAAAAAACCCCTCAATGTTCTGTTTATTTATTGGCTCTAAATATTTGCTACATAGTCAACTGATTTATTTGAAGTTAACCTTGAAAATGCCACTGTGGTCAAGCCTAGTAGCTCAGCATTGTATCCCACCTACATGGGAGGCTGGGGTAGAAAAATCCCAAGTTCAAGACCTCCTGGGCTACAGAGTGGATTCAAAGCCAACCTAGGTAACTAAGAACCCCTGTTTGAAAATAAGTAAAAAGAGGGCTGTGGTTTAATTCAGTGGTACAGTGCTTGGTTAGCATGTGCAAGGTCTAGGTTAAATCCTACTGTTAGAATCAATCAATCAGCCAATCAATCAACCAGTAAAATAAGGTAGTAAAGCTAAATCCCGAAATTCTGTCTTCATAAGTGTATATTGCGGCTTAGGAGAAATTGAAGAGAAAAACTAATTGTAGATATTGTAAAATGATATGGTAAGATATAATGTTATAAAGACAACATTCAATTTCATATAGCTTTATCAACTTATTAAATTAATATACTTGACTACTTCTGCTTCTCCAATGCTCACATTTGCCCACAAGTTATTTTGTAAATAATAACTAAATGGAAAACTATTTCATTGCATATCTGTAAAATATGTGGGTGCTTAAAATAAACATAACATTATGAAAGGCAAAAATATTAAATTATAAATATAAGCTCTAGGTTGTTTGCTCAATATTGTTATAGATGCTTAAATTGTCCCATTTTAGGCTTTATACATTTTATAAAATAAACTACTGCATCATATAAATCATGTAGACTTTTAATGTAAAATGCTTCTTAGTAAAATCCAAACTATCAAAAATAAACCCGCAAGAACAATACTTATAAATATACCAATTCTTGCTGAATGTGATGGTGTGTACCTACAGGCTCAGAACTTAGAAGGGTAAGGTAGAATGATCCTAAGTACAAATCTTGTGCTACTTAACACAACCTTGTCCCAAATTCCCCAAACCCCAAACCTTTTTTAAAAATAGTTTAAACTCTTGCATGCTTCTTTTGATGCTCGAGTTGTATCCCACTAGGAGAATATAGAAGGAAGATCTGTATTTTTAAATAATTTGAGATAGTTTCTCTCTGATAATGTCACTAGTCAAATGCACAATGAAATATGGTAAAATTCATTTTGGTATTCATCCATAGGCATTTTTAACCCTTTAGAAAAACAAATGTATAGAATGTTTATATTGTACCAAACTGAGAAATATAAAACAAAAAACAAAACAGTGATCTCCTTTATCATTTGTTCCTTCTTCTCTCCCATAGGTTTGTTTCTTTGCTTCTTTCCTTTACTAGTTTGGTACATTTTGATTCCTTCCATATATGTATTCATGCAATTTTCTCCAACTTGATTTTTTTCATTTATCAACAGTATTCCCAATAAATACATGGAAATAGTTTTAATTTTTCAAAACTGCATACAATTAAATTATCTTATTTTGTAAGCATTCTGTTCACAGATATTTAATCATTCTAATTTTTGCTGTGATATGTATTGCTGAAATAAACATCATATACACATTTTCCCATCATTTCTTTTGCTCTGAGGCTTGAGTATCATAGACTAGAAAGTACAGGCTAGGAACTTTCTAATACACTTTTATAAGAATTTACCATTTTGGAAATAGTGACCTTGTTTTTTCTGTTTTTTTCTTTTTCTTTCTTTTTTTTTTCCTGAGACAGGGTTTCTCTGTGTAGCCCTGGCTGTCCTGGAACTCACTGTGTAGACCAGGCTGGCCTCGAACTCAGAAATCCGCCTGCCTCTGCCTCCCAAGTGCTGGGATTAAAGGCCTGTGCCACCACTGCCCAGCTCTGACCTTGTTTTTTCTTAAACTTCACAAATAATTCTATGGATTTGCAAAGGTTAAGAATTGCAGGCTTATGTAACTGTTTTTAAATTTTTGTTTGTTTTGTTATTGGAGCATAGAAACATAAAGTGAAACTCATAATTGGAGTCCTCCTACTAGATATTTAGTACTAAGAGAAATTAAGGGCTGTCCTAAACTTGACTTTATAATCACAGTTGCTAGCAGAGGGACTTAGAACAAAAAATTTATTAAATATAAACTGAGCATTGAATGGGCATTAAAGTGCATTAATATCATAGATTATTGTTTTCTTATAAAGTATATTATTGCAATTGCCCTTAAGTCTGACATTACATTATCTGAAATGTGCTGTAGTCATACATTAATACAGCAGACATTTATGGTACATTAATTGTTTAATGTACCAGGTGGTGGCAGTATTTTAAATGCTATAGATAAAATAGAAAAAACCAAAAGGCAAAAAAGTGTCTGTGGAGTTTATATCTTAGTGGAAAGAAAATAAGAATAAAATTTTACTTGAAGTTCCCTCTTCCCAAGTGATCCAAGCTTGTGTCAAGTTGACAAAAACAAACCACCACCACCACCACCACCACCACCACCACCACCACCACCAAAAACCCAGCCCAACTGACCTGTTGTCAATCTGACACACAAACAGTTCACTTTAGACTAAAAATCCTTCCTTTTTCTTTCTTGTTTATCCCCAAGATCTAATGTTAATGTCACAATGTAAAACACAGAATGACTTTAAAAGACCCATGGTCCTTAAAAATCCTAACACTTTGCTCCCAGAGGCGTCAACATCACATTTAGCTTTCCTAGAGGTAAAGTTATATCATAATTAGAAATACCACCTTAATATTTTATCTGAAGAAGTTGAAAGAATAAGTTTGAAGTTATATACAGCATTTTGACATATTTGTGCTATTAGGATACCCCTCATATTTTCTTTTATAAACTAACTATTTTATTGTAAATCATTGTAGTAGGAAGTTGAAGGCACTCATCGGAGTCAGTCTCTCTGTCTCTTTCTCTCTCTGTGTCTCTGTAAGCATCTCTGCCTCTGTTTTTATCTCAGTGTCTGTGTGTTTATCTCCATCTCTCTTTCTCTCTGTTTTTCTTTGTGTTTCTGTGTGTATATCTCCATCTCTCTCTCTCTGTTTTTCTCTATGTGTCTCTGTGTGTATCTCTCTCTCTCTCTCTGTTTCTCTCTCTCTTTGACTGTGTGTATCTCTCTCTCTGTCCCTGTCTCTCTCTTTGTCTGTGTGTGTATTTCCACCTCTCTGACTCTTTCTGTGTCTATGTGTGTATCTCTGTCTCTCTGCCTCTGTCTCTGTCTTTGTGTCTCTGTGTATATACCCGTCTCTCTATCTCTGTCTCTGTCTGTTTATTTCCATCTCTCCGTCACTCTCTGTGTCTGTGTATGTATCTCTGCCTCTCTGTTTCTCCCTCTCTGTGTCTCTCTCTGTGTCTGTGTATGTATCTCTCTCTGTCCCTGTGTCTCTCTGTGTCTTTGTGTATATCTCCACCTCTCTTACTCTTTTTGTGTCTGTGTATCTCTGTCTCTCTGTCTTTGTCTCTCTCTTCGTTTTTCTGTTTATATCCTCGTCTCTCTGTCTCTGTCTCTCTGTGTGTATCTCTGTGTATATCTCCATCTCTCTGTCCCTGTCTCTCTCTGTGTCTGTGTTTGCATCTCTGCCTCTGTTTCTCACTGTGTCTTTGTGCATCACTGTCTCTCTGTTCCTGTCTTTCTGTTCATGTCTGTGTGTATATCTCCATTTTTGTCTGTCTGTTTCTCTCTGTGTGTCTGTGTATGTATCTCTACCTCTCTGTATCTCACTCAGTGTCTGTGTATGTGTCTCTTTCTCTCTCTGTGTGTATGTTTGTCTGTGTGTATATCTATCTCTCTGTTTCTGTCTTTATCTGTGTATCTGTGTGTATAACTCCATCTTTCTGTCTCTCTCTGTCTATGTGATTCTCTGTCTCTTTTTCTCTGTCTCTTTCTCTGTGTGTGTGTCTGTGTGTATATCTCCATCTCTCTGTCTCTCTGTTTATCTCTGTGTGTCTGTGTATGTGTCTCTGTCTGTCTCTCTCTGTGTGTGTATGTCTGTGTGTATCTCTATCTCCCTGTCTCTGTCTCTGTATCTGTCTCTGTCTCTGTGTGTGTCTGTGTGTTTATCTCCATCACTCTGTCACTCTCTGTGTCTGTGTATGTATCTCTGCCTCAGTTTCTCCCTCTGTGTGTCTGTGTCTATCTCCCTCTGTTCCTATGTCTCTCTCAGTTTGTGTGTATATCTCTCCCTCTCTGATTCTTTCTGTGTCTATGTGTGTATCTCTGTCTCTCTGTCTCTGTCTCTGTCTCTTCGTGTCTCTGTGTATATCCCCTTCTTTCTGTCTCTGTCTTTCTGTGTGTATGTCTGTGTGTATATCTCCATCTCTCTGTCTGTCTGTGTATGTGTCTCTGTTTCATCTCTCTCTCTGTGTATATCTGTGTGTATCTCTATTTCCCTGTCCCTGTCTCTCTCTCTGTCTCTCTGTATGCATCTCTGCCTCTCTTTTCTCCCTCTCTGTGTGTCTGTGCATGTCTCTCTGTCTCTCTGTCTCTCTCTCTCTCTCTCTCTCTCTCTCTCTCTCTCTCTCTCTCTCTCTCTCTCTCTCTCTCTCTCTCTCTCTCTCTCTCTTTCTCTGTCTCTCTGTCCCTATCCCTCTTGGTGTCTGTGTGTCTATCTTCATCTGTCTCTTTCTGTGTCTATCTGTGTATTTCTGTGTTTCTCTGTCTTTCTCTTCGTGTCTCTGTGTGTATCCCAGTCTCTCTGTCTCTATCTCTGTCTTTCTGTGTGTGACTGTGTGTATACCTCCATCTCTCTGTCTCTCTCTTCCTCTGGGTGTGTCTATGTGTGTATCTCTGCCTCTTTGTTTCTCTCTTTGTGTCTGTGTATGTATCTCTGCCTCTCTGTCCTTCTCTGTTTGTATGTCTTGTGTATCTCTATCTCTCTGTCTCTGTTTCTCTCTGTGTGTATGTGTATGTATCTCTTACTCTCTTTTTCTCTGTGTGTGTATCTCTCTCTGTGTGTGTCTCTGTGTGTATCTCAGTCTCTCTGTCTCTCTCTATGTCTGTGTGTATATCTCCATATCTCTGTCTCCTTTTCTCTCTGTGTGTCTGTGTATGTATCTTTTTGTCTCTCTGTGTATATGTCTGTGTGTATCTCTATCTCCCTGTCTCTGTTACTCTCTTTTTTTCTGTGTGTATATCTCCATCTCTCCGTCTCCCTCTGTGTCACAGTGTGTATCTCTGTGTCTTTGTCTCTGTCTCTTTCTCTCTGTACCTGTCTGTGTGTATATCTCCATGTCTGTCTTTGTCTCTCTCTGTATCTGTGTATGCACCTCTGCCTCTCTGTTTCTCTCTGTGTTTGTGCATGTATCTCTGTCTCTCTGTCTCTGTCTCTCTCTTTCTCTTTGTGTGTGTGTATATCTTTCTCTTTGTTTCTGTCTCACTCTGTGTGTCTGTGTATATCTCCATATTTCTCTCTCTCTCTCTGTCTAGGTGTGAATCTCTGTCTCTTTGTTTCTGTCTCACTCTGTGTGTCTGTGTATATCTCCATATTTCTCTCTCTCTCTCTGTCTAGGTGTGAATCTCTGTCTCTTTGTCTTTGTTTCTGTCTCTCTGTGTGTGTGTCTGTGTGTATATCTCCATCTCTCTGTCTCTGTCTCTCTCTGTGTCTGTGTATGTATCTCTCTCTGTCCTTGTCTCTCTGTGTCTGTGTGCATATCTCCACCTCTCTTACTCTTTCTGTGTCTAAGTGTGTATCCCTGTCTCTCTGTCTCTGTCTCTATCTTCGTGTCTCTGTGTTTATCCCTGTCTCTCTGTCTCGATCTTTCTGTGCCTGTCTGTGTGTATATCTCCATCTCTCTGTCTCTCTGTCTCTCTGTGTGTCTGTGTATGTATCTCTGTCTGTCTCGCTCTGTGTATATGTCTGTGTGTATCTCTATTTACCTGTCTCTGTGTCTCTCTGTTTCTGTGTATGCATCTCTGCCTCTGTTTCTCACTCTGTGTCTGTGTGTATCACTGTCTCTCTGTCTCTGTCTTTCTGTGTGTGTCTGTGTGTACATCTCTATCTCTCTATCTCACTCTGTGTCTGTGTATTCATCTCTGCCTCTCTGTTTCTATCTCAGTGTCTGTGTATGTGTCTCTGTCTCTCTCTTTGTGAATGTCTGTGTGTATATCAGTCTCTCTGTTTCTGTCTCTCTGTGTGTCTGTGTATTTCTCCATCTTTCTGTCTCTCTCTCTGTCTATGTGATTCTCTGCCTCTTTGTCTCTGACTCTTTCTCTCTGTGAGTGTGTCTGTGTGTATATCTCCATCTCTCTGTCTCTCTGTTTATCTCTGTGTGTCTGTGTATGTATATCTGTCTGTCTCTCTCTGTGTGTATGTCTGTGTGTATCTCTATCTCCCTGTCTCTGTCTCTGTCTTTGTGTGTGTCTGTGTGTTTATCTCCATCACTCTGTCACTCTCTGTGTCTGTGTATGTATCTCTGCCTCTGTTTCTCCCTCTCTGTGTCTGTGTCTATCTCCCTCTGTTCCTGTGTCTCTCTCAGTCTGTGTGTATATCTCTCCCTCTCTGATTCTTTCTGTGTCTATGTGTGTATCTCTGTCTCTCTGTCTCTGTCTCTCTCTCTTTGTGTCTCTGTGTATATCCCCTTCTTTCTGTCTCTGTCTTTCTGTGTGTATGTCTGTGTGTATATCTCCATCTCTCTGTCTCTCTGTGTGTCTTTGTATGTATCTCTGTCTATCTCTCTCTCTGTGTATATCTGTGTGTATCTCTATTTCCCTGTCTCTGTCTCTCTCTGTCTGTGTATGCATCTCTCCCTCTCTTTTCTCCCTCTCTGTGTGTCTGTGCATGTATCTCTGTCTCTCTGTCTCTGTCTCTCTCTCTCTTTCTCTTTGTGTGAATGTCTGTGTGTATATCTATATATCTATCTCTTTGTTTCTGTCTCACTCTGTGTGTCTGTGTGTATATCGCCATCTTTCTGTCTCTCTCTCTTTCTCTCTCTCTCTCTCTCTCTCTCTCTCTCTCTCTGTGTGTGTGTGTGTGTGTGTGTGTGTGTCTCTCTCTGTCTAGGTGTGTATTTCTGTCTCTTTGTCCTTGTCTCTGTCTTTCTGTGTGTGTGTCTGTGTGTATATCTCCATCTCTTTCTCTGTCTCACTCTGTGTATTCATCACTGCCTCTCTGTTCCTCTCTCTGTGTTTGTGTGTGTTTCTGTGTCTGTCTCTGTTTCTTTTTGTGTGTCTGTGAGTGTGTCTCCATCTCTCTGTCTCACTCTGTGTCTGTGTATGCATCTCTGTCTCTCTGTTTCTCTCTCTCAGTGTCTATGTGTATCTCTTTCTCCCTGTCTCTGCCTCTCTGTGTCTGTATTTGCATCTCTACCTGTTTCTTTCTGTGTGTCTGTGTGTATATCTCCACCTCTCTGACTCTTTCTGTGTCTATGTGTGTATCTCTGTCTCTCTGTCTCTGTCTCTCTCTTCCTGTCTCTTTGTATATCCCCGTCTTTCTGTCTCTATTTCTCTCTGAGTGTATGTCTTTGTGTATCTCTATCTCTCTGTCTGTCTCTATGTGTTGGTGTGTATATCTCCATCTCTCTGATTCTGTATCTCTCTGTGTGTCTGTGTATGTATATCTTTTCCTCTCTATTTCTCTATCTGTTTTTCTGTGTCTATCTCTTTCTTTCTGTCTCTGTCTGTCTCTCTGTGTTTATGTCTGTGTGTTATCTCTGTCTCTGTCTCCCTCTGTGTGTCTGTGTGTATATCACCATCTCTCTTTATTGTATTTTAATTTTTTTAATTTTTATTTTCTATATTCTTTATTTACATTCCAACTGATTTCCCCTTTCTTGGTTCCCCCCTCCCCGAAAGTCCCTTAAGCCCTTTTCCCTCCCCCCCCCCGTTCCCCATTTACCTAAGAATTTCATGAATTCATTGTTTTTAATTGCTGAGTAGTATTCCATTGTGTAAATATACATGGAAAATTTCTCTCATAAAATTGAAGAAATACATAGAAAAACACGTTAAGATTGATTATTTCATGGAAAAATTATACAGATAAAATGGTAGGCATAAAAATATTCCTAAGTTGATTGATAGTGGAATTATAAACATTTTCTGATAAAATTGAAAATCTACAAGGAAAAGATTTCTGATAAAACTCAAGAAATATATAGAAAAACACGTTAAAACTGACTATTTCATTATACAGATAAGATGGTAGGCATAAAAATATTTCTAAATTGATTGAAAGTAGAAATAAAAACATTTTCTGATAAAATTGAAGATTTACATGGAAAATATTTCTGATAAAATTGAAAAAATATATGGAAAAACATTAAAATTGAAGATTATCATGGAAAATTATACAGATAAAATGGTAGGCATAAAAATATTTCTAAGTTGATTGAAAGTGAAATTATAAACATTTTCTGATAAAATTGAAGATTTACATGGAAAATACCTCTGATAAAATTGAAGAAATATATAAAAACGCGTTAAGATTGAGTATTTCATGGAAAAATTATACAGATAAAATGGTAGGCATAAAAATATTCCTAAGTTTTTTTAAAGTGGAATTATAAACACTTTCTGATAAAATTGATGCTCTACAAGGAAAATATTCCTGAAAAAATTCAAGAAATATATAGAAAAATATCTTAAAACTGACGATTACATGGAAAATTATACAGATAAAATGGAAGGTATAAAAATGTTCCTAATTTGATTGAAAGTAAAACTATAGACATTGTCTGATAAAACTGAAGATCCACATGGAAAATACTTCTGACAAAATTGAAGAAAAATACAGAAAAACGTTAAAATTGAAGATTATCATGGACAATTATACTGACAAAATAGTAGGCACAAAAACATTCCTAAATTGATTGAAAGTGGAACTACAAACACACCCCCCTCGACAAAGTCAAAGATCTACAAGAAAAACACCTCCGACAAAATCGAAGAAATGCACAGAAAAAATGTTAAAATTAAAGATTATCATGGAAAATAATATAGTCAAAATGGTAGACACAAAAAGCATTATTAAATAGAAAGAGGAGTCACAAAAATTTTCTGATAAAATCGAAGATCCACATTTAAAACATCTCAGTTAGACTATGCTTTTTGTTGGGGAATTGAGTCTATTGACATTATAAGATATTAAGGAATAGTGATCGTTCCTTCCTGTTATTTTTGATGTTCTTTTTATGCTTGTGTGGTTACTTTCTTTTGGGTTTGTTGGAAAAAGATGACTTTCTTGCTTTTTCTAGGGTGAAGTTTCCCTCCTCAGGTTGGCGTTTTCCATCTATCATCGTTTGAAGGGCTGGATATGTGGAAAGATATTGTGAAAATTTGGTTTTATCATGGAATATCTTGGTTTCTCCGTCTATGTTAATTGAGAGTTTTGCTGGGTATAGTAGTTTGGGCTGGCATTTGTGCTCTCTTAAGGTCTGTATGAGATCTGCCCAGGATCTCCTAGCTTTCATCGTCTCGGGTGAGAAGTCTGGTGTAATTCTGATAGGCCTGCCTTTATAGGTTACTTGACCTTTTTCTCTTATTGCTTTTAATATTCTTTCTTTGTTTAGTTTATTTGGTATTTAGATTATTATGTGCCGGGAAGACTTTCTGGTCTGGTCCAGTCTGTTTGGAGTTGTGTAGTCTTCTTGTATGTTCATGGGCATCTCTTTCTTTAGGTTAGGGAAGTTTTCTTCTATAATTTTGTTGAAAGTATTTACTGGCCCTTTAAGTTGGAAATCTTCACTCTCTTCTATACCTATAATCCTTAGGTTTGGTCTTCTCATTGTGTCCTGGATTTCCTGGATGTTTTGGCTCAGGACCTTTTTGCATTTTGCATTTTCTTTAACTGTTGAGTCAATGTTTTCTATGGTATCTTCAGCCCCTGAGATTCTTTCTTCTATCTCTTGTATTCTGTTGTTGATGCTTGCTTCTATGACTCCTGGATTCTTTCCAAGATTTTCTATCTCCAGAGATGTCTCACTTTGTGATTTCTTTATTTCTTCTACTTCCAATTTCAGATCCTGGATGGTTTTGTTCAGTTCCTTCACTTGTTTGCTTGTGTTCTCCTGTAATTCTTTCAGGGATTTTTGTGTTTCCTCTTTAAGGGCCTCTACCTGTTCACCCATGCTACCCTGTATTTCTTTCAGGGATTTTTGTGTTTCCTCTTTAAGGGCCTTTACCATTTGACCCTTGTTCTCCTGTATTTCTTTAAGGGAGTTATTTATGTACTTCTTGATGTCCTCTAACAGCATCGTGAGATGAGACTTTAAATCCAACTCTTGCTTTTCCAGTCTTTTGAGGTATCTGGGACTTGCTGTGGTGAGAGAACTGGGCTCTGATGTTGCCAAGTAGCAACAAGTTTCTGTTGGTAGGGTTCTTGTGCTTGCCTTTCACCATCTGGTTATCTCTGGTGTTAGTTGGTCTTGTTCTCTCTGGCTGGAGCTTGCCCCTCCTATGGATCTGTAAACCTGTGTCTGTACTCCTGGGAGACCAACTCTCTTCTGGCAGGGTCTGTGCACAGAAGGCTGTGGAGCTGTCTGGTTCCCTGCTGCAAATGGAGGCCGGAAGGGAAGACTCCTGTCCCAGCTGCTCCACTGATCGTATGCCCTGGGCGCTCCTAGCTGTACCCCTCCAGAGAAAAGGTGGAGATCTCACCTCTGCATCAGAAGTGAAATCGCTGCTGGGAGATCATTTTCTTCTGTTGGGCTAAGCACAGAAGGCTGTGGAGCTGCCTGGTTCCCTGCTGCAAATGGCCTCATGATCTCTCTTTATCTCTCTGTTTCTATGGGTATATCTTTGTCTCTCTGTCTCTGTCTCTGTGTGTGTGTCTGTGTGTATATCTCCATCCCTCTGTCTCTCACTGTGTCTGTGTGTGTATCTCTGTCTCTTTGTTTCTCCCTCTCTGTGTCTGTTCTCTCTCTCTCTCTCTCTCTCTCTCTCTCTCTCTCTCTCTCTCTCTCTCTCTCTCTCTCTGTCTGTCTGTCTGTCTGTCTAGGTGTGTATCTCTTTCTCTTTGTCTCTGTCTCTTTCTGTGTGTGTCTGTGTGTATATCTCCATCTCTCTGTCTCTGTGTCTCTCTGTGTCTGTGTTTGCATCTCTGCCTCCATTTCTCTCTCTGTGTCTGTGTGTTTATCTCCATCACTCTGTCACTCTCTGTGTCTGTGTATGTATCTGCCTCTCTGTTTCTCCCTCTCGGTGTCTGTGTGTATCTCTGTCTCTCTCTGTTTCTTCATGTCTCTTTGTTTAACTCTGCCTCTGTCTCTCTGTGTGTTTGTGTGTACATCTCCACCTTTCTGACTCTTTATGGGTCTATGTGAGTATCTCTGTCTCTCTGTCTCTGTCTCTCTCTTTGTGTCTCTGTGTATATCCCTGTCTCTCTGTGAGTTTCTGGGTGTATATCTCCATCTCTCTGTCTCTCTGATTCTCTCTGTGTGTCTGTGTATGTATCTCTGTCTGTCTCTCTGTGTGTGTATGTCTGTGTGTATCTCTATCTCACTGTCTCTGTCCCTCTTTCTTTTTTTTTTTTTAAATTTGGTTTTTTGAGTCAGGGTTTTTCTGTGTAGCCCTGGCTGTCCTGGAACTCACTCTGTAGATCAGGCTGGCCTCGAACTCAGAAATCCTCCAGTCTCTGCCTCCCAAGTGCTGGAATTAAAGGCGTGCGCCACCACTGCCCAGCCTCTCTCTTTTATTTCTGTGTGTATATCTCCATCTCTCTGTCTCTCTGTTTCTCTCTGTGTGTCTGTGTATGTATATCTGTCTGTCTCTCTCTGTTTGTATGTCTTTGTGTATCACTATATCCCTGTCTTTGTCTCTCTCTGTGTCTGTGTGTATATCTCCATCTCTTTGTCTCTCTCTTTGTCTGTGTGTGTATCTCTGTCTCTTTGACTCTGTTTCTTTCTCTCTGTGTGTGTCTGTGTGAATATTTCCATCTCTCTGTGTCTGTGTATGTATCTCTGCCTCTAAGTTTATCTCTCCATTTGTCTGAGTGTATCTCTAACTCTCTGTCTCTCTGTCCATAACTCTGTGTGTATCTCTGTCTCTCTGTCTCCGTGTGTGTCTTTGTGTTTATCTCCATCACTCTGTCTCTCTGTGTGTATGTGCATGTATCTCTGCCTCTGTGTTTCTCCCTCTCTGTGTCTGTGTGTATCTGTCTCTATGTATCTCTTTCTGTGTCTGTGTGTATAACTCCACCTCTCTGACTCTTTCTGTGTCTATGTGTGTATCTCTGTCTCTCTGTCTCTGTCTCTCTCTTCGTGTCTCTGTGTATATCCCCTTCTTTCTGTCTCTGTATCTCTCTGTGTCTGTGTACACACCTCTGCCTCTGTTCTCTCTCTCTGTGTTTGTGTGTATCACCGTCTCTCTGTCTCTGTCTTTCTGTGTTAGTCTGTGTGTACATCTCCATCTCTCTGTCTCTGTCTGATTCTATGTTTGTGTATGTATCCCTGCCTCTCTGTTTCTCTCTCTCTGTGACTGTATGTATCTCTGTCTCTCTTTCTCTCTGTACATATCTCTGTGTGTATCTCTCTCTGTCTCTGTCTCTGTTTCTTTGTGTGTCGGTGTATTTATCTCTATCACTCTGTCACTCTCTGTGTGTGTATATGTATCTCTGCCTCTCTGTTTCTCCCTCTCTCGGTCTGAGTGCATCTCTCTCTCTTTCCCTGTCTCTCTCTGTGTCTGTGTGTATATCTCCACCTCTCAGACTCCTTCTGTGTCTATGTGTGTATCTCTGTCTCTCTCTTTGGGTCTCTATGTATATCGCCATCTCTCTGTCTCTGTCTTTCTGTGTGTGTGTGTCTGTGTGTATATCTCCATCTCCCTGTCTCTGTTAATTTCTGGGGTCTGTGTTTGTATCTCTGTCTCTCTCTCTCTCTCTCTGTGTCTGTGTGTATCTCTATTTCCCTGTCTCTGTTTCTCTCTGTGTGTCTGTTTGTATATCTCCACCTCTCTGATTCTTTCTGTGTCTATGTGTGTATCTCTGTCTCCCTCTTTGCGTCTCTGTGTATATACCCGTCTCTCTTTGTCTTTCTGTGTGTGTGTGTGTCTATGTGTGTATTGCCATCTTTTTGTCTCTGTCTCTCTCTATGTCTGTGTATGCATCTCTGCCTCTGTTTCTCCCTCTCTGTGTCTGTGTGTATCTCTTTCTCTGTCCCTGTCTCTGTCTGTGTCTGTGTGTATATCTCTCTCTGTCCCTGCCTCTGTCTGTCTGTCTGTCTGTCTGTCTGTCTCTCTCTCTCCTTCTCTCAGTCTAGGTATGTATCTCTGTCTCTTTGTCTTTGTCTCTGTCTTTCTGTGTGTGTGTGTGTGTGTGTGTGTGTGTATCTCCATCTCTCTGTCTCTGTCACTCTCTGTGTCTGTGTATGCATCTCTGCCTCTCTGTTTCCTTCTCTGTGTCTGTGGGTATCTCTGTTTCTGTGTCTCTGTTTCTCAGTGTGTGTCTGTGTGTATGTCTCCAACTCTCTTTCTCACTCTGTGTCTGTGTTTTCATCTCTGTCTCTGTTTGTCACTGTGTCTGTGTGTTTCACTGTCTCTCTGTCCCTGTCTTTCTGTGTGTGTCTATGTGTATATCTCCATTTCTGTCTGTCTGTTTCTCTCTCTGTGTCTGCGTATGTATCTCTGTCTCTCTCTGTGTATGTCTGTGTGTATATCTATGTCTCGGCTTCTGTCTCTATATGTGTGTCTCTGTGCCCCTCTCTCTCTCTCTCTCTCTCTCTCTCTGTCTATTTGATTCTCTGTCTCTTTGTCTCTTTCTCTTTCTCTCTCTGTGTGTGTCTGTGTCTCTTTGTTTTAGGTGTGTATCTCTGTCTCTTTGTCTTTGTCTCTGTCTTTCTGTGTGTATGTCTGTGTGTATATCTCCATCTCTCTGTCTTTGGAGATCCTGCTTGTTTTGCTCCTGTCTGGCATATAGAGCAGCAAAATACTGACCTGATGCAAGATGGAATTGCTCTAGGTAAAAAGTGGAGGGGGACCTTCAGTCCACATGCACTGTTTCACATGTACTGATCTATATATTATAAAAGGATCCTTAAATGCCTGGAATGAAGTCAGTTTGGGTATGAGTGTAGGATCTGATCTATAATGCATCATTTATTTCAATTGACAACAATTTATTATTGTTAATATTACTATTTTTATTATGATTGTTATTATTACTATTGGTAGTAATAATAGTAGTATGTATAATACTAGTATTTGTATAGACTCACGAGGTAAATTTATCTCAAAATTGCGTTCCTTTCCACAAGTAGTTTGATTATCAGACTCATATTACTTTCAAAAACTGTGACTGGTAGTTTTCCTTCCTTTCCCATTCATGGCCGAATTGGAGCAGCACTGGCCTTGGTCCTTGTGTGGGCCTGTAGAATTCAGAAGTTATCCTATCAGTCCTTGGCCTTTCAGGACTGAAACATTTTGTTACTTTGTTCACCTCCTTGCTTGCCACTGATCTGTGCCCATCACCTCTAGCCACTCAGATTCACTTTGAGCAATCAAAAGTATGTGGATAGTTATCCAGAGCTTCTAGAGTCCTTGAGAGGCAGACAGAGGCCAACCACAAATGTTTAGGGGGGCATTTGGGATAGAAACCATGAAAACACAAGATTCATGAGTGAAATTCTCAAAGAAAATAATAAATGATAGACACCAACACAATGATTCTGTCTAGCACTTAGTACGGGTCACCTTCTTCTTAAAAATTGTCTATTTATTTACCTTGCAAACATCGCCCCCCTTCCCAGCTCACATTGTGCTGGGTTCCACCTTCAGTGTGCCAGCTGTTCACATTTCACACACATAGTATTTCAATGTTCAAATTCTGAGGAACTGTGTGCTTCCATTCAGAATTGCAGTTGGATATTCTTCTCCCATGAGGATTCAGCTGCCTTCAAAAGTGTATTGCATCTATGTCTGTCTGTTGGTCTGTCTGTCTGTCTGTCTGTATTGTGTATGGCTCTGTTTATGTGTGTGGGCTTGTAAGTGTACACATGTATAGGTCAGAGTAAAATACCTGACAGTTTGTTCCTTTCTTCAACCGTGTGGGTCCCCTAGGATCAAGCTGAGGTTGTCATGTACTGCTAAGGCCTTTGTGGCCAAAATCTCTACCTGCTGGGCCACCTGAGCGACTCCAGCCTGCCATTCTGCCTGGATCCCTCCTCAGTGTTTGCCTACATGAATTTGCATCCATATCACCACCAGCCTTGTAGGCTTTGCTCCCAGCTCGGTCATTCACTTAGTCCCTGGATGGAGGCCTATTTGGAAATCTGGAGAATCAGTTTGGAACCTTACGCTGTCTCCAGCAGAAGGAATGTGGTGTGGAGCTGTTCTCATGCTTGGTTTCCACCTGAAAACAAAGCTTCTGAGAAAGAACAGCAGCATAACCCACACTGACTAGAATTTCCAAAACTGCGGGGTGCTTGGAGAATCTTGGGTTCACAGGTCAATGACACTTCAGCTCAGGCTAACTTTAGCCTCCTTGGTACATAGAGCCTGCTCAGTCTGTGACTGACCTCACATCCTTGTGACTTGGAGATGTTGTAACTTAGCAAACCACTGGCCTGCACCATGCTAAGGGCTACCGTTATCACCAGATAACATCGTAGGCCTTTATCAGAGATTCCCCACTTTGCTGTAAACTACCTACATGATGTCTTCAATAGTGTATTTGAAGAATGCCTTGACTCATGACTATTCTTGGTTCTGGAATTATAAGAATTTTATGGGTCTATCACCACGTTGGAACATGGAACTTGAAGTCACCTGAAGTTGTGTTCAAAGGCCATGATCACTCGCATTTGGGTGAAGACAAAAATAGCTCTTGTCACCTTTGAGGTGAGAGTTGTGTTTCTGCCTCACACCCTTCTCCACCAGCCTAGGTGTATAGTTAGTTTATCCACTTTTCTCTTCTTACTGAGCTTCCCTTTAAAAATGAATAATCCTTCAGAGTCTTGACGCCGTCTGTTTTAACCATTTGTTTACCTTAAAGTGTACTTTTACATTCTGACTCATATTCTCAAAATATTTTTCCACTTCTGGAAAAATAATATACTTTTTCTTCACTGTTAACAGTGAACATCTCATACTTACGGTCCTGCTTACGACTTTGATGAGCAGTAGCCTGCTGGACTCAGACGTGAAGTACAAGTACATGCAAAATCTGATCTTTAAGTCAAACTCAGGGGTAGGCTCCTGCTGCTGAGAGAGTGAAGAGGTAAGGAGCCGCTAATGCAAACAACACTGGATGTGTCCGGTACTGGAACCAGCTAACTGCTCAGATTATTCTCTTACCAAAACCTCCCACCTCATCCACTGACAGGGATTTTATTCTCCTCCTCAATCCCATTCTCCTTATTCAAGGTCTCCTATCTTGTTAGATCTTGGTGGGTTGAGTATGGGGTGGGGTTACGTTTTGGTTTGCCATATACAGGAGAGACCAAGCCCAACCTTTCCACTGAAGAGATAGAGGTAAGAACCCAAGTTTCCATCCTGGCCTGGCCTGCCTTAGAGAATTTGGAGAAGCTGAGGAAAAGATGTCCGACTTCGTCAACTGGTTTTGCAATGGAGACCTTAGGCCTGCATGCCTGTGATGGCCAGTTTGGCCACCCATAGCTCCGGGTGCAATCAACGCAGCGGCAGGTCACGGGTCAGAGCATTCTAATGACAAAGGTTACCATCTGGCTTGCTAAAAGTTTGCCCCAGGCCTTGCCCTCTGCTCTGACCAAGAGCACACAGATAATGTCAGGAGAAGAGGGAACTGAAAGGACCATATGAGGTCCAAGACCTGATGACACTGCCTGACCCTTGTCTTAGGTCCAGGACTGTGTAAGTGAAGGAGTGAGGCTGTCATGGAAGAAAGAGTCAAGTGACTAGAGGGTGGATGGAGAGGGAGACATGCTGTGATTAAAGAGTTGTGTGTCCTCTCAGGTATCAATCTCCTAAACACACATGCGTTATTCTGGTAAATTGAAGTAAGTACTCCAGAGAGGAATATGGGTGAGATTGTTCACAGACGTGAGAGACTTGAACAGGATTTCTGCAGACTTCCCCTAAGGGCAAATAACTATGATAGGTTTACCATACTGACCCCACTGACAGACAGTGGGGAATTTCCCCATGGAAGGCTGAAACCCTGAGTCCCTGTGGCGTTTTGGGGCTCCAGTGAGAGGCGCTAAGAGGAGTCCTTCTAAAGACAGAATAGAGCAAATGACTTCCTCTCTGGAAATCATTCTTAGTTCAACAGAAGATGGAAAGTCGGTAAATGGCAGGAACCAAACCCTGCGTAAGCCGAGTCTCCTTGGTGTGGTTAACGGACAGAAGCTGCTGACCCTGTAGTTGAATCAGGGGACAGCTGGAAGAAGCTGAGGAGGAGGGCAACTCTGGAGGAGGACCAGTAGTCTCAACTAACCTGGACCCCCAAGATCTCCCAAACACTGGACCACCATCAAGGCAGAGTACACCAGCTGACAGCAGACCCCCAACACATATACAGCAGAGGACTGCCAGATCTGGGTTTAGTCAGAGAAGAAGCACCTAACCTTCAAGAGACTGGAGGCCCCAGGGAGTTTAGAGGTCTGGTGTCGTGGGTGTTGGGTGGTGAGGACATCTCCGTGGAGACAGGGAGGTGAGGAGGAGGTATGAGGTGTGGAACAGTCAGAGGGTTTACCAGTAGTGGAATAAAATCTGGAGTGTAAAAAAAAGATTAAATAAAAATTAAACAATTAAAAAAAAAGATAAATCAAGGAGCACTTCAAAACCTCATGACAGTAAAAAACAAAATAAAATAAAACAAACAAATTTAAGGGAAACGGGATGTTAATGCTACAGAGAAAGGTCACTGCTTCACTCTTTTCCCCTTAGAAGTGGGCACAGCCTTGTTTGCGATGATTTTTGTTGTATGGGAGTTGCCGAGGCCTCAAAAAAAAATAGAAAAAGAAAGAAAAAGAAAAAGAACTGGCTCCTAGAAGGAAACTTGGAAGCATGCTGTCTGCTTACCAGCGTCCTCCCAAGGGCCAGGGACAAACAGACATTGAATCACCAGGAGCTAGCAGACATTGGGTCTAGCTATGTGACCTCTGCTACAGTGACATAGATTATTAGGCTGGGGACAAGGAACAGCAATGGCACCTTTGTGCTGCCTTTGTGTTCACGTCCAGAAAGAACCAGATTTGGAACACTCAGGTTGTGAGTGCAACGATGCCAAGTTTAGTGCATCTGTCCAGGCCCTTGCTACATGGGCAAACTCTAAAATCATTACCCAACAGATCTGACCCCCCCCTTCAAAAAATGCCTGTTGGGGACTTCATGTAGCCCCACAGAACTGGGGTCTGTATCTACTCAATTCTAACAAGGCTGATGAGCTGATTTATTACCTAGTAGAGACAGGGAATGGGCCTAAAGGGATGCTCTGGGTGACAGTTTTCTGGTTCTGACTTCCCACTGCTTGAGTGACCTATGTTCCAGGCCAAAACAGGAAGCGGCATGTGAAGGATAAACTGATGTCATGCATACAGGCTGAGATCAAGTTCCCGTCGTCTAAAGGATATGGAACTCTATGATTTCATTCTGAGAGATCTAACCAAGGAATGAAATTCGAATGTTCTTTTCCTCAGCCTGTCATTGTAAGAGAAAAGAGAAAACAAGAAGAGTATCCAGGTCTTAGTGGGGCAGCAGGAGAGAGAGAGAGGGGGGGAGGGGAGGGGGAGAGGGAGGAGAGGGGAAGGGGAGGGGGGGAGGGGAAAAGGAGGGAGAAGGAGGGGAGAGGGAAGGAGAGGGAGGATAGAGGGAGGGGAGGGGGAGAGGAGAGGAGAGAGGAGAGGCAACATGACAAGAGTTCCAAGCAGGGAGAGAATACTCTTTCTTCTCTAGAGAAAGATAGGCTTGGAGATGTGGAGATGCCAGGGCAAAAGAGCAGGCCTCAGGATCCAGTATAGAGTGCATCCAGCCTCCATTCCAAGTGAGGCGAATAGGCCTCTTGCCTCCAGCTTGTCCGGCGCCTGGAAATCTGTTCTTTGTGTTGTGTTTGGAATGTGCCTTCCCACATTATCCATGGCCTACTACAAATTCACACGAGCTTTCCAAGTTTAGCAGTTCCTAAGTGTCATCTGCAGTTGATACCTGGCTAGTGCTGGAAAAACCTCTCTAGAAACCTGGTAACTGTATCATCTCAAACAATGAATCAAAATTAAAAACAAATCAAGCCTATAAAACTCAAAGCAAACAACTACTCAAGCTTCCAAGGAAGTCTGGTGTTCCTTCCTTAGTGGTGGTGGGGGGCGGGGGCTGTGGTGATCCCCTGAGGGATCAGTGGCACTTGGAAGTTTTATAGGTGCCATCTCTGTGGAACACACCACATGGTCAAATTAATCCCCAGAGCAATGAAATCACATGACCACAACTGTCTTCATGATGTCACTAACTGGTATGCTCTCATTGCCTCTGCA
This sequence comes from Tokudaia tokunoshimensis, assembly GCA_036184795.1. Lineage (NCBI taxonomy): Eukaryota > Metazoa > Chordata > Mammalia > Rodentia > Muridae > Tokudaia > Tokudaia tokunoshimensis. The sequence goes on from BTHU01000023.1 coordinate 53,282,291, forward strand.
GTCTCCATCTTGAAGACAACACCAACCAAGATCCAGCCAAGCCACTCAGTTGCCCTCAACTTGATGAGCTCACCTACCACGATGTCAATGATAGACTACATGGATACTTTTCGATTATAGTGAGCTCAGTTCAACAGAAAATAAAAAGGTCCTCCTTCTCCATCTGGACTCAAAACCCAGTGGGATTCCCGTATCTGAGAGGGTACATATGGACAGTCACTCCTTTCCTTCAGAATGACACTTGAGGTAAGGTAACTTGGATTTAGGAGGAGATAGTACCGGGGTAGCCCAGACTTTTAGACAATAATAATAAATCCAAGAAGCAGGAAGTAATTTTAGGGTCACATTTCAAGAAAAATGAGTCCATCCTGCCACAAAGATTTTAAGTGTGCCTGCTACAGGATGTCATCAGGCTCTTCTTGTGATGCCCCTTTACCTCATAAGGCACAGCCTGTCACTGGGAAAGAACAGGAATGATGGGGGCAGCAATGGGGAGGTGTGCCTCCTGCCCACAACTGGAGCTGTTGCTCTGGGAGCAAATGGAGAACTTGAAGGAGAACAGTATCTTGGCACCATGTGGTCCCAGTCAAGCATTTTGTACACCATGACCAGACAGATCTGTGCCCTCCATGTTGGCTGGAATGTCAGTCGCCTAGATACAAACATCTTAAAACAATGAAGCCAATTTAAAAGCCTTGATAGCTTTGTGTGGCACTTTAACCCTCTTATCAGAGCAGCAGCCTTGGAGCATGTTGTGTGTCCACACCAACTAGCTGTTGGTTTTCCTCCCTTTCCAAAAATCTGATCCAAGGTCACCCAGGTAGTGTGAGGGAATTGGGTAAAGAGGAAAAGAAGTGAGAATCCCACAGAGGGATGGGGGAGAGGAGAGGACAGGAGAGGAGGGTGGGGGAGAGAGAGAGAGAGAGAGAGAGAGAGAGAGAGAGAGAGAGAGAGAGAGAGAGAGAGAGAGAGAGGGAGGGAGGGAGAGAGAGAGAGAGAGAGAGAGAGAGAGAGAGAGAGAGAGAGAGAGAGAGAGAGGGAGAGAGAGAGAGAGAGAGAACAAGAACAGAACAGATGGGGAAATAAAGGAAACTGCTTTGGGGTAAATTTACATCATTCAGTTCCGTCCCAGTCTGTTAAAGGACAGGAGTATGGAATGGGTGGGTGAGCTTCAAGGTCAGCCAGAGGAACTGGTTCATCCCTGTCTTGGGCATCTCTTTCCTTTCTTCATTTTTCTGTGACCTCAATTTGGCCCGAACACTTCCCATTCTGGCTCTCTCTCTCAGTCCATAGATACTTAGACATCCACAACCCCACTCTACCCCTACCCTGTCACTAAAAAGGACATCTCTTATATTCAAAGAAAGAGTTTCTCTGAATCCCTTAGGGGTACAAACCTGTTACTTTCTCTTTCTGTGATAAGATACCACGGCCCCACAGCAACTTAGCAAAGACAGAGTTTAATTTGGCTCAAGCCCCCAGATTGTTGGATTTCCTGATGGTGGAGCAGAGTTAGAGCAGCAGAAACAGCTCAGAGTGCAGGAAGCAGAGAGCACACTGAGAATTTTGAAACCCCAAGCCTTGCCTGCAGGGACACACCAGGTCCAAGAAGTGGACAGCTCTGTGCTGCCTAGTTTTGTGTGAACTTGATACAAGCTTGAGTCATCTCAGTGGAAGAAACCTTAATTGAGGAAATGACTCCAGGAGACAGGGCTAGAAGCAAGCCCACAGGGCATTTTCTTAATTAGTGATGAATGTGGGAAGGCCCAGTCCATTGTGGGTGGTACTAAACCTGGGCTGGTGGTCCTGGGGTCTATAAGAAATCAGGCAGAGCACAGCAGATGGAATAAGCACTCCTCCATGGCCTCTGCATTCCAAAGTGCCTCAAGGTTCCTAGTGTGTTTGTGTTCCTGCCCTGACTCCACTGCGTTATGTAGTGTGATAAAGAACTCAGAAAGCCTGTAACTTGAATTTTTTCAAGCCTTATTTTTTTTTTTTTTTTAAATTTAATTTTATTTTATTTTTTTAATTTACAATCCAAATCACTTCCCCTTTCCCGTTTCCTCCCTCCCCGAAGGTCCCATAAGCCCCCTTCCCTCCCTCTTTTCTCCGTTCAACCCCCTCTCATTACTCTGTCCTGGCGTTCCCCTACATCCAGTCTTTCCAGGACCAGGGGTCTCTCCTTCCATCTTTTTAGAAATCTATTGATATGCTGATTGTGTCTAGGGTATTCTGAGATTCTGGGTCAATATCCCCTTATCAGTGACTTCATACCATGTGTGATCTTTTGTGATTGGGTTACCTCACTAAGGATGATATTTTCAAGTTCTGACCATTTGCCTAGGAATTTCGTGAATTCATTGTTTTTAATTGCAGAGTAGTATTCCATTGTGTAAATATACCACATCTTCTGAATCCATTCCTCCATTGAGGGACATCTGGGTTCTTTCCAGCTTCTGGCTATTATAAATAAGGCTGCTATGAATATAGTGGAGCATGTGTCCTTATTGCATGCAGGTAAAGTCTCTGGGTATATGCCCAGGAGTGGTATAGCCGGATCCTCCGGAAGTGTCATGCCCAGTTTTCTGAGGAGCCGCCAGACTGCTTTCCAGAGTGGTTGTACCAGCCTGCAATTCCACCAGCAGTGGAGGAGTGTTCCTCTTTCTCCACATCCTCGCCAACAACTGCTGTCTCCTGTGTTTTTGATCTTAGCCATCCTGACTGGTGTGAGATGGAATCTCAGGGTTGTTTTGATTTGCATTTCCCTAATGACTAAGGATGATGAACATCTCTTTAGGTGCTTCTCAGCCATTAGATATTCTTCAGGTGAGAACTCTTTGTGGAGCTCTGTACCCCATTTTTTAATAGGGTTACTTGCCTCTCTGGAGTTTAACTTCTTGAGTTCTTTGTATATCTTGGATATTAGCCCTCTGTCGGATGTAAGGTTGGTAAAGATCATTTCCCAGTTAGTTGGTTGCCGCTTTGTCTTTTTGACGGTGTCTTTTGCCTTGCAAAAACTTTGTAATTTAATGAGGTCCCATTTGTCTATTCTTGATCTTAGAGTATAAGCTATTGGAGTTCTGTTCAGGAAATTCTCCCCTGTGCCCATATGTTCAAGGTTCTTCCCTAGTTTCCCTTCTATTAGTTTCAGTGTGTCTGGTTTTATGTGGAGATCTTTGATCCACTTAGAATTGAGCTTAGTGCAAGGAGATAAGGATGGGTCAATTTGCATTCTTCTGCATGTTGACCTCCAGCTGAGCCAGCACCATTTGTTGAAAAGGCTATCTTTTTTCCACTGGATGGTTTTAGCTCCTTTGTCAAAGATCAAGTGACCATAGGAGTGTGGATTCATTTCTGGGTCTTCAATTCTGTTCCATTGATCTACATGTCTGTTACTGTACCAATACCATGCAGTTTTTAACACTATTGCTCTGTAGTACAGCTTGAGGTCCTCAAGCCTTATTTTTAATGAAGGTTCTTAAATGCTTTGACCTTTTTTTTTTTAGCCTACCACTCATCGAGGGTAGTACAAAAGAAAGGATACAAGGGACGTGGACCTGTTTAGAAATGGTTCCTGGTGCACAGCTTATCTGTGTTGTCAGGAAATGTGCAGTTCAGTTCACAGGAGTCAGCAGAGGCAGCTCATTCCATTTGCAAACACTTAATGGATATGTCAGCAGTCCGGCTCGCTAGGATCAGGTTAGCAAACAAGGATGAGCTTTGGTAACCGTGGCATTACCTAGGAGAGAACTCAGCCTTGGTGAGCTTTGGCAGGAGGGAATCCGACTGCCAGGCACACCAGGAGAAGTTCTCGGCTGTGCCTCTCTCAGTGAAGCGAAGATCAGGAAGACACGAGACCAACAAGCATTGCACAGCTAGCTCTACCAGCAGGCCAAGCTCAGCGTCCATCACTGTCCATGGAGTCCCATTTGCATCCCTCCAAACACCACCTCCCCAGCAAGGTCCTGTCCTCACCACATGTCTTGCCTCGGCATGTGAGTCTTTCTCAGCTGACATCACTCTGCCATTCGGCCTGAGTCCTGCCTAGTTTTGGAAGTAGTAACTTTGGAAAGTAACTGTTTCGCACCCCTAAGTGGCAATAAGACGCCTCACACCAAGAGAAGTTTTCTGGTGCTTTTCTCTCTACAGATTCCCAGCAAAACATCACCCAACCAACTTTGCAAAGAACTCTTAAATTAACACTTCAAAAGTCAAACACGACGTTTCCTTGACAAGTTGCTTTTCCTCGTGGTGCTTTGTCAGAGCTCTAGTACCCACAACCAAGACAGAAATTGGTCCCAAGGTCATAGAGTAGGATATCACTGACAAATTCCTGACCATGCTGTTTCTGAGAAGTTTTTGGAGGGAATTTGGAACTTTGGATTAAAGATGTCACGAGGGTTCAGGGGGACATTGTGAAGGATCTTGGAAGCATAAAGACTCGTGAGAGGACTGTAGACAATGGCAGCCTGATCAAGACATTTCTGAGGGAAGTTTGTGTGTTCCCTAGAGCATCTCTCTGGGCTCTTGTCATTTTCAATTAAGAATCTGGTGTTCTGGTCAGTTGAGGCTGTGGTATCTGCTATGATCAAGAAGAGACCAACAGCACTGAGCTGAAATCTTATGGGGAAGTATTTCCTCTGGTCAACATGTGGAAACTGTTTTCAGGAGGTGTCCAAGGCTGTAACCTCGTGCTGGCAGCTAATCTTGGTCAGGCTTAAGGGTCTGCCATATGGTCCTGGGTTTTGAAGGGATGAAAGGTCATGAAGAGCATCTGAGCCTTGGTGTTGCAGGAGGCCAGAAGCGGCCACTGGACGGTGTAGCCCAACAGTGGAATGTGTCATGCCCAGAACTAAGGTCTGGCACCCTGAAGACAAAGCAGCCCAGTTGCATCAGGAAAAGCCATCATTTTGGAAAAGCCAGCGCCATGTGATGACTGCCAAGGACAGCAACAGGCATGGAGCCAGCCTGAGCCTGTGAGATGAGCTGTGTGTGCTGAGGGGCGCCCGGGAGGAACCCTGTGGCTCCTGAGGGAATCTGGGGGCTCTGATACTGAGCTCTCCTAGGTTGGGGTTTGCTTTATGAAGATTGTGACTTTGCCCTGGTTCTTCCCTCCTGGGAAAAGAAAGTCTTTATCTCTGTAGTGACTCCTCAGGGGATCACATACTTTGATGTATGGAGAGACTGGAGTTTTAGAGGCTTTGATTATTTTAGAGAGGCTATGTGTTTGGATGTTTAAACACTGTGGGAGTTTTAAATGCTGGAGTGTTTTCTATTGTGGTGGTGATGCTATTCTGTGATCTTGGGGAAGAACAAGAAAGCAAATGTTATGTCTGTAGGGATAATCTCGTGTGCACTGTTTAAAAGCATACAGTTGTCACTAAAGGTCTGCAGGCCAATAGCAAATCAGGAGAGAATAGCCAGGGCTCTGGCAGAGAAAGGGAGCAAGTAAATCTGGGAAAGAGCCAAGTGCGGGAAAATTCGACACCAAGACCTGAAGGAAGACAGACATATGACACTGAGGAGAGGTAATCAACCATGTGGCAGAACATAGATTAGTAGAAATGGGTTAATATGTGTTAAGAGCTAGTTGGGCAGCAAGCCTAACAGAAGGCCTTAAGGAGTCTTCCGTGTCCTAATTTGAGATCTGGGGTGGGCTTAGAAAAGCCCCAGAGGTTATGTCCATCTGATCAGTGTTGCCTTTGAGTATGGATTGACAAGGGGCCAATTTTGTGTCAAGCAGACACAGTCTAGAGTCATCTGAGAGGACGAAATCCACTTGAGAAAATGTGTAATTTTAATTTTTTCAAACCCTGATTTTTTTATTATTTTATTTATTTACATTTTAAACGTTGTCCCCTTCCAGGCCATCTCTCCTCGAACCTCCCATGCCATCGCACACCCACCCACGCACTCCCACCTCACCCCTCTGAACATCCACCATCTCTGGGCCATCTAGCCTCCAAAGGACCAAGCACCTCCCCTCCCACAGATGCCAGATAAGGCAGGCAGCTGCTACACCTGTACTGGGAACCACGGACTGGCCCGTGTATGTCCTTTCCAATCCCCAATTGTAATGATGGTTCTTAAACATTTTAACCTCCCTTTTAACCCACCACCCACCAGAGGTCATCACAAAGAAAGGATACGGGGAAGTCGGCCTGTTTAGAAATGGTTCTATGGAATAACTCCTGTCTGTGTTGTCTGGACATTGACAGTTCAGCTCACCGGTCCACAGTGACAGCTAGACTCACTCGCAAACATTTCACAGGCACACCAGCAGTCCAGTTCAGCATAGTTCTCACAGCAGACAAGAACCAGCAGGATTGGCACGACCTAGCAGCCAGCCAGGCCTTGGCCTCCAGAGGAGTCAACAGCAGAAGAAACAGGAACGCCAGGAGCAATTCTCAGCTGTGCCTCTCTCTGAGATGTGAAGATCAGCTGAGACTGGAGACCCGCTGGTTTGTACAGCTAGCTCTATGAATGAGCCTAGCTCTGCCTCCATCACTGTCCATTCAGTAGTATTCATACTCTCTGCAAACATCAGGTATCCTCCACAGGTCTTGCCTCAGCACGAGGGAGAGAGGAGGGAGAGGACAAAAGGGGGCAGGATCAGGTATAGGAAGGGACAGGTGAGAAGTAAAAAGGGTCAGGAAATTGAATAAAAATATGTATCCATGGGGGATGGTTAACTGGAGGTAACCACTAAAATGTTCCAGATGCCAGGGAACAGAGAGGTTCCTAGGACCCAATGCAGATGACATTAGCTGAAGTACTCAACAAAGGGGAGATAGAACCTGTAGAGACAACCTCCAGTAGACGGGCACGGCCGCCAGTTGATGGATGAGGCCATCCGCCCATCTCAATCATTTTAACCTATAATTGTTCCTGCCTAAATGAAAGGCAGGTACAAACAGTGGAGCAGAGACTGAAGGAAAGGCCATCCAGAGATCACCTTACCTAGGGATCCATCTCATCTGCAGACACCAAACCCTGACACTATTACTGATGCCAAGAAGTGCTTGCTGGTATGGCTGTCCCCTGAGAGGTTCTGCCAGCACCTGACTAAGAGAGATGCAGATACTCAAAGCCAATCATCAAACTGAGTCTGGGGACCCCAGTGGAAGAGCTAGGGGAAGGACTGAGGAACTGAAGGGGTTTGCAACCCCATAGGATAAAAAGTATCAAGTAACCAGACACCCAGAACTCCCAGGGACTAAACCACCAACCCAAGTGTATAGATGCAGGGACCCATGGCTCCTGCTACATTTGTAGCAGAGGATGGCCTTATCCGCCATCGAGGGGGAGGGGAGGACCTTGGTCCTTTGAGGACTGATGGCCAAGTGTAAGGGGATGCTTGAGCAGGGAGGCGGGAGTGGGTGAGTGGGTGGAGGAGCTCCTTCATAGAGGCAAAGGGGACCAGGGATGGGATGAGGGGGGCTTGTGGATGGAAAAGTGGGAAGAGGGATGTCATTTGAATTGTAAAGTAATAAAATGCTTAATTAAAATTCTATGGACAATCAAGCCAGACACAATCCCATCAAGGATTGGGGAAGAGGCACAGGAGGTAGATGATGGATGTTAGGAGAGGGAGTCATTTTTCTGCAGGCCTGTGGTTTATCGTAGACTGCCCAGGTTCAAGTAGTTGTTGCATACCCTTGCATATCTGCGCAATATTAACAGTACTAGTATACTATATTTTAAAGAAAACCAGAAGAGGACATGCAGGTGGTAGGGGATATGTGCCTGTGAGAGCTGCTCCCAGGGAGTGGCAGGAAGCATTGAGGGTAGATATTTTCAAGATATATTGTGTATATGTAGGATATTTTCAAAAAGTAATTATAGAAAACAGCTTTAAACATGTTTTAGAGCTTTATACACAAGGCTATTCTCTTTTTTCCCACAATGCTATTCTTTAATGCAAGAGGTCTCATTAAGAGGACAGTCAGGCATTAAGGATGAACCGATCCTTCAAGCCTGAAAAGGAATATCATAAACCACAGGAAGACCATCAGAGTCAACTAACCTGGACCTTTGGGGCTCTCAGATTCTGAACCACCAACCAAAGAACATATATGGGCTGGACCTAGGCCTCCCCATTCATATGAAACAGATGTGCAGCTTGGCCTTCTTGAGGGTCCAGAACAACTGAATCTGGGGATACTCCAAAATCTGTAGTCTGTACATAGTGTATGTTCTCCTAGCTGTATTGCCCTGTCTTGCCTAAGTCAGAGCAGAAGAGCCTAGCCTCATAGAGACTTGAAATCCCAGGGGAGGGGGGAAATACCCGGTGTGATGCCACCCACTTATAGGTGAAGTGGGGGGGGAGATTGGGGAAGGATTGTTGAGGGGGCAGTGTGCGGGTGTAAAGTGAATAAGTGTAACAATAAAATTCAATTTAAAAAATCCTAATGAGAATCATAAAGGAGCTTTTTCTTTCATCCCATCTTAGGATGAACTGGATTGAAAGGAGACCCAAATAGCCAAGAGCCTTTGATATCATGGTTGTCACCATTATCGAGTATCAAGTTTGACACTATTATTGTGTAGGAATCATGACAGTTAGGGCTTAGTAGTGCTCTGGTTCAAAGAGATAAATAAACTATCATGGCATGTAATAGAGAGCATAGAAACCCTCAGTCCACACATATGAAGATACTAGATTTGTGCTACAGATGGTAATATAAGCCAAGTGGTGAAGACTGGACTTTTGCACGTGAGGTTTGCTGAGGGAAGTATATATGCATGTGAAGAGAACCTTACTGGATATCTTGCACACACTTCAATTAAATAAAGGCCTAGTTGTGAGAGGCCTAAAGCATTTAGATCTTAGAGGACTTTGCAGAGATTAATTTGGTGCATTTCAGTCCTCCCTTCTGTCTTCCTTCTCCTAGGGATCCAACCCAGGGGAGTGTGGATGCTTGGGACTCCACAGAGCTCTTGGCTCTAGCCCCAGACACTGCTTCTACTTTTTGTTTGTGTTTACCTTTTAAATGAACCCCCAAGGTCTTCGATTCAATGATGGCTCTTTCATGCATAACTTGCTTCTGTAGTTCCTCCCAACTCCTGTTACCCTCCATGGGCCTACTGCTTTACCGCCCCAGCCTCCACCCTTATGTCCTTTCTCCCCAGTACTATTCTTTCTGCTTTCAGGTCATGGGTGCCAACAATCACCTGCCCAGCCTTCCTCAAGATCTCTATTTTCTCTCTCTGGATCCTGTGTTTAGTCCACCAACTATTTCTTAATTTGTGTATATTTAAACAGGAATGACCCATGCACGAGGAACTTTTTTTGAAACACCTGACTGTACAATTACCAAGATCTTTTCCTGTCCACACAATGCGCTACACAACAAGTTCAAATTCAAGCAACAAGGCCAGGATATAGGGGCCTATAGTGTGCCCATACAGGGACTTGCACATAAATTTATAACTACTTAAACGAGCAATCACGAAATGGGCAATGGACCCTAAGCTGCTTAAAGGAGTCCAATTGGTACCGAGCCTTGTACAGAAGAGAAAAGCTAAAAGAATCATAAGCATGAGACTGTAGCAATAGAACCCTGAGTGTTGACTACCTGCAGATCGAAAAGAAGAGACATATTTTGACGTTTATGGTACATGAGGCAACAGGATTCCTCTGTGTTGCAGGTGCGATTGAAGATGGCACAGAAGACAAGTTGGGCCAGCCGGAGCAACAGAGTGACAGCCTGTCAAAGACAACAGCACCCCCCACACATATGCACAAAGTGTAACAGCCCAAGTGATCATTGTCTTGTAAAGCTGCAGATATGCATAAGGCACAGATTGGCCAGCGATCCTATTATTGGAGATATGTTCCAGACAGACTTTTACATGTGTCTTCCATGATTAAGATACAAAAATGTCACGACATCATAGCAGAAAAAAAAAAAAGCAAAAATGCCCAAAACCCAAACAAACCAGAAAACCCATGACCCAGCATCACCACCTCAAACATCACCACCACCAAACAAAGCTGGAGAACTCCACTGCCCATTTACTGTAGAATGGCACGCTATTCCCCACCATTCTGTATACTTATGCCTGAATGCTACTCAAACCTGGTGAGGATTTATGCTCTGCAGCCCATACACAGTAAGCAAGTTGAATGGATCTGATACTTAATATACATTCTGGAAGAAGGAAGCCAGATGAAGAAACTTGCAGTATGGTTTCAACTGCATAGCTCCCTGTATACTGTGTTGTTTAGGGATGCGTACCCTACAGCACTGTGTATGGAAAACTGAGAAGCAGGCTGGATTTTCCAGATTTCATTATCAATGGCTTCAGTTGCCAGGTTTTATACTCGTAGGCTAAAGAGTGCCAATCTGCTTTGGTTTCCATTTCTGTTTTTTTAATTGTACTTATCTTTTTATTAGATATTTGCTTTACATTTCAAATGTTATCCCCTTTCCTCATTTCCCCTCTGAAACCCCCCTATCCCATCCTCCTCTCCCCCTGCTCACCAACCCACCCACTCCTGCTTCCCTGTCCTTGAGTTCCCCTATACTGGGGTATTGAGCCTTCTCAGGACCAAGGGCCTCTCCTCCCTTTGATGTCCAACAAGGCCATCCTCTGCTACATATGCAGCTGGAGCCATGGGTCCCTCCAGGTGTACTCCGTGGTTGGTGGTTTAGTCCCTGGGAGCTCTGGGCCTACTGGTTGGTTCATATTGTTGTTCCTCCTATGGGGCTGCAAACCTCTTCAGCTCCTTGGGTCCTTTCTCTAGATCCTCCATTGGGGAGCCTGAGATCAGTCCATTGGTTGACTGAGAGCGTCCCCCTCTGTATTTATCAGGCACTTGCAGAGCCTCTCAGGAGACAGCTATATCAGGCTCCTGTCAGCAAGCACTTGTTGGCATTGACAATAGAGTCTGGGTTTGGTAACTGTATATGTGGCCCCCATTTCTTATTTTGCGTCCTGCACCAGGAGGTCAAAACCCTAGCCATGTGAAAGATGTTTACCCAGGCCCTGGCTCATGGTAACCAAAGCTGAGTATTAGAAGTTACTGGGAGGGGACTAAACGACCAACCAAGGAAGGAGTAGATGTGGAGGGACCCATGGCTCCACCTGCATATGTAGCAGAGGATGGCCTTGTAGGGCATCAATGGAAGGAGAGACCCTTGGTCACTTGAAGGATTGATTATGCCCCAGTGTGCAGGAATGGGATGGTGGGGAGGTGGGAGTGTGGTGGATGGGGGAGCACCCTTATAGAGGAAGGGGGTGAGGGATGGGACGGGGGTTTGTGGGGTAGAGAACAGGGAAAGGGGATAACATTTGAAGTGTAAATAAGAAAATATCCAAAAAAAATTTACAGGGAGCTCACAGGCTTGTGTGTGTGTGTGTCTGTGTGTGTGTGTGTCTCTGTGTGTATGTGTGTGTGTGTGTGTATAGCTGGCATGCTGTGTGTGTGATTCGCGGGCTTGCTGTGTGCCTGTGTGTGTGTGTGTGTGTGTGTGTGTGTAGGGAGTGTGAGTAGCGGGCATCTCCACCAGAAAAGGTAGTGTCAAGGTAGTGTATTGAATGTGGGCCACCTAAGTTCATTCTGTCTGAAGTTTTCTCCTCCACCCAACAGTAAACAATTTCCAACAGCCTGCAAAGAGCCCGGGAACAAGCTCAGTTCAAGGAGAGGCCGCGATAGGCTTATTTGATACACAGGGTGAGGTAGGGATTGGAGTTGTTTTCATTGGCTAGGTGGCTAGGTGCCTCAGCAGCATTCTGGATGAACTGTCATTCTGCCTTGACTTGGGAAGACCTTGATTACTTTGTAAGACACTCTGTGGAAGTTATTTACTCGCCTGAGACTCTGCCCCTGGGCTGTGTCTCGTGTTCCAGAGACACGGTCCCAGAATATTTAAATCACTGTGGCGTTAAATACGTTTTAATATCTGATAGGGCCAGTTTCTGCGCATTGCACTTTTTTTCCTTTCAGGAACGTGTTCGGGCCCGCGGCAGGGGGCGGGGTCGCGCCTCCGCCTTGGCTCTGGTTCCAGCCGAGCCTCACCGACGCCGAGATGGAAATCCCGAGGCTGCTCCCGGGCGGGACACCACAGGGCGGCGGCGGCGGCGGCGGCGGCGGCGGCGGCGGCGGCGGCGGCGGCGGCTGCCCCGCGGGTGGCGGCGGGGCCCACCGAGCCCCGGACTCTCTGCCTTGTCAGGCCCCCACGCGCCGCCTCCTACTGCTCCGGGGGGCCCAAGATGGCGGGCCGGGGCCGCGGAGCGCAGAGGCCCAGAGGGCCTCACGGGGCCTGGGCCCGAGCCTGAACCGGTTGGCGCCGAGGCCGGATCACCAGAGTGGCAGCGGCAGCGGCAGAGGCGGCGGCGGCAGCGGCGGCGGCAGAGGCGGAGGTGGCGGCAGCGGCGGAGGTGGCGGCAGCGGCGGCAGCAGCAGCAGCAGCGGTAGCGGAGGAGCAGGAGCAGGAGGAGGAGGAGGAGGAGGAGGCGGCGGCGGCGGCGGCGGCGGCGGCGGCGGCAGCGGCGGCGACGACTTCTTCCTGTTGCTGCTTGACCCGGTGGGTGGCGATGTAGAAACAGTGGGCACGGAGCAGGCCGGAGGGCCCTTGTGGAGGGAGGAGGCCGAGGCAGGCCCGGGGCCCGAGCGGCGCCAGAGCGGCGTGAACCCAGCCGGCAGGCCCGAGCCGGGCCCCTGCTGTCTGTCGGCGGTCCCGGTTGCGTCCCCCCTTCCCGCGGCCGGTCCGGCGGCGGCGGCGGCAGCAGCGGCGGCCTTCGCGGGCACCATCACTATCCACAACCAGGACTTGCTGCTGCGCTTTGAGAACGGCGTCCTCACCCTGACCACGCCCCCGCTGCCCGCCTGGGAGCCGGGGGTCGCGCCGTTCCCCCAGCCGCAGCCGCAGCCGCAGCCGCAGCCCGGGGCGCTCATCGCCCCGCAGGCCCCCGGGTTTCCGCCCGCCGCCGCCGCCGCCGCCGCCGCCGCCGCTGCCGCCGGCGCGGCGCAGCTGGGCGACTGCCCCGAGCTGCCACCGGACTTCCTGCTGGCGGAGCCGGCGGAACCCGCGGCCGGCCCGGCGCCTCCGGAGGAGGAGGCCGAGGCCCCGGCCGCCGCCCAGAGTCCCCGCGGGCCTCTGGTCCCGGGCCCGGGCGTGGTGCTGTACCTGTGCCCGGAGGCGCAGTGCGGACAGACCTTCGCCAAGAAGCACCAGCTGAAGGTGCACCTGCTGACGCACAGCAGTAGCCAGGGCCAGCGGCCCTTCAAGTGCCCCCTGAGCGGCTGCGGCTGGACCTTCACCACGTCTTACAAGCTCAAGAGACACCTGCAGTCGCACGACAAACTGCGGCCATTCGGCTGCCCGGTGGAGGGCTGCGGCAAGAGCTTCACCACCGTGTACAACCTCAAGGCGCACATGAAGGGGCACGAGCAGGAGAACTCCTTCAAGTGCGAGGTGTGCGAGGAGAGCTTCCCCACGCAGGCCAAGCTCAGCACCCACCAGCGCAGCCACTTCGAGCCCGAGAGGCCTTACCAGTGTGCGTTTTCTGGCTGCAAGAAGACGTTCATTACTGTGAGTGCCCTGTTTTCTCATAACCGCGCCCATTTCAGGGAACAGGAACTCTTTGCCTGCTCTTTCCCTGGCTGCAGCAAGCAGTACGACAAGGCTTGCAGGCTCAAGATCCACCTGCGGAGCCACACTGGCGAGAGACCTTTCCTCTGTGACTTCGATGGCTGTGGCTGGAACTTCACCAGCATGTCCAAACTCTTAAGACACAAGAGGAAGCACGAAGACGACCGCAGGTTCACCTGCCCAGTAGAGGGCTGTGGGAAGTCCTTCACCAGGGCGGAGCACCTGAAAGGCCACAGCATAACCCACCTGGGCACGAAGCCTTTCGTGTGCCCCGTGGAAGGCTGCTGTGCCAGGTTCTCTGCTCGCAGCAGCCTCTACATCCACTCCAAGAAGCACTTGCAGGACGTGGGTGCGTGGAAAAGCCGTTGCCCGGTCCCCACCTGTAACAAACTCTTCGCATCCAAGCACAGCATGAAGACCCACATGACCAAAAGGCACAACCTCAGCCAGGACCTCTTGGCCCAGCTAGAAGCTGCCAACTCCCTCACACCCAGCAGCGAACTCACCAGCCAGGGGCAGAACAACGATCTCAGTGGTGCCGAGCTCGTGTCTCTGTTCTCGGACGTGCCTGGCCACAGTTCTGCTGCGGTGCTGGACACGGCCTTGGTCAACTCTGGCATCTTGACTATTGATGTGGCCTCCGTGAACTCGAGCCTCGCAGGAAGTCTCCCTGCCGATAGTAGTAGTAGCAACCATTCCTTAGGGCAAGCGGTGGACCCCCGGGCCCTGAGGGGGGCCCCCAGTGACCTTCCCCAGAGTCTGGACACCTCTCTCTTCTTCGGAACCTCAGCGGCTGGTTATCAGCACAGCCCCTTGGACATGGACGATGTCTCCGCTGGGAACGTGGGGCTCTTTGGCTCCTTGGCTCTGAAAAACTCAAGCCTGGAGCCCCAGGCTTTGACACCCAGCAATAAGTTAACCGTGGACACGGAAGCTCTGACTCCCTCCAGCACCCTTTGTGAAAACAGTGTCTCCGAGCTACTGACCCCAGCCAAAGCCGATTGGAACGTGCACCCCGAATCGGACTTCTTTGGGCACGAGGAAGAGACCCAGTTCGCATTCTCCCACCCAACAGGAAGCCATGGGTCTCAGAAAGACTCAGATCTTATCACGGTGACCGGCACCCCGTTTTTGGTATGAACCGACTCTGCCTGTTCCCTGCCTGCCCTGTGGCTCACTTTTGATCACACTCAAATGTGAGAATGTTCTGGAAGGAGTGCTTCTGTTGCTTGCCTGCCCTTGTTTCTGGCTGCCTTGCAAAGGAACGCGTCTGTGGACTACCGATTTAGGGATTTCAAGTCTCATCTTGAGTCTGGAACTGATGGGTTCTCTGACTGTGAGCAAGTCTCTTAACCTAGCTGAGCCTTAATTTTTTTCTTTTTACTTATAAAGGAGGTAGTTTAGGTTAGATTGTTTCTGTCATCTTTTCAGATCTCTAGATTATTATTTTGTTTTTTTTCTTTCAAACTTATTGGGGTACCACAAACAATGATATGTTCTCCTTTTGTATATAAAGTTAAATTAAACTCAATAATAATGAATATATACTTTGCACTTGCCTTCATCAGTTTAAATCCACAAGTCATCTTAGTTGTCTTTATTCTCTTTCCTTATTTAGTTTTATTTTTGGAGGTGTACCAGATATTAGTTTATTCATAAATATTTTAGACTACATTGAGTCCTTTAGAAAACGTTTATTTTAATAATTTCTTTATATCAGTTAAATTCCATGTTTTAAACTTCATATTGTCATATGTATGGTATCTGGTTTAGTATTTAGTGTTCTGAAATATACTTTAATCTATATGTTCCATTTCCTTGTTTTTCTTAAGAAAATAATAATTACTATTCATGTAGAATCTGCCACATCCAGTCAAAATTTTGCTGGTTGTATCCTTGTGTTCACTTGATTTCCTCAGCTTAGTACTTAATGTGTTCATGTTTTATAGCGTGCCCTATCTTCTTTTATTAACTTATAAAGTCTGGCTTTCTGTTTTTGTGATGCTAAGAGCCTTTACTGGTCAGTACATTTGTGGTTACTCTTCTGCTATATTGAATAGTTCTTGTACAATCACTGATACTTAGGGGAGGAGGAAATGTTTAGAACACTTCAGAAAGTTTAATATAAATATTATTCAGTGCCAGAATATTTTCTTAAGTGATGTTAAAACTAACAAGACAAAATAGCAAAGAGAACTGTGTTTGCTATTGTTATTACTGATATTTCTGACTTCTTTTGCTGGTGTTAGGGAGGCTGTATTGTAGAATTGCCATCCAGGACTTTGATATGAATGAGACTCAGGGTCCAGTTTGTGCTCTGTGGTGTTGGAGAGGTTTTCTTGAACTTACTCATTTCACTAAACCTCAGTTTCCTGTTTACTGATTAATGTGTATGCACATGACTAACATTCCTTAAACTTTTCTTCTCATACAGTTTTCAGCATAAAAGTATATATTTCAGCACATTTTAATGATTTCATATGCTCTTTTTACATACTCAGTTTTCTTGTTTTTAGGGAAAAATAAGGATAATTCAGCCATATTGGTATTCAGTCAATAAAGTGTTGTGAGTTTATAGTGAAACAGGAAAGGGTCTCTTTATTCCTTACCCAGAATAATTTTCTCTCAAATCGTTGTGAGAAAAACCAGAAGTGGAAACACTGCTCACGTGCTTATCTACATACCTCTCCATTTGATCAGTCTGTCAGCATCCTTGTTCTGTTTCTTATATCAGGCTTCTCTGTGTGCCTGTGGAGCCTTTGATTCTTTCAAAATCTGATAAAGGAGCAGAGGGTGATGATATCCTTTGTGATCTGAAGAGAACATTGTTTATAGTTTTCCAGAACTGAAAGAAACTGAAAGATTGAATGTCAATATTGTGTAAACTCTTGTACAGAGAGTATAGTATTTTTAATTTGTGGAATGTTTTCATAACTCACATCTTTTATTTTTGTTCAGAGCAACCCTGTGAAGTAGTTTTAGCAAAGTCTGTGCATGTTTCATATTATAGTTTAGCCAACTCACATTCCAACTGTTTTTGACAATAACTGACAATTCTACATATAGCTTCACAAAAGAAGAGAATTTTTTCACCTCTCCTGTCTGCAACTTTTAAAGTTCATTCTCCTCTATCATAACTGGTTGCTCTGTTCCAACTTAGTTGGTTTCTGTTAGCTTCTGCTTACTATTTCTACACTCCAGTTCCATGCCTATACATTCCAGTCCTAGTATACTTTTCATTTTTGTTTGTTTAATGGATAGATACTTTTCCTGTGACTATCCCTTCAACACTTTTTCTCACGGCACATTTTCTTCCAGTGCTAGCATTACTGAGTGTATATTATAGCTCTGTGTGTACAGTAAGAAGCTATTTTCTGAGCTTGAATAATACTGTGTGTATATATGATTCAAGGCATAAATGAAATTATTTTTTATGCTGTTCAATTGAGAAGTGACTTTGTGTTTCATTATTTCTATTTAAAAAGTTTTTGCCAGGGAGTTCTGCTAATACTTTCTTATTGTTCTAGTGTACTAGTCCAGTAGCATTTGCATGTAGATGTCTATGGATGACAAACCTTGGAAATGCACTAAAAATTTGCCACTATGAAATGTTTCTTCGTTGTGTGTATGTTGGTATTTATACACACCCACAGATATTCGCAAATATTTTAAAAATGGTTGTACTCATTTAGTGAAAATGGAAAGTAGACATACTTTTATAAATCAGAGAAATGCTTAAAATTTTATTTTGTCTACTCATTTGACAGTTTTCCATGTTTGTGTTGAAACTATTTGTATTCATAAGATATATTTCAAAAGTGTTATTCATTTGAAAGTTCCTAAATAGACCACTATTTTTTTGTGTGTGTTTGGCAAATAAGTCTGTCAAGGATGAGCTAAATACACAAGTCATAAAAATAAAGTAAATTTTATAAACATGAAGATAAATTAATGCTGTGGTCTTATTTCTTTAATTTCTTAAAGCATTTTCTGTCCAATAAAAGTGCAAACTATATTTTCCCTACTTCAAGAAATTTCAACGGACAAATGCTACTTTTCTTAAAGATAGCAGATTTTATTTGTTCATGTCCTCATAGTTTTATTGAACTAAGTTTTTCAAATTATTTCTATTTTAACATGTTTTATAGCAAAATGTTGAAGAACCACTTTGTGTTTTAAGGTAAGAATGTTAATTTCTGTTTTTGGTGATATAAGGTTCTCATTGCTCCTTTTAAAATTACAGCCACAAGGCACCAGCCATTTATCTTTTTAAAAGAATTTATTTATTTGTATTTTATGTGCATCAGTGTTTTGCCTGTATGTATGTCTGTTTGAGGGTGTCAGGTCTCCTGGAAATGGAGTTATAGACAGTTGTGAGCTGCCATTTGGGTGCTGGAACTTGAACCTGGGTCCCCGGCAAGAGCAGTCAGTGCTCTTGATTGCTGAACCATCTCTCCTAATCACTCCTTTTAATACTGCAGCTTTCAATCTTAACATTTTGAGTCTCTTTAGTTACTGGTTTATTTTAGGAACTGGAAAATCAGTAACAAAATAGCTTAAAAAGAAGTATGTTTCTAAGGGCTGTATTGATCATATTGGTCATGAAGTAAAGGTATGTTTGCCTTTAGTTGAGGATATGGTGCAGCAGTAGAAAATTTGCTTAGCTAGCATGAAGAATTTGATTTTTACCACCACAAAAATAATGTTTATATATGCATACACCACAAAAGGACATATGCACATATGTGTGTGCACATATAGTTATACTTTTGTGGGTCTGGTGTTTATCAGTCAATATAATAAAAAACTACTTGAGCAGTAAGCATGAATCCTGAATAGAATATGATAAGTTTGTCTTTTTGTTCCTATTGAGGAATCAGATGTGGGCACAAATTATAAGTTGGATATTGCACTGCACTTATTTCAAACTAATAGTTATTTACTGCATATTGTGCAGAACTCACATAACATGTTAAAGCTTCTTTGAGCAGAATGATATATGTGTTACCTTTACCTTTGAGTAAATCACACTTGACAGGAGGAGATAGGAAATTAATGTTTTATATAGTTGGCGAGTAAAAAGTTTAATTTGGTATCAAAATAATGGAAATGTGAAAAATATCAGAATGATGTGAATTTTGTTATGAACACATATAAGAGCCAGTAAATGTTTTAATAGAGAAGTCAATGAAAATGATGTTTTAAAAAAGTTAATTTTAATAGGCCTGTGCAGGTATGCATGGAAAAACTCAAATAGGAAAACAGAACATTTTTATAGCAATTATAATGAAGTATGAAACCATGAGTGGTGTCACTGAGTTTGAAAGAGAAGACAAATATATTAGAATATTATTTGAGGTTTCACTGGCATATGAAGAGAGAATATTATTTACTATTTTAATAAGGTAGATACACAGATGTTATAGAAAGACTGACAAGAGGAACTGGGAATGGTAACTTGGGTTACTTGGGAATTGTAATGGGAAGAGAGGAGTTAGGGAATGACCATAAAGGTTTGGTGTATTTAATTAAATGAAAAGTAATGACACAGTTATTTATAAGCTGTCAATATTGTGATTTATTCAGATTCTGTATAACAGCAGAAGGCCACTTCCTCTTCGTTCCCTCTTGCAGTCTCTGAACTACCTACAGAGTTATTGTTATTTCACCTTGAAATACAAGACACATTTTCTTTCATATTGTTTTGACAGATCTGATCTGCAACCTACTAGTATGGTAGTGATTAGACTTAAGAACTATATAAGTGTTTGAATTGTGGTTAGTGCAAGTGAGAATGAAATTATCAATTTATATTTAAGTTTTAATTTTAAAACTATGACAATATAAAATATTGGTTTTCAGTTATGACCAATGGTAGGATTATATTTCACATTGGCCACATGGGAAATATTTTCTTTTGTTTATTTTTCTTTTCTTTATAATTTTCTAAAAATTTAGTCATGGAAAATTTGATATCTAAATTGAGATATATTATGAATGTAAACTAAAAACCAGAATGTAAATGTATAAACACTTAAATACTTTTGAAGTGGAAACTTAAGGGTTCTTTGGAAAGTCAGTTGAATGGTGTTTTGGTGGAGAAAACATGTGAAGGAACATTTAGCTGAGGTAGACACAGGTGAAAGGCTAAGGCAGACTCATGAAGGAAAGTTCAGCTTAAGCAGACACAGGATAGAGGATGTTCTGCTAAAGCAAGCATGTGAAAGGACACGTGATGAAGGATTCCTTGCTAACAACATGCATATATTGATCTGCCTTACATTTTGTAGTTGAGCTCCATTTGTCAGGACTCCATAGAGAAAAACACACCAAAAAATTTCTGGTGGTGTGCTACAGTTTCTTGCCATTTCCAAGGATTGGGGCCGATTGGCGGAGTGATGTCAGCTGAGACAGACACATGTGCTGAGGCAAGACCTTGGAGAACAAGTGATGTTTGGAGAAAGTGTAAAAAGGACTTACTGGACAATGACGGAGGCTGAGCTTGGCTTGCTGGTACAGCTAGCTGTGCAACGCATGTGGGTCTCGAGTCTTCACTGATCTTTGCTTTGCTGAGAGAGGCCTGGCTGTCTCTGCTTGGTAGTGCCACCCCTGCTGGTTCCTGTTTGCTGTCCTGACTCTACGGAACTGGACTGTTGGTGTGTCCATGATGTGTTTGCAAGTGGATCAAGCTGCCGCTGCTGACCTATGAACTGAACTGCTGATTTCCAGAAGACACAGATGGGAGTTGCTCCAAAGAACCTTTCTAAACAGGTCCACACACCCCCACCACCAACCCGTATCCTTTCTTTTCCACTACCTCTGGTAGGTGGTGGGCTATAAGGGAGGTTAAAATGTTTAAGAACCATCATTAAAAATAAGGTTAGAAATAATTAAAGTTACATATTTTAGTCGTGATTGCATGAAGAATATTTTGAATATATTTATTTAAAATGTTAGAATTAATTTTCCAGTTTCTTTTTGCTATTTAACTTTGGTTTATTTGTTTAATTATTTTGTGATAGGAGAGTGCCATATAGCCCAGGTTAGTCTCAAATTTGCTTCAACCTCTTGAGGTCTAAGATTACAGACATGTACCAAGACACTAAGATGTTTTTACTTTCATTTTTAAAAAATTCTTTTAGTTATTCTTCTTTCATATATTGCATCCTGACCACAGTTTTCCTTCCCTTCTCTCTTCCCAGTCCCTTCTTTGCCTCCCCTCCCCCATCCACTTCCTTCTTTGGTTGTCTTCAGAAAGAGCAGGCCTCCCATGAATATCAGATTGCAGTAGGCCTAGGTACCTCCCCTCATATTAAGGCTGGATGAGGTAACCCAATAAGAGGAAAAGTATAGTCATGAGCTTTTCCACCCAGCCTCTTTGTTCCCAGAAGTAACAACTCTAAGACTTAATATTGATGAATAAATGCCTAGGCCAAAAGCTTTGGCTTTTTCTGTGACTAACTCCTAATTTAATTACCCATTTATTCTGTTCTAAGTCCTGCCAAATGGTTAGTTACTTCTCCTCAGTTTCATGTGACCATCTCCTTCAGTGTTCAGGGTGAGTCTTCCGTGTCTGACTATTTCCCAGAATACTATCTTTCTCTGCCGAATGTTCCGCCTTCTAATCTTGCCTCAGCTCATTGGTTATAGGCTTTTTATTGATAGGTGATTCTTCCACACAGTACATAAGAGATTCTCTCTACAGAAATGAATCCCCCAAACAGGCCAAAGAGTCAGAGATAGTCCCTGCTTTCACTGTTAGGAGTCCCACAAGAACACCAAGCTACACAACCATAACATATAAACAGAGGGCCTAGCTCAGACCCATGCAAGCTCCCTGATTGTCCCTTCAGTCTCTGTGAGCCCTATGAGCCTTGCTTAGTTGATTCTGTGGACCATGTTCTCCTGGTGTCCTTGACTTCCCTGGCTCCTACATTCCTTCCTTCCACTCTTCTGCAGGGTTCCGAAGTTCCACCTAATGTTTTTCTGTGGGACTGTGCATCTGTTTCTACCAGTTGCTGGATGAAGCCTCTCTGATGACAACTGGGCTAGGCACCAATCTATGAGTATAGCAGAATATCATTAGGATAATTTCATTGAGTTTTTTCCCCTAGTCATGTTTGGTTCTATATTGGTCTCTAGGCTATTTAGCTTCTGGGACCTGGCTCTTTAGGCATCGTCATGGGTGGGCTCCTTCTCTGGACTAGTCATTGGTTGGCCAACCCCACAATTTCTGTGCCACCTTTATCCCAGCACATTTTGTGGGCAGAACAAATTGTAGTCAAGGGTTTGGTGGCTGGATTGGTGTCCCAGTCCCTTTACTGGAAGTCTTCCCTGGTTACAGGAGATGGCCAGTTCAGGCTTCATATCCCACATTGCTAGGAGGCTTAGCTGGGCTTACCCAAATACATTCCTGGGAGTTTCCGGGGAGTTTCCATTGCACTAGGTGCATCCCTGAGATGCCCCCCCCCCCCGCCAATTCTACTTGTCTCTCCCAGTACTCTCTTCCTCCATCTTTCCCCCCACCTGATATTTTCTTTCTCAATGCACTCCCAGTCCACCTGTGATATCTCTTTTATTTCCCCCTCCCAGGGAGATTTATGCATCCCCCCCCTTGAGCCCTCTTTGTTACTTAGCTTCTGTAGGTCTGTGGACTATAGCACGGTTATCCTTTAGTTTATAGCCAATATCTACTTATAAGTGAGTACATACCATGTTTGTCTTTCTGAGTCTGGGTTACCTCATTCAGGATGATTTTTTTTTTTCTAGCTCTATCTATTTGCCTGTATCTTTTAACGTTTCCTGATGTAGCTAATAGAAAATTGAAAACTATGTAAACAACATAGTTGCAAAACTAAAATATAAAATTATACATTAAGGTCTCCTTTTTTTAACTATACCAGTCTGGTTCTTACTTACCTCCCTCTGGCTGCTGTATATCAAAATGCAGTATTCTATTTCTCCTTTCTGTTTGAGGCTCTATTTTTAAAAAAAAAATCGGTAGTATTTTTTTATGTTTAAGGTTAAAACAAAACAAACACACAATAAAACCTTAATGTATTATAATTTGGAGGACAGTATTTTGTTACAGACCTCAGCAATTACTTTATTAGCAATAAATATTAGGTTTCCTTATAGCAGTTTACAAACCAAATTTGTTTTGTTTCTTCCCCCTTTTCTCCCCATTGCCATTCTCTAATGTGTATTTTAATACTTTTGTATTTCCCTCCTTCCCCAGCCCCTGCTACCTATACTCTCACACTTCCCTATTTACATACATATAAACATCAAAAATTAAGATATGCAAATGAGAAAGAAATTGTTTTTTATTTGACTCTTGATAGCCTTGCTTAATATATTTTGTGGTTTTATACATTTTCCTGCAAATTTTCATGATTCAATTTTATCTATAGCTGAATATAATTCAATTGTGTATATGAACCATGTTTTTATCATATTATTGTTAAAGGACTTCTAGGCTGTTTCAATTTTCTTGCTGTTGTGAATAATGCAGCAATAAGCATTCATATGCGGTCATCCATAGCAGAAAACAGAGTCTTTTGAGAATATGCCCAGGAGTATATTTTCCCAGATTATATAGTAATTCTATATCTAGCTATTTTGTTTTTAGATAAGGTTTCATTATGTACCCTCGGCTGTTGTGGTACTATATAGGCCAAGCTGGCCTCAAACTCAGAGATCCACATGTCCCTTCCTCCTAAGTGCTGGGATGTTACCATGCCTGGCTCTGTTCTTGCTTTTACAATTCTCCACATTGTTTTCTGTACTGACTATACCAGTTTGTACTTCCACTGGTAGTGAATGAGTATTCCCCTTTCTCGACATCCATGCCAGCATTGATTGTCATTTGTTTTTATTCTTAGCCATTTTGGCTAGGGTTGCTCAATATTTGAAAAATACACAATTCTCAGCTATTTGTATCTCTTTCTTCTTTTGAGAATTCTGTATAATTTCATGTCCCAGATTTTAATCAGGTTGGGTTTTGGTGTTCAGCTTTTTCCCCTAAGCTTTTTTTTAAATGTATATATTATAGACAGCACCTTTCTGACAAGTGTATGACTTCGTAAAATTTTTTCCCCAATATGTAGACTGTCACTTTTTTCAAATGATCCTGTTGTTTGCCATACGAACGCTTTTAGTTTTGTGTTATCTCATTTGTCAAGGTACTATGTATGCACTACATTGGTCCTGTTCAGAATGTATATTCCTGTGTCAATTAATTCCCTATTTTCTCCCCTTTTAGATTCAGGGTATCATATCTTATGATGAAATCCTTGGTTTATTTGAGCTTGTGTTTTTGAAGGGTGTGAGATAAGGATCTAGTTTCATTCTTCTACATGTAGCTTATCCAGTTTGACCAGCACTATTTGTTGAAGATGCTGTATCTTCTCCAACATGCACTATTGTCCTGTTCTCGAAATTCAGGTGTTTATCAGAGCATTTGTGTATGTCTGAGTCCTCAATTCTATTTATCAGTGTGTCTGTATGCCAGTACATTTTGGGTTTTACTAAAGCTCTAGTATAATTGAAATCAGGCAGGATGCTGATGGTCCCAGTGGGGGTTTTATTGTTTCAATTATCCTGGGTCTTTTATATTTCCACTTGAATTGAGGTTACTTTTCCACTTCTGTGAGGAATTGTTTTAGACTTTTGATGGGAATTACATCAAATCTGTAGATTACTTTTAGAAGGATATCCATTTTTACAAAATTAATTCTGTGGATCCATGAGCATGAGAGGTCATCCATCTTCTGATGTCTTCTTCAGTTTCTTAAATGTCTTATTATATAACTATTTCACTTGCTTAAGAGTTATTTCAAGATATTTTAATATATTTTGTTTTAGGCTATTGTAAAGGTGTTATTTTCCTGATTCCTGTTTCGGTATATTTGTCATTTTTATATAGGAAGGCTACTAATTTCTGTGTGTTGATTTTGTATCTTAGAACTTTGATGAAAGTGTTTATCTGCTGTAGAACTTTCCTGGTCTTTTACTTATAGAATCATTATCTGCAAACAGGATTGATTTGATATTTTTCTTTCCTATTTGTATCCTCTTTATCTGTTTTTACTTATTACTGTAGCTAAGATTGACCTCAAGCACTATTTTGAATAGATGTGGAATGAGTAGACACCATTGTCTCTCCCTCTCCCTCTCCCTCTCTCTCTTATTCTTTCACAACAAACACCCCAGTCTCTATCATCTCCACTCTTCATCCTTGCAACCCCTCCCCCAAAATAAAACACACATACAGACACACACCCTACCACCACCACCACCAACAACGATAACAAAGCATAGGAACTATCTCAACCTGGAAGCTGTAGTGTGTCACAGTGTGTCCCATAATATATCTCTGTTCACACATCTTCATTTGCAAATTTTCATTGCACTGAGTTATTGGTCTGGTTCAATATCTTTGGCTTCTATGACACCATCAATATTGGATCCTCACTGGGACTCCTCCTGTTATTCTGTTGTTAGCCTGTGTCATGAAAATCCATTGGTTTTGAAACAGCAGGACTGACTCGTTCATTCATCCCAACCATTCATAGATAAGTTTGGTAGGGTACATGCATCTAGAATTTCAACTATTTCTTTTATATCTTCCAGTTTAGTGAAATACAAAATTTTAAAGTATGTCCTTATGATTCTATGAATTTTTTCAGTGTCTGTTGTAAAATCTTGCTTTTTAGTTCTAATTTTATTGATTTGTGTTGTATTTCTTTTTCTTTTTTTTCAAAGAACTCTGTTTCGTGATTCTTTTTGTTGTTTTTTCATATCTAGTTGATTAATTTCAACCCTGATTTTGGTTTCTCTTCATATCCACTTTGTTGTCATTCTTGTTTTTCCAAGCCTTCAGTTGCATCATTGTTAATTTGAGGTCCCTAATTTTTTTCAAGTAGATACTGTACTATACTGTACTATAAACATTCTCTTAGAACTCCTATCATTGTAGCCCATAGATTTGGTTATGTTATACTTTCATTTTCATACATTTCCAGGAATTTTAAATTTTCCTTATTCATTTTTTCCCTTGGTCCAATTCTCATTTGGCAGCATATTGTGTAGTTGCTACATCTTTGTGTACTCTCTGTAGTACCTTCTATTGCGGTTGGTATCTAGTTTTTTTTTTTCATTATGATCAGATAGAATGCAGGATGTTAGCTCAGTTTTCCTGGACTTGTTGAGACTTACTTTGTTTCCTGAGATATGATTGGGTTTAGAGAAAGTCCCATAGGTTTCTGGGAAAATATATATTCTTTATGGTTTTTCATATAATAATGCTTCTTTTATGAAATTAATCACACCTGTTTGATTGATATATATATATATATATATATATATATATATATATATATATATATTTGTAATAGCTTCTCAGTGGATTGCTCCTCTATTGAGGACTGATCTTCCTTGTCCTTTTGACTAAGTTTGAAGTCTGTTTTGTCAACTATTAGAATTGCTACACATGTTTGTATTTTACATTCATTTGCTTGGAGTACCCTTTTCATCCTTTCATGCCAAGGTTATGTATTTGATATTAAAGTGTGTTTCTTGGAGACAGAGAAAAGATAGATCATGTTTTCTAATCAAGTTTTCTGGTCTGTCTTTATTGGGGAATTAAGTCTATTAATATTCAGAATTGTAGCTGGACCTTAGCTACTTTGTGGGTTCTGTTTTCTTCCATCCTTTTCCACCCATTTACTTCCTCCACCCTAACACTAGGTAGGAGAGAAAGGATAGAGGGAAGAGAGAAAGAAATCCCAGAATAAAATCAGGGGTAGGAAAAGGGGCAATGATATTATTAGACTGTCCTGGTGATTAGGAGTGTTGAGTTCCTTGGGGCAAGTTTGATTTTTGTTTTAAGGATATCTGATTTCTTCTTTTTTTTCCTTTTCTTTTTTTTTAAAATAAACTCAGAGCCTTTGTTATTTGGCCCCAAACTCACAGGCTTAAACATCTAAGATCTGTTAAAAAAAAAAAAAACGCAAAGAAGGACTGGGTCTAAACCCTGTACTTTTAAATATTTAGTATCAATAGAAGAAATTTATACCAATGAAAACCTTGATAATGAATCAAAATGAATTCTGTACCCAATAAGAACTTATGTCTTTAACTTAGTAACAACTAAAAGGATTTTTACCAAATGAAATTATGGCTATATAATCAATCCTACTTCCTCTCTTTTTCAAATCTGACCGTTTCTACATTCTCTAGAAAGACAACTTAATAATAACCTCTCCAGTCCCAAATCCCAGGGAACTGGGTCGACGACTCTTCGTAATTTCTTCAAGCTGAGTATGGGCGTTGAGATATTAATAAGCGGTGAGGGAAGGGTAGTGAAAATGGGGGAGTTGGTTGGTCTCTGATGTCTGTGTCCTGACTGGATCCGGCTGACGTCCAGAACCTCAGGAGTTCAAGCAGGGTCAGTTCAGCGTGCTTGACAAGGAGACTCAACCTGGCTGCATTTTCTATAACATATAAATCACAACAAAATTTTAGTATCACAAAGATAGATTTTTTTGTTTGATATTCTGAAATCTAGTCCTCTGGAGGTCTCCCTCTTATCATTTCTGATCTAAATAGCTCTGGAAGATGTCCAGAGCCTAATCACCCTTTTTAAAAACACAAAGACAAAGCCCTTTTTCCAAATCAGCCTATCCTTGAGCCAGTAACCAGAAAAACCTTCATTTTGACCTCTCTCCCAGAGGAATAATATTACCACGAAGCTCAACATCATACCCATTATGAAAATCAAAACAATTTTAAACAATCTTCTTTTCATCTCTTTGCACACAACTACCTGACAAACCGAACCAAACAGCAAGCAACAGAAACCAGCACAAAATGTGTAACCAGCCCCTTCTATCAGGACTCTAGCTAGCATTTATATATCCTCTGAAAAGTCCCCAGAATTCCAAATGTCATACACCTGTAGAAACTATCTGCAGCTGGAAAATCGTGCTCCTGCTAGAGCATGAGGCAAATTGAAGTCACCTGCTGCGAAGCCCCTCCATATCCCCAGACCTGGGATTAAAACAGAAACATATTCGTATAATGTTTCTGTGGTTTTTAAAGAAACCAAAAGTCTCAGTACACATAATTATTTAGAGATGTGTAGTCTTGTCTTTTTGCTGATTTTGTGGTGATTCTTTGACCTCTTTTGATCTACTGTCCTGGTGTTTATTTTCTCTTGATTGTGTTTATTCTCTTTTGACTCAAATAGTACTTTCAGTATGTTCCATAGAGTTGGCTTAGTGTTCATAAATAGTTTTCATTTGTTCTTGTGAAAAATTTTATTTCTCTATTAATTTAATAGTTTTGCTGGATATTCTTGGTTGAGAGTAATGTTCTTTGAGAACTTGAAACACATCTTTCCATGCCCCTTTGAGTTTGAAATGTGTGTCAGATAATCAACCAGGTGTTATTTTGCCTTTATAAGTGATTTGACTTTTTCTTCCAGTTTTCAATATTCTTTCTTTATTCTGCTTTTAATGTTTTAATTATAATGTGCCATGGAGAGTTTCTTCTCTTGTCATATCTGTTTAGAGCTCTGGAGGCACCAGGATGGGCAATGCTGTGAACAGTTTTATAATGTGATTTTTCTGAAAATAGAATCTGTGCCTTTGATTTGATAATTCTCCTTTTCCCATGCCTATACTCTGAAAGTTAGGTCTTTTCATGGTACTCAAGTGTTTTCTTCTGTTCGTGGGAGGTATGTGTATATATATGTATATATATGTATATGTATAATATATATATAACTTATATATATATATTAATCTTATCTCTGAATTTTAAAGTGGTACAATTTCTCTATATTGTCTTTCAGCCTTGATTTCCTCGTGATCCATTTTATTGGTAAGGTCTTGAATAGAGGGTTCTATTTGGCTTTTTTTTACTTTTTCATCATTTCAGTTTAGTTTTTCTTCAATAATTCTGACTTATTTAATTATATTTTCATCTCGTGTATTAACTGCATTATTTCATTCATCTCTCTTTTCTTTAATCTTTGAGTTTTCTGAAACCAATTTAGACAGTATTTTGAATTTCTTGTTTGAAAGATCTTCAAGGCCATTCTCATTGGACTCCATTATTATGGGATTAGTAATTTTTGGAGAAGACAAGTCTTGGATTTTTATGTGGATTTTTTCTTTCTGTTTTTGTGACAGGATTTATGCATTTGGAGTTAACAGATTGAATGAGAATGTGGGCCTGGTGATGACTGTCTGGGTAGGGCTTGCTAGTCAGCACCAGAAGCTGGAGAAAGTATGGAAGCAAGGGCATGATATTCAGGGTGCAAGATCCCTTATTGGTAATCCCCAGGGACTGGAGCAACAAGGGAAGTCTGGATGCACTAGTTAGGGCCTAGCTTTCTTTTCTTTCTCATGCAGGGAACTGGGCAGACGGAGGTGCAGGTTGAGTGGTTTGGGCCTGGTGGGCTCTTACTTCTATGTGGTGGGAACTAGGCAGATTAGGAGGTATATGTCCTAGGTATTTTTTAAAAGATTATAAAATTATTTGTGTGTGTGTGTGTGTGTGTACATAACTATTTGCACATGCCTGACTATGCATAATAGGCTAAACAAGCATCTTATACTCTGGAACTGGCATTACAGGAAGTGTGAACTACCCTACTTGGGTACTGGGAACCAAACTCAGGTTCTCTGCAATAGTAGTAAGTGCTCCTAACTGAGTCTTCTCTCTAGTACCTTCCCAGGTAGTTGTAAAATGTGATGTTTTATTCAGCTTGCACTTATTTTATTGAGAATTTTTGTGTCTATATTCAACAGAGAAATTAGATGATTTTTTGTTGGTTCTGTGCTCTTTACTGATTTTTGAATCAGAGTTATAATGAAACTATCTAAAAATATTTAATGATCTTTCCCTTTTTATTTTATGAAATAATTTGAAGAGCAAATGCAAATTTCTGGTAAAGTTCGGCATTGAATCACTCTGGCTATGCATTTTCTTAACTGTGCAACCCTTTATTGATGCTTCAGTTTCATTGTAAGTCTGAATTGTTTGTGTATTATGCTAAGTATTGTATTTAGAAATTGGTCAGTTTTTTAGATGTTTCTACTTATTAGAATATGTTTTTAATAAAATACTCTAAAAATATGTTTATTGTAACTAATGAATATAAAAATCTGACAGATGTTTTCAAACATTCTCCAAAGAAAGTAAAACTCTTACCCCTGCCCCACTTTTCATATGAAATACAGGAATAATAACTTGGACAGAGAAGCAGACACATCTGCACACAAGATTTTCACTCAGCAATTGGTCCTAAAAAGCTCCAATACATTTCTAAGTAAAGGTCCATTAAATTAAGAAGCCACAAGTTGTTTGACACTTTCGTAGTTTAACTTGGTTCCTATCGGCATTATGATGTTCATTCAAAATACTGAGGGACAAGAGGTGATTCTGTGACAGATACCCAAAGCATGTGACTCTACAAAACTACAAACATTTATGAGGATACAGACTGTGGAATTAAACATTAACATAGAAATGAATCTGAGAAAATCTATGTATACTTTAGCCTTTGGCATCTGGTATAACATGTTTCTTCTTCATAGAGACACTGTGCTGTTCAACTTATTAGCCAGAATAAATTTCTGCGAACACATTTCTCATCAAACACAGATTGTCCACAGCCAATTTCACTTGAGGTAGTTGGGCTATTTAATGACATTCTAGTGAAATTCTCATGGCACAGGAAATCATCAGTTACCCCATGCCATGAAGCTGGCTTGTCAGCCATCTAGATCACCCTTCTCTTCACTGCCCCCACCTACACATCTGAATGGACACACAGGCTCTCTGTGAATGAGATAAGCTGTGTAATGAAGCCATCCATCCTAAGACTGATGGAATCACCCACTCCAGGGTGAGGGAACCTCCTTGCCCAAGGTGTGTGTAAAGGGGGTATACTGACCATAATTTAAAAATATAAGACATTTAAAACAAGAAGGCTCTCCCCATACAGCTCGACTAGAAACACTTTTCACCCTAAAGAAGTGACTCAAGAGGCTTTACCTGCATGCAGTTAGGACACATGCTCCACTATGTTCATAGCAGCCTTTTTTATAATAGCCAGAAGCTGGAAAGAACCCAGATGTCCCTCAACGGAGGAATGGATTCAGAAAATGTGGTATATTTACACAATGGAATACTACTCTGCAATTAAAAACAATGAACTCACGAAATTCCTAGGCAAATGGTCAGAACTTGAAAATATCATCCTTAGTGAGGTAACCCAATCACAAAAGAACACACATGGTATGCAGTCACTGATAAGGGGATATTAACCCAGAATCTCGGAATACCCTAGACACAATTCGCATATCAATAGATTTCCAAGAAGATGGAAGGAGAGACCCCTGGTCCTGGAAAGACTGGATGTAGGGGAATGCCAGGACAGAGAAGCAAGAGGGGGTTGAATGGGGAAAAGAGGGAGGGAAGGGGGCTTATGGGACTTTCGGGGAGGGAGGAAATGGGAAAGGGGAAATGATTTTGAATGTAAATAAAAAAACTTAGAAAATAAAATAAAATTAAAAAAAAGGATTCACAATTTACAAGAATTCGGTAGAATACATGTTTTCAAAGTATTACCTAGTAAAGTCACTGAATTTTACTGATAACTATTGTAATGTCCTTCTTTTCACCATTAATTTTAATAATTTTGGTACTCTGTCATTTTCATTAGTTCTACAAAGGATTTGTCTATCTTTTATAGTAACCCACTCTATTTAATTTCTTCTAATTGTCCTTTCAGTCAGTATCCATTTCATTAATTTCTCCTTTTATCATTATTTCTTTCTACTAATTTTGTGTTTGGCATTTTTCCTGTGTTTCTAAGAATTTGAACTATATCATTAGACTATATGTTTTGTCTGATTTAGAAAATTATTTATTTTTGATTACTATTTTTAAATTTATTTATTTGATCTATGTGAGTGCTCTATTTGTATGTACACCTGAATGCCAGAAGAGGGAAGCAGATCATATTGTAGATGATTATGAACCACCATGTGGTTGCTGGGAATTGAACTCAGGACCTCTGGAAAGAGCAGCCAGTACTCTTAACCATTTAAGCCACCTCTCCACTCCTAATCTATTTGTTCTTATTTTATATGCATTGGATTTTTGCCTGCATATATGTCTGTGTGTGGGTGTTGCATCCTCTGGAACTGGGTTTACAAACAGTGTGAGCTGCCATCCTCTAGATCTGGGCTTACAACAGTGTGGGTGCTGAGAATTGAACCAAGGTCCTCTGGAAGAGCAATCAGTGCTCTTAACTGCTGAGCCATCTATCCAACCCTATCTGATTATTTTTAATATGGGCAATTTTAATGGTGTTTGTATTGAAAACGCCATCCTGTATTTCAAAGATTAAGGTAGACTATATTTGCATTTTAATTTTATTCAAAGTAACTTTAAATTCCCTTCCTGTGTGGCCTGGATAATGTATCTATTGCTCTGAGTAGGATATTGAATTTTCTTCTGTTACACCTGCCATTTTATGCTCAGTAGTGCTTTATGAATTTGTTTGTATCAAAATTGTACATATACGCCTGCCTGCCTGCCTGCCTGCCTATCTATCTATCTATCTATCTATCTATCTATCTATCTATCTATCTATCTATCTATCTATCTATCTATCTATCTACCTACCTACCTACCTACCTACCTACCTACCTACCTATCTATCTATCTATCTATCTATCTATCTATCTACCTACCTACCTACCTACCTACCTACCTACCTACCTATCTATCTATCTATCTATCTATCTATCTATCTATCTATCACATTATCTTGATCAACTTGTTCTTTGATTAAATGTGCAGTGAACGTTATTTCTTCTGAGTAATTTTGGTGTGAAGTCTACTTTGTCAGATATTCACATTGCTAATCCTGGTTGTCTTCATAATACATGCTTATTGTATCTCTTACTATGTTTTTACTTTATTTTTTATATTCAACACAGTACATATTTTTATATCAATCATAAAAATGATGGACATATTATTAAATGAACATAAAAAGATGAAGTTTTTTTGTTTGTTTGTTTGTTTTGTTTTTAGTGGAGCTTAAAATCTTGGCTCTTACTGTAGTACAAACCCAAAATAATAATTTTTAGACATCGGAGTTCATTGTAATAAGGCTGTACTTCAATGTCCCTCACATCACCAAAGGATTTTACCTCCATAGTAGCTAAGCTAAGAGTTGACAGTTCTGCTGCTCCAAGGAATGAATTGTAGGCACAATTATTTGGATACAGATTTCCTGCTATGGTCAAAGCTATTTGACTTGAGTGATTGTCATCATTCTCAGCCTACAGGGAACAGGTTACATCCATTTAAGAAATGGTGTGTGTATTAAGATGGTCTATCTATGAAGTCATTCATCAACTGTTTCAATGAACAATGGTTCTGCTTGGAGGGTGGCACAGATATTAGATGAGGGTAAGATTCTGGTTCATTGGATATGTTGGTGATATTAATTTTCATATGAAGAGATATTAAGGAAAATTGATTGTTACTTCCTGTTATTTTTGTTGTTAGAGGTGGAATTATGTTTGTGTGGGTTTGTTGACAGATTACTTTCTTGCTTTTTCTAGGGTGTATTTTCCCTCCTTGTGTTGGTGTTTTCCATCTATTATCCTTTGTAGGGCTGAATTTATGGAAAGATATTGTGTAATTTTGGTTTTGTCATGAAATATCTTGTTTTCTCCGTCTATGGTAATTGAGAGTTTTGCTGGGTATAGTAGCCTGGGCTGGCATTTGTGTCCTCTTAGGATCTGTACGACATCTGCCCAGGATCTTCTAGCTTTCATGGTCTCTGGTGAGAAGTTTGGTGTAATTCTGATAAGCCTGCTTTTCAATCCAGTCAGCTAGTGTGTATCTTTTAGTTGGAAAACTGACATAGTAAACTTTGGAGGTTATTACCAAGACATAGTCACTGATTCTGGTAGTACTGTTCATTGTTTCCATGTCTCAAATCTTTTCTTTCTCCTTTTTTATTTTTTTTTAATTTTAGGAACTTCTTTGCCTTGTTGAACATCTTTGATTCTTTTCTTAGTTTTGCTTGTTATCTATTTGTTCCTAAAGTTTATTCTTCCTTGAACACTTGTGTTTGTGCCTATATTTCTTCGCTGGATGTAGAATTCCTTTAAGCATCTTCCACAATACTTGGTGAGTGATCATTAGTTGCTCTAATTTGTGCTTATCTTGGAAGGTACATATTTCACCACTGATTTCAAAATTTAACTCTTCCTGGGAGCTGAGGAAAGGTTAGTAAATGTATTCAAAACGAATTTATGAATTTCTTAATTAGTAAAAAATATTCTCATAGAAAACAAACAAGAGAACTCACTTGAATATACTAATCCTATTTGGCATTTATTTAATCATACTGCTTATATTATATTATTTCTTACTGGTCTGGATTTTTGGCATTTCTACCAAGATGCTGTTATTCTAATGAGTTTCACTTTGTATGTAAGCTGACAATTTTCTCTTGTATCTTTTAATAGTTTTGTTCTGTGGTTTTTAACATTTTAACAATGTAACATAAAGAGGTTCTTTTCTGGCCTTGACTTTTAGTGGTAGAAATGCCTCCAGAACTTGTATCCATATCATTCTCTGGCCTTTAGATATTTGATGGAATAGTTTCACTAAATAGATTCTCTGTGCCCTTTTGTTAGCTTCTCAGATCCTTTTACTCTCAAAATTCTTAGGTTTTGTTTCTTCAGCATGTTTCAAAGCTTTTGAAAATATACCATCAATGATCCTGTTGTCTCCAACATTCTCTGGTTTCCATTGCAACTTAGACTTTACCTTCAAGTTTTCATGTAATGGCATCAAGGCCTCTTTTCAGGGATTCCAACTCTATGGAAGTAGCATGCACAGGGCCTGCATGGGTCTACACTAGGTCACCTGCATATATATTATGGCTTACAGTTAAGTATTTTTATGGGATTTCTGAGCCTGTGAAAATCTCTGACTCTTGTTTAAAAGTCAGGGTCAGAAAAGCACCTCTCTATGTTACATTGTTAAAATGTTTTTTTTAAAAAGAAGAAGAAGAAGAAGAAGAAGAAGAAGAAGAAGAATCATCATCATCATCACAGGGAAAAAAAGTCCCTGACTGTTGACTAAAAGTCAAGGCCAGAAAAGAAGCTCTATGTGTTATACTCTTAAAATGTTAAAACCACAGAACAACAGCAACAAAATATTAAAAGGTACAAGGCCTGTTTTGGGGGTCTTTTCCTTTGGTTGGTTTGCCTTGTCCAGCTTCAATGTGATGATTTTTACTTTATATTATTAAATTTTATTATGTTTAGTTGTTATATCTTAGAAGGCTGTTCTTTTTTTAATGAGAGACAAAAGGGATGGATCTGGATGGGAGGGGAGGGGAGAAGGAACTGGGAGAAGTAGAGGGCATCAAATTATAATCAGGATATATGATGTAAGAAGAGAACCTATTTTCAATAAAAGGAAAACAAACTAAAGAAACAAAGAACAGAATGTTCTCCAAATTATTGTTTCATCTCAGCAAATCCTGTATTAAAGATGTAGATAGTTTTCTATGCTAAAAAAAGAAGGAAAGCATCATGGTTCATTGAAACTATGGGCCTTTCTATGCCCATCCCAGTTCCTGAATAATAATAAGGAAACTATATTTATTTGTAAGCTTCTGGCCTTATAGCTAGGCAACATTTCCCACTATCTCATAACTCAGTTATCCCATTTATTAGTAATGTAAGTTCTGTGATATGGCTGGTTAGTTACTTCTCCTTTCTTCCTGGCTTGCTTCTTACTCTGTGTCCAGCTGGCTGAATCCCCCATGCCATTCTCTTTTCCAGAGAGAATTCTCTTTCCCACCTTACGATTCTGCCTTTTGCTATAGACCATAGGCCTTTTATTTTAAGCAATCAGAACATGCCTTTGGCAGGTAAGGAAGGACAGAAACACATCTTTACACAGTGACCATAAACATTACTCCAACAGGTCATTTTTAAAATAAAATGTGTGTGTGTGTGTGTGTGTGTGTGTGTTAGAATATGCTTGCCCCATGGGAAGTGGCACTATTAGGAAGTGTAGCCTTCTTGGAGGAAGTATGTCACTGTGGAGGTGGGGCTTTGAGGTTTCATATATATGCTCAAGTCTGGCCAGTGTGAGACAGTCTCCTCCTGCTGCCTGTGGAAGAGTCTCTGCCTGCTGCTGCCTTCAGATCAAGATGTAGAACTCTTGGTTCCTCCAGCCTCATGTCTGCCTGGACACTGCCATGCTTCCTGCCTTGATGATAATGGACTGAAGCTCTAAAACTATAAGCTAGCCCCAATTAAATGCTATCCTTTATAAGAGTTGCTTTGGTCATGGTGTTTCTTCACAGCAATGAAACCCTAAGACAATGTGATATATTGTCTTATATCTTATATAGAATTTAAAGCTCATCAAAGAATTAGAGATAAATAGGAAGCCTGAACCCCTGTCTTCTCTAGAATCTGGTGCCTGTTTGTTCATTTGCTTTAAGTATATCTTAAGGTTAAAAATTAGCTCTACTATGTGATTGAGCCCATATAGCAAGATACAGAGAGGAATATTGAGCCATAGGAATATGGTAAAATTGGGGTGGTGACTATGCTAGAGAATCAAGAATGCTGTACCTCTCCAAAGTATCCAGGCAGAGGGGAAGAAAAGACAAGAACTTAAAATTAGGATCATGAAAAACAGTGTTCCACATCAAATTGGCAAAAGTTCCATGCAGGATAGCTTTCTGGCTCTGTCATGACCTTTCCAAGGTCTATGATGAGAAAAAAGAAATAAAGCAGAAAAACATGAAAAATGTGTCATTTGATTAAAAACATGTTCAGTGTTGTAGATAAGGTGAATGCTGAGAAGGCATTTGTAATTGTTAAAGAGATGAATGCCATGAAAGAGAAATCTAGTACCTTCCCTTGGAACAACAGCTACATGGTCTAAGAGTAAGACCTCACCTATCAAACCAGCCTTTTCTTTTATTTCTTTTTTTAAGCCAGTGTCTTGTTTTGCTGAAACAAAAATAAACTGTCTTGCTTTCATTGTGTGTAGTTTCTTGAATTAGTTATTATGGAGTAAGGGTCTTGATTCTCACAAACACTTGTATATACATGGTTTTTTGTTGTATTATTCACATTAGCATGGAAAAAGAATTAGCATAAATGTCTACAAACAGATGAATGGATAATGAAAAGGTGATACGTATTTTACAATGAAATTTTATTTAGCCAATAAAGCAAAGTGAAATGGTGAAAATTGCAGGAAAAGTAACAGAATGGTAACATATTTTATTATGGAAGGTAACTCATGCTCAGAAATGTAAATACTGCATACCCTTTCTTATATATGCTGTGGTGGTTTGAATATGCTTGACCTAGGGAGTGGCACTATTAGGAGGTGTGGCCTTATTGGAGTAGCTGTGTCACTGTGGGAAGTAGGCAATGACATACTTATCCTAACCCTGTGGAAGCTAATCTTCTCCTAGAACCTTTCAGATGAAGATGTAGAACTCCCAGATCCTTCTCCAGTGCCATGCCTGCCTGGATGCTGCCATGCTCCCTGCTATGATGATAATGGACTGAACCTCTGAACCTGTAAGCCAGCCCCAATTAAATGTTGTCCTTATAAGAGTTGCTTGATCATGGTGTCTGTTCACAGCAGTAAAACCCAGGCTAAGACATGTGGATAAGGACTTTTAAATTTTATTTTATTTGTATTTGTGCAAGAATAAGTGTATGTAGAGTCCAGAAAAAATATAAAGGGCCCCACGAGAGGGACAATAAGAAACTTTAATAAAGGTTCTGAATAAGATAATAGAGTATACATGTTCTAAAAGTGGGAGAGGGAATATTGGGAGAAGGGGGTAGGAGTTGGGGGCAGGCAGAGGATTGAGAGAGAAGTGGGTCAGAGAGTGAGGATCAACCCAAACTAGTTACATATGAAAATCCCATTAGGGAAGGAAGTGGAATTTTCTGGTTTCTTTGGAGACTCAGTTATGTCATGTGATGCTTGCTGAAGCAGACATAGGTGAGAGGCTGATTTGCTGAAGCATACATGTGAGAAGATGCATGATGTTTAGAAAGAATATAAATATGACCATAGATAGTGGGGCAAGGCTGGTGCTTCAGTTCATTTTACACTGCATCACTGAACTTCCCTTATTGTAACTTTATAGAGGGTAACTCACCAAAGAACTTCTGATATTCCGGCTGATTCTTTGCGCTTCTGTGGACTCATGCTGACAGAGCCTCACCATTTCTTCTGGATCCATCAGCTAATACTGATTCATGTTTGGTGTTTTCCAATTAGAATGGACTGCTGCTACTGGTTTGTGTTTTATGTTTTTGACTGGACCACTGATAACCTGACAACAAAGATTGTGATCTCCCCAAAAAACTACTTCTAAACAGGTCCACAACCCCTGTTTCCTATTAACCTTTCCTTCCCCCTACCTCTGGTAGGTGGGATAGAAGGGAAGCATTTAAGAACCCTTATTAAAGTAGGTTTTGCAAAATCCAAGCCTACAAGGGAACTTGGTAGTTTGTATGCTACTTAAAAATTAAATTAAAATTTCAAAGATAACATGTCATCCATTTTTGTGGCAAACTTTGCACCAACTTTCCATTCACATCCATATTAATAATCAGGCAATAGCAAAAAGTGCTGTGATCTTTGTTCAAAGATTTCAAAATGATATAGTATGGTCTGAGGATATAGCAATGGTAGAGCGCATTCGAAATCATTTCCCGATTCCCGTTTCCTCCCTCCCCGAAAGTTCCATAAGCCCCCTTCCCTCCCTCTTTTCTCCATTCAACCCCCTCTCGTTTCTCTGTCCTGGCGTTCCCCTACATCCAGTCTTTCCAGGACCAGGGGTCTCTCCTTCCATCTTCTTGGAAATCTATTGATATGTGAATTGTGTCTAGAGTATTCCTAGATTCTGGGTTAATATCGCCTTATCAGTGACTGCATACCATGTGTGTTCTTTTGTGATTGGGTTACCTCACTAAGGATGATATTTTCAAGTTCTGACCATTTGCCTAGGAATTTCGTGAATTCATTGTTTTTAATTGCAGAGTAGTATTCCATTGTGTAGAGACACCACATCTTCTGAATCCATTCCTCCGTTGAGGGACATCTAGGTTCTTTCCAGCTTCTGGCTATTATAAATAAGGCTGCTATGAACATAGTGGAGCATGTGTCCTTATTGCATGCAGGTAAAGCCTCTGGGTATATGCCCAGGAGTGGTATAGCCCGATCCTCCGGGAGTGTCATGCCCAGTTTTCTGAGGAACTGCCAGACTGCTTTCCAGAGTGGTTGTACCAGCCTGCAATTCCACCAGCAGTGGAGGAGTGTTCCTCTTTCTCCACATCCTCGCCAACAACTGCTGCCTCCTGTGTTTTTGATCTTAGCCATTCTGACTGGTGTGAGATGGAATCTCAGGGTTGTTTTGATTTGCATTTCCCTAATGACTAAGGATGATGAACATCTCTTTAGGTGCTTCTCAGCCATTAGATATTCTTCAGGTGAGAACTCTTTGTGTAGCTCTGTACCCCATTTTTTAATAGGGTTACTTGCCTCTCTGGAGTCTAACTTCTTGAGTTCTTTGTATATATTGGATATTAGCCCTCTGTCGGATGTAAGGTTGGTAAAGATCATTTCCCAGTTAGTTGGTTGCCGCTTTGTCTTTTTGACGGTGTCTTTTGCCTTGCAAAAACTTTGTAATTTAATGAGGTCCCATTTGTCTATTCTTGATCTTAGAGCAGAAGCTATTGGAGTTCTGTTCAGGAAATTCTCCCCTGTGCCCATATGTTCAAGGTTCATCATGTTTAGGTCTTTGATTTCATTCCATTGCTCTACATGTTTGTTTTTGTACCACTACCATGTTGTTTTTATATCTGTGATCTATCTTAAGGTCTGGAATAATAATCCCTCAAATATTGACTTTTCTGTTCTGGATTTTTGGCTATTGAGTTTTTGTTTTTGTTTTTTTTTTATGGTTCTATACAAATTTTAAAATAGGTTTTTCTAGTTCTGTGAAGAATGAGTTTAGAATTTTGATTGAGACTTCACTGAAAATAGGTTTTAGTAGAATGGTTATTTTTACAATATTAATTCTACTATCCCACAAACATGGGTTTTGCTAGTGTCTTTATCATCTCTTCAGAGGTTTAAAGTTTTAATTGTAAAGGTTCTTCACTTCCTTTGTTAGGTTAATGTCTAGATTTTTTTGAGACTATTGTGAGTGATATTTGTTCATGACCTCTTGCCATATGTTTGTTGGTGGTGTGTAGAAAAGCTGTTGATTAATGGAAGTTGATTTTGTATCCTGCTACATTGCTGAAATAGTTTTATCATTTCTAGAAATTTTCTGTTAGAATTTTGGGGATCTCAAATATATAATATTATGCCATCTGAACATATCTTTCCTTCCCATTTGTATCCCTTTAATTTCATTCTCTTGCCTTATTGCCCAAGCTGATGCTTTGGGCACCATATTGGAAAGGAGTGTGGGTAGTAGATACTCCTGTCTCGTTCATGACTTCAATGGAATTGCTTTAAGATTTTGTTTGTTTTCAATTTAGGATGGTTTGGGCTATGGTTTCTCATATGTTGCTTTTTGTTATGTTGAGGTATATCTCCTCTAGTACTTCATTCTCTAGAACTTTTATCATGTTGGATTTTGCCACAGACTTATTCTACATCTAATGAGATGATTGTGGGATTTTGTCTTTAAGTCCACTTATGTAATTTATTACATTTCTTGGCTTGCATATATTGAAGCATCCCTGTATCTCATAGATAAAGCCAATTTGGTGATGGTTGATAATTTTTTGTTGTATTTCTGTACTCTTATTTTATTGATCATTTTTATTTTACTTTATTGACCATTTTGAATTTTTGTTGATCTAGAATATTGCCTTATACTTTTTGTGGTTGTATCTTTACCTGGTTTAGGTATTGGCATGATGCTGGCTTTATAGAGGGAATTTGGGAGTGTTTCTTCTGTTTCTGCATTTTTGAATAGTTTAAGAAGGATTGTACTCCTGGATGATCTGGCTATACCACTCCTGGGCATATACCCAGAGACTTTACCTGCATGCAATAAGGACACATGCTCCACTATGTTCTTAGCAGCCTTATTTATAATAGCCAGAAGCTGGAAAGAACCCAGATGTCCCTCAACGGAGGAATGGATTCAGAAGATGTGGTATATCTACACAATGGAATACTACTCTGCAATTAAAAACAATGAATTCACGAAATTCCTAGGCAAATGGTCAGATCTTGAAAATATCATCCTTAGTGAGGTAACCCAATCACAAAAGAACACACATGGTATGCAGTCACTGATAAGGGGATATTGACCCAGAAT
Source organism: Tokudaia tokunoshimensis (assembly GCA_036184795.1). Taxonomy (NCBI): domain Eukaryota; kingdom Metazoa; phylum Chordata; class Mammalia; order Rodentia; family Muridae; genus Tokudaia; species Tokudaia tokunoshimensis. The sequence goes on from BTHU01000023.1 coordinate 53,323,340, forward strand.
CTCGGAATACCCTAGACACAATTCACATATCAATAGATTTCCAAGAAGATGGAAGGAGAGACCCCTGGTCCTGGAAAGACTGGATGTAGGGAAATGCCAGGACAGAGAAGTGAGAGGGGGTTGAATGGGGAACAGAGGGAGGGAAGGGGGCTTATGGGACTTTCGGGGAGGGAGGAAAGGGGAAAGGGGAAATGATTTTGAATGTAAATTAAAAAAACTTAGAAAATAAAATAAAAAAAGAAGGATTGTAGATATTCTTTGAAAAGTCTGGTAGAATTCTGTTATGAATATATTTGGCCCTGGAGATTTTGTTGTTGTTTTTGTTTCTGTGTTTTGGAAGGCTTATTGTTACTATTTCAACCTCCTCCTTTGTTATGGATCTGCTTCAGCCATCTAATATTTAACAAAGATTCTGAAAAAAACATAAGCTGGAGACATCTTCAACAAATATTGCTGGAAAAACTGGATGTTCACATGCAGAAGAATGAAATTATATATATATATATATATATACATATATATATATATGTATATATATAACCTAAACTTGAAACCTGAAGCACTGAAATTGCTAGAAGAAAACATGGGCAGTATCCGACATGTCATAGGATAGGATAGGACTTTCTGAGAGTTAATAAACACGACTTCATAAAACTAACACACTTCTGCACAAAGACACAATCAATCGTGTGAAGAGGAAGCTCATTTAACAGAAGAGAATCTTTGCCAGCTATATATTAACAGGATTATATCCTACAAATACACATACAGAACGACAGACAGACAGACAGACAGACAGATTTTAAAAATGGGGCTGGAACCTGAACAGGTTTTCAAAAGACAAGGGAAATGATGGGACATACCTTTAAAATGTTCATGGTCCCTAGCAATTAGGAAAATGGAAATCAACTATGAAGTTTTATGTTACCCCAATCAGAATGACAAAAAACAACAAAACAACCAACAACTAATCCTGACGGGATGTGGGGTAGAGGGAAACAACCTCCTTTCCTATTGGTGGGATGGCAAACTGGTACAGCCATTCTGAAAATCAGTCTGGAAACGTTTCAAAAAGCTAAAAATAAACTGACCATATGACTCAGTTATACCACATCTTAGCATATGCCTGCTCAACAGATACTTTAACAACCATGTGAATAGCTGCTGTATTCAAAATAGCTAAATGTCTTTCAACTGACACTTGGATAAAAGGCTGTAAAAAATGACATCTCAAAATTGGGTAATAACAGGGTACAAGTGATCTGAAGGGGAAATGTGAAAAATGAGGTCCTTAAATATGGTGGTATTGCAAGCTGGTACAACCACTCTGAATATCAATCTGATGGTTCCTCAGAAAACTGAAAATAGACCTACTTCAAGACCCAGCTATACCACTCCTAGGCATATACCCAAAAGATGCTCTACCATACCACAGTGGCATGTGCTCCACTACGTTCATAGAGGCCTTATTTGTGATAGCCAGAAGCTGGAAACAGCTAAGATGTCCCACGACAGAAGAATGGATACTGAAAATGTGGTTAATTTACACAGTGGAATACTATTCAGCTATTAACAATGAGGACATCATGAATTTTGCAGGCAAATGGATGGAACTAGAAAATATCATCCTGAGTGAGGTAACCCAGACCCAAAAGGACATGCATTGTGTGTACTCACCATTAAGTGGATATTAGCCAAAACGTACAGAATACCTAGGATACAACCCACAGAATTTAAGAACTTTAAGAAGCAGGAAGGCCAAGTAAGGATGCTTCAATTCCACTTAGTAGGGGGAAGAAAATAATCATGGGAAGCACTGGGAGGGAGGGATTTGGGCAGGAAAGGGGAGAAGGAGGTGAAAGGGGGAACAGGATCAGGTATGGGGGTAGGGACAGGAGAGAATCCCAGAGGGCCAGCAGAATGGAAATATGCCACCTCATTGAGTGGGAGGGGGGACCCTCTAGAAAGTCCCAGAGACCTGGGAGATGAGAGATTCTCAGGACTCAGTGGGGGTGACCTTTGATGAAATGCCCAACAGTGGGGAGAGGGAGCTTTTAGAATCCACCTCCAATAGACAGACAGGGCCTCAAGTGGGGGGATGGGGTTGCCATTCCTTAGTCAAAGACTCTAATCCAGAAGTGTTTCTGTCTAAAACAACTGCAGAGACAAAAATGGAGAAGAGACTAAAGGAAAGGAGGTCCAGTGACCCACCCAGACTGGGACCCATCTCAAGGGGAGGCTCCAAGGCCTGACACTATTACTGATGCTATGGTGTGCTTACAGACAGGAGCCTGGTATGACTGCCCTCCGGGAGGCCCAACAGCCAGCTGAATCAGATTCAGATACTTACACCCAACCAATGGACAGAAGCCAGGGGACCTCTGTGCTTGAATTAGGGAAAAGCTAGAAGAAGCTGAGGAGAGTGACCCCTTAGGAGGACCAGCAATCTCAACTAACCTGGACCATGGGATCTCTCAGACACTGAGCCACCAACCAGGTAGCATACACCAGCTGATATGAGGCCCCCAACACATATACAGCAGAGGACTGCCGGGTCTGGCCTCAATGAAGTAAGTTTCACCTAACCCTGAAGAGACTGGAGGCCCCAGGGAATGGGGAGGTCTGATGGGGGAGCATCCTCTCAGGGATGGAGGGGAGGAATGGGCTGAGGAACTAGGGGAGGGGACTGGGATGGGGTTAATGCCTAGATTGTAAATAAATTTAAAAAAATACTCCTTAGTGGAGTTAGCAGGCAACAAAACAAACCAAAACCAAAAACTCAACAGCATGTGGTCACTAATCCTGAGAAGGTATAAAAACTAAGAACAACAATAAAGTGGCAGTGTAGCCCTTTTCTATTTAAAAAGAAAATGCAGAGTTGTGGAACCCTGTCACATTTGACACATCTACAACACAACTCCTCTACCTAATGCTTAGGGATCATTGTAGAAAAAGGGTCAGAAAAAAATTAAAAGCCAGAGGAATAGGGAGTTCACTATGGGCTTATGTTTTCTGGTCTTACCAACATGACTGCTTAAACATGAGCAGAACAAGGATGACAAGGAAACATACTAACATGCAAGGGGAAAAAGCTTAGGAGAATTCAAACCTAAACAAAACACTACAGGCAACTAAGAAATTCTGAGAACAGAAGAAATAATCTTCTTCAAGAAAGAAAACACCACTGGCCGTCCATCACCAAACAGTCGGTTCTGAAAACATATGTACAAGCAACATTATATAGACTGAGCAGATTGTATTTAAGTATTTAGTAATATATATATATATGTATATGTATATGTATGTAACAACAATTAATGAAAAGGGAAGCCATGAGTTTGAAAGAGAGCAAGGAGGGCTAAATGGGAGGGTTTGAAGGAATGAAAGGGAAGGAGAAAATGATATATTTATAATCTCAAAAGACAGCATAATTTAAAAATTACATATATAATGTAATATAAAATTTACATTGAAAAATGATAGTGACTTGAGAAAAATAATTACCTTTTTGTTTACTCTAAAAGATATTTCTAGTGGATAATTCCAGTTACCTCATGAGCAATTGAAAGTACAAATATATCAGTCTTAGTTTTAAACATAAATAAGAATATTTTATGCTCATTTGGGCTTGGATGTGTATTCTTAAAATATCTTTCTGGATCATTGAAGAAATCTGGAAGGTTTTGAAATACACTTCTTACAGACCATCTATATCCATTGTTGCAAGTATTTCTAGACCAATTTCAGGGGTGATTAAGAATCAAAGAAACAGTCTATTCTAGTACACAAAATCAGATTTGGTGAGACTGACATTTCTAGGTCTTTGCCTCTCATAACATTATAATAGTGTGTTATGTTTAAAGTATCATCAGGATTCTAGAAGCATTTTTCAACTACACCAAACCTAACCACTTGTAAAATTATGACTTTAGGAAAATAACATAAACCTCCTAGCATTTTGTATTTCTCAAATATGAAATGAGGATGAGAGCACTTACCGACTATTTATGAGAACTTTGTACATCATAAAGCAGTACAGTTATAACTTTGTGGAATGCATACTGTAATGAGTAGTATTCATTCTCAACTGAACAAAATCTAAGATCACCAGAACAATGGCCTCTAGGATCCTTGGGGGATAATTTTGATGCTGTTAATTGTTGTAGGAGTCCCATTTTTGTTGCGGCTGGGATTGCCATTTCCTGAGGAGAAGATCCTGGACTACATAAGTGGAGAGTGAAAGCTTAGGAGGAGCACGCATTCATTTGTTATTCTCCCTGTTCTTGATTATGTATCTAATGTGATCACATCCCTCAAGTTCCTGCTGCTGTAACTTCTCCAGTATGATAGACAATGATATAAAACTATGAGAATAAATAAACCCTTTTACCCTTAAAAAAAAGTAAAGGAAAAGAAACTGTATTTTTCAAAAGCAATATACACACACAATTTAGTCCAGTTTTACATTTCAATTATGACACATTTTGAGTAAGGTCCATAAGTTATATTATTGCACTATTAAATATGTTTAATACTAATGGATTATGAATAACTCCAGAGAACTAATATTCTAAATATCCTATTACACTAAATTCTTTTCTTTTCCAGGATGGAAAATTTCCTGACAGATTACCTGAGATTCCATCAAGTTTTATTTATAGTCTTTCAGTTATTTAACATTACAATATTAAGTAACTGAAATATCAAGTTATAGCAAGATTAACATATTTTATGTGATAATAGGCTAAACAAGGTCCTTTGAAAGCAACATTCCTATAGCAAATTTTGTTATTAACACAATTAAAAATCTTAATAAATCAAGAAAGATTACAGAAACACAAAAGGCAAAGGAGATAAAATGAAATCAAGACTCATCATTTTTAAAATGTCAAATTTATATCACCAGAAGTATGGCCATTATGTGTGTAGACACATGAAGTCACTGTAATACAGTCATTCCACCATCATGCTAGGGCAATTGTATGGAGAGAAATCTTAAAGACAACAACATGATATTTTATCATCAAGAAATGAAATTTTATCCTTTGGAAAATCTATATCTATAGATAAGAATATTTTAGTATAGTCTTTAGTTGGAAGGAATTTAAAAGAAACAAAGTGACAGTTTAAAATACCTTTATGGTTATATATTTTAATAAATGTTTATAAAGTTTGTGTTTACCTCAGGTCTTTGCATTCCTTGCAAAATAAAATGAAAAATGTTTAACTCATGAAAATGCATTTCTAACATAGTCTTTAAAATCTTTTCAAAGTGCTAAGTCAATAATAATCTTGATGCTTGCACACACTAAAATTCTGAATACTTCTTTAAATTAAAGTTAAAGTGTACTTTTATTACCTTTTCACTGAATGGTTTCAACCAATTTAAAAATTATAAAGGTAGTAGTGCATAATGTATTTCAAAGAGGCATATTATATATTGCCAAAGTACTATAAAAAAGTGTTTTCTTCAAGTGTCCTCACAAAAACAGTATTGAATTTGAGTATTTCAAAATAACTATTTTCTAGTAGAAAACATGAACAAGTTTAAAGAGGTACTTGTCATCAGATCTTATAGGAAAAATGTCCCCATTAACATCTGTCTCCTGTAAACACACTTGTAATCTGAATCCAGAAAATACCATCTTGGTGCATACAGACTGTAGTAATTATTGTGACTAAAAAATAGATCATGTGAGAAAAGAATGAACAAAAAGAAGTGAAAAATTAGATAAAAAAGGAGAAGCATAGCACAGACTGGTGTGCATATATCAAGAACTACAGGAATGGGGGAAGAAAGAACAGAAGGGAACAAAGATATCCAGAGGCACAATAGAAGGATTGCTCATAAACAAAAGGATTATGGAACTCAGAAGAGCAGAATGGGAGAGGTAGAAATATTTCCTCTTTGATTTGAACTACACATATAGAGATAATTAATATTTACCAAATGAAATCAATTTACATCAGGAAAGTTTTAGTACCAGTTGAAGTTTACACTTTCTCATGAAGATTATGATGATCAAATATATTAGATATGAAGTTTCTATATAAATCATAAAATGCTACACTCATGCTATTGACAGTATTTCTATAACAAAATACATAGCAAACCTCTCATTCCAGAGAGGGCTACAAATGAGGTCACCAGGATAAAGAAATGAATATTACCTTCTGGTCCACTTCCAAATTCTATGGGAATAGTAGAGTCAGGCCAAGAGCTGGCTGTGATCCAAAGCAGACACTTGTTAAGTGGACAAATAGAACAGTGAACAATGGTAAATGAGAACTCTGTAAAGAAAAATTCCTCAAGAAATTTTGGAAGGAATGAATTCCCATGTATGCCTAATACTTAGAAACTTTTATTGGAACTATGATATATGTGTTTCCTACTTTGTGCACTCTAGGACTTTAAGAAGGGAAACAAGGAGGCAAAAATAAAGAACTGAAGAAGATTCAGAAAAGCCAAAACATATAATATTTTCCCTTCAGTAACAATCTCAAGCATAAAAAGATGCACTATGCATGAGAATAATGTGCATTTCTATCACCATTGGAAAGCTAGCAAAGTAAGGCTTGGCAAGACGAAAGGACTAATATAAGGCCACTTGTTCAATGGTAATGAGGCAATAGTTCAGAATATGCTTGAAATATATCAAATCCCTGATATTTTTTAAAAAAAAAAAACCTCCTACAGAACGATAAGATAAAAAGACTGAAAAAAAAACATCAAACAACCGCATAATATTCAACATTTTTGCATTCTACTGATACAATGGATACTGTGAAAAGGAGGTAAGACTAATGTTAAAACTTAAAACACAAGTTCATCTATCTCTGATCATTTAATGTTCAAAGAGATCAAAATCCTTTTCATTACATTAGATTCATATGTAACCACTATGAAATACTCTAAAACAATTACACAAAAGGTGTACAAAAAATTGAAATGCAGATGAAAAGTAAAGAGAAATAAGCTAGAAAAAAAGACTACTTTTATAAATAATGAATTAAGGCTCAGCTAGGTTAAGAGACTTGCTCACAGTCAGAGAACCCATCAGTTCCAGACTCAAGATGAGACTTGAAATCCCTAAATCGGTAGTCCACAGACGCGTTCCTTTGCAAGGCAGCCAGAAACAAGGGCAGGCAAGCAACAGAAGCACTCCTTCCAGAACATTCTCACATTTGAGTGTGATCAAAAGTGAGCCACAGGGCAGGCAGGGAACAGGCAGAGTCGGTTCATACCAAAAACGGGGTGCCGGTCACCGTGATAAGATCTGAGTCTTTCTGAGACCCATGGCTTCCTGTTGGGTGGGAGAATGCGAACTGGGTCTCTTCCTCGTGCCCAAAGAAGTCCGATTCGGGGTGCACGTTCCAATCGGCTTTGGCTGGGGTCAGTAGCTCGGAGACACTGTTTTCACAAAGGGTGCTGGAGGGAGTCAGAGCTTCCGTGTCCACGGTTAACTTATTGCTGGGTGTCAAAGCCTGGGGCTCCAGGCTTGAGTTTTTCAGAGCCAAGGAGCCAAAGAGCCCCACGTTCCCAGCGGAGACATCGTCCATGTCCAAGGGGCTGTGCTGATAACCAGCCGCTGAGGTTCCGAAGAAGAGAGAGGTGTCCAGACTCTGGGGAAGGTCACTGGGGGCCCCCCTCAGGGCCCGGGGGTCCACCGCTTGCCCTAAGGAATGGTTGCTACTACTACTATCGGCAGGGAGACTTCCTGCGAGGCTCGAGTTCACGGAGGCCACATCAATAGTCAAGATGCCAGAGTTGACCAAGGCCGTGTCCAGCACCGCAGCAGAACTGTGGCCAGGCACGTCCGAGAACAGAGACACGAGCTCGGCACCACTGAGATCGTTGTTCTGCCCCTGGCTGGTGAGTTCGCTGCTGGGTGTGAGGGAGTTGGCAGCTTCTAGCTGGGCCAAGAGGTCCTGGCTGAGGTTGTGCCTTTTGGTCATGTGGGTCTTCATGCTGTGCTTGGATGCGAAGAGTTTGTTACAGGTGGGGACCGGGCAACGGCTTTTCCACGCACCCACGTCCTGCAAGTGCTTCTTGGAGTGGATGTAGAGGCTGCTGCGAGCAGAGAACCTGGCACAGCAGCCTTCCACGGGGCACACGAAAGGCTTCGTGCCCAGGTGGGTTATGCTGTGGCCTTTCAGGTGCTCCGCCCTGGTGAAGGACTTCCCACAGCCCTCTACTGGGCAGGTGAACCTGCGGTCGTCTTCGTGCTTCCTCTTGTGTCTTAAGAGTTTGGACATGCTGGTGAAGTTCCAGCCACAGCCATCGAAGTCACAGAGGAAAGGTCTCTCGCCAGTGTGGCTCCGCAGGTGGATCTTGAGCCTGCAAGCCTTGTCGTACTGCTTGCTGCAGCCAGGGAAAGAGCAGGCAAAGAGTTCCTGTTCCCTGAAATGGGCGCGGTTATGAGAAAACAGGGCACTCACAGTAATGAACGTCTTCTTGCAGCCAGAAAACGCACACTGGTAAGGCCTCTCGGGCTCGAAGTGGCTGCGCTGGTGGGTGCTGAGCTTGGCCTGCGTGGGGAAGCTCTCCTCGCACACCTCGCACTTGAAGGAGTTCTCCTGCTCGTGCCCCTTCATGTGCGCCTTGAGGTTGTACACGGTGGTGAAGCTCTTGCCGCAGCCCTCCACCGGGCAGCCGAATGGCCGCAGTTTGTCGTGCGACTGCAGGTGTCTCTTGAGCTTGTAAGACGTGGTGAAGGTCCAGCCGCAGCCGCTCAGGGGGCACTTGAAGGGCCGCTGGCCCTGGCTACTGCTGTGCGTCAGCAGGTGCACCTTCAGCTGGTGCTTCTTGGCGAAGGTCTGTCCGCACTGCGCCTCCGGGCACAGGTACAGCACCACGCCCGGGCCCGGGACCAGAGGCCCGCGGGGACTCTGGGCGGCGGCCGGGGCCTCGGCCTCCTCCTCCGGAGGCGCCGGGCCGGCCGCGGGTTCCGCCGGCTCCGCCAGCAGGAAGTCCGGTGGCAGCTCGGGGCAGTCGCCCAGCTGCGCCGCGCCGGCGGCAGCGGCGGCGGCGGCGGCGGCGGCGGCGGCGGGCGGAAACCCGGGGGCCTGCGGGGCGATGAGCGCCCCGGGCTGCGGCTGCGGCTGCGGCTGCGGCTGGGGGAACGGCGCGACCCCCGGCTCCCAGGCGGGCAGCGGGGGCGTGGTCAGGGTGAGGACGCCGTTCTCAAAGCGCAGCAGCAAGTCCTGGTTGTGGATAGTGATGGTGCCCGCGAAGGCCGCCGCTGCTGCCGCCGCTGCTGCCGCCGCCGCCGCCGGACCGGCCGCGGGAAGGGGGGACGCAACCGGGACCGCCGACAGACAGCAGGGGCCCGGCTCGGGCCTGCCGGCTGGGTTCACGCCGCTCTGGCGCCGCTCGGGCCCCGGGCCTGCCTCGGCCTCCTCCCTCCACAAGGGCCCTCCGGCCTGCTCCGTGCCCACTGTTTCTACATCGCCACCCACCGGGTCAAGCAGCAACAGGAAGAAGTCGTCGCCGCCGCTGCCGCCGCCGCCGCCGCCGCCGCCTCCTCCTCCTGCTCCTGCTCCTCCGCTACCGCTGCTGCTGCTGCTGCCGCCGCTGCCGCCACCTCCGCCGCTGCCGCCACCTCCGCCTCTGCCGCCGCCGCTGCCGCCGCCGCCTCTGCCGCTGCCGCTGCCACTCTGGTGATCCGGCCTCGGCGCCAACCGGTTCAGGCTCGGGCCCAGGCCCCGTGAGGCCCTCTGGGCCTCTGCGCTCCGCGGCCCCGGCCCGCCATCTTGGGCCCCCCGGAGCAGTAGGAGGCGGCGCGTGGGGGCCTGACAAGGCAGAGAGTCCGGGGCTCGGTGGGCCCCGCCGCCACCCGCGGGGCAGCCGCCGCCGCCGCCGCCGCCGCCGCCGCCGCCGCCGCCGCCGCCGCCGCCGCCGCCGCCGCCCTGTGGTGTCCCGCCCGGGAGCAGCCTCGGGATTTCCATCTCGGCGTCGGTGAGGCTCGGCTGGAACCAGAGCCGAGGCGGAGGCGCGACCCCGCCCCCTGCCGCGGGCCCGAACACGTTCCTGAAAGGAAAAAAAGTGCAATGCGCAGAAACTGGCCCTATCAGATATTAAAACGTATTTAACGCCACAGTGATTTAAATATTCTGGGACCGTGTCTCTGGAACACGAGACACAGCCCAGGGGCAGAGTCTCAGGCGAGTAAATAACTTCCACAGAGTGTCTTACAAAGTAATCAAGGTCTTCCCAAGTCAAGGCAGAATGACAGTTCATCCAGAATGCTGCTGAGGCACCTAGCCACCTAGCCAATGAAAACAACTCCAATCCCTACCTCACCCTGTGTATCAAATAAGCCTATCGCGGCCTCTCCTTGAACTGAGCTTGTTCCCGGGCTCTTTGCAGGCTGTTGGAAATTGTTTACTGTTGGGTGGAGGAGAAAACTTCAGACAGAATGAACTTAGGTGGCCCACATTCAATACACTACCTTGACACTACCTTTTCTGGTGGAGATGCCCGCTACTCACACTCCCTACACACACACACACACACACACACACACACAGGCACACAGCAAGCCCGCGAATCACACACACAGCATGCCAGCTATACACACACACACACACATACACACAGAGACACACACACACACAGACACACACACACACAAGCCTGTGAGCTCCCTGTAAATTTTTTTTGGATATTTTCTTATTTACACTTCAAATGTTATCCCCTTTCCCTGTTCTCTACCCCACAAACCCCCGTCCCATCCCTCACCCCCTTCCTCTATAAGGGTGCTCCCCCATCCACCACACTCCCACCTCCCCACCATCCCATTCCTGCACACTGGGGCATAATCAATCCTTCAAGTGACCAAGGGTCTCTCCTTCCATTGATGCCCTACAAGGCCATCCTCTGCTACATATGCAGGTGGAGCCATGGGTCCCTCCACATCTACTCCTTCCTTGGTTGGTCGTTTAGTCCCCTCCCAGTAACTTCTAATACTCAGCTTTGGTTACCATGAGCCAGGGCCTGGGTAAACATCTTTCACATGGCTAGGGTTTTGACCTCCTGGTGCAGGACGCAAAATAAGAAATGGGGGCCACATATACAGTTACCAAACCCAGACTCTATTGTCAATGCCAACAAGTGCTTGCTGACAGGAGCCTGATATAGCTGTCTCCTGAGAGGCTCTGCAAGTGCCTGATAAATACAGAGGGGGACGCTCTCAGTCAACCAATGGACTGATCTCAGGCTCCCCAATGGAGGATCTAGAGAAAGGACCCAAGGAGCTGAAGAGGTTTGCAGCCCCATAGGAGGAACAACAATATGAACCAACCAGTAGGCCCAGAGCTCCCAGGGACTAAACCACCAACCACGGAGTACACCTGGAGGGACCCATGGCTCCAGCTGCATATGTAGCAGAGGATGGCCTTGTTGGACATCAAAGGGAGGAGAGGCCCTTGGTCCTGAGAAGGCTCAATACCCCAGTATAGGGGAACTCAAGGACAGGGAAGCAGGAGTGGGTGGGTTGGTGAGCAGGGGGAGAGGAGGATGGGATAGGGGGGTTTCAGAGGGGAAATGAGGAAAGGGGATAACATTTGAAATGTAAAGCAAATATCTAATAAAAAGATAAGTACAATTAAAAAAACAGAAATGGAAACCAAAGCAGATTGGCACTCTTTAGCCTACGAGTATAAAACCTGGCAACTGAAGCCATTGATAATGAAATCTGGAAAATCCAGCCTGCTTCTCAGTTTTCCATACACAGTGCTGTAGGGTACGCATCCCTAAACAACACAGTATACAGGGAGCTATGCAGTTGAAACCATACTGCAAGTTTCTTCATCTGGCTTCCTTCTTCCAGAATGTATATTAAGTATCAGATCCATTCAACTTGCTTACTGTGTATGGGCTGCAGAGCATAAATCCTCACCAGGTTTGAGTAGCATTCAGGCATAAGTATACAGAATGGTGGGGAATAGCGTGCCATTCTACAGTAAATGGGCAGTGGAGTTCTCCAGCTTTGTTTGGTGGTGGTGATGTTTGAGGTGGTGATGCTGGGTCATGGGTTTTCTGGTTTGTTTGGGTTTTGGGCATTTTTGCTTTTTTTTTTTCTGCTATGATGTCGTGACATTTTTGTATCTTAATCATGGAAGACACATGTAAAAGTCTGTCTGGAACATATCTCCAATAATAGGATCGCTGGCCAATCTGTGCCTTATGCATATCTGCAGCTTTACAAGACAATGATCACTTGGGCTGTTACACTTTGTGCATATGTGTGGGGGGTGCTGTTGTCTTTGACAGGCTGTCACTCTGTTGCTCCGGCTGGCCCAACTTGTCTTCTGTGCCATCTTCAATCGCACCTGCAACACAGAGGAATCCTGTTGCCTCATGTACCATAAACGTCAAAATATGTCTCTTCTTTTCGATCTGCAGGTAGTCAACACTCAGGGTTCTATTGCTACAGTCTCATGCTTATGATTCTTTTAGCTTTTCTCTTCTGTACAAGGCTCGGTACCAATTGGACTCCTTTAAGCAGCTTAGGGTCCATTGCCCATTTCGTGATTGCTCGTTTAAGTAGTTATAAATTTATGTGCAAGTCCCTGTATGGGCACACTATAGGCCCCTATATCCTGGCCTTGTTGCTTGAATTTGAACTTGTTGTGTAGCGCATTGTGTGGACAGGAAAAGATCTTGGTAATTGTACAGTCAGGTGTTTCAAAAAAAGTTCCTCGTGCATGGGTCATTCCTGTTTAAATATACACAAATTAAGAAATAGTTGGTGGACTAAACACAGGATCCAGAGAGAGAAAATAGAGATCTTGAGGAAGGCTGGGCAGGTGATTGTTGGCACCCATGACCTGAAAGCAGAAAGAATAGTACTGGGGAGAAAGGACATAAGGGTGGAGGCTGGGGCGGTAAAGCAGTAGGCCCATGGAGGGTAACAGGAGTTGGGAGGAACTACAGAAGCAAGTTATGCATGAAAGAGCCATCATTGAATCGAAGACCTTGGGGGTTCATTTAAAAGGTAAACACAAACAAAAAGTAGAAGCAGTGTCTGGGGCTAGAGCCAAGAGCTCTGTGGAGTCCCAAGCATCCACACTCCCCTGGGTTGGATCCCTAGGAGAAGGAAGACAGAAGGGAGGACTGAAATGCACCAAATTAATCTCTGCAAAGTCCTCTAAGATCTAAATGCTTTAGGCCTCTCACAACTAGGCCTTTATTTAATTGAAGTGTGTGCAAGATATCCAGTAAGGTTCTCTTCACATGCATATATACTTCCCTCAGCAAACCTCACGTGCAAAAGTCCAGTCTTCACCACTTGGCTTATATTACCATCTGTAGCACAAATCTAGTATCTTCATATGTGTGGACTGAGGGTTTCTATGCTCTCTATTACATGCCATGATAGTTTATTTATCTCTTTGAACCAGAGCACTACTAAGCCCTAACTGTCATGATTCCTACACAATAATAGTGTCAAACTTGATACTCGATAATGGTGACAACCATGATATCAAAGGCTCTTGGCTATTTGGGTCTCCTTTCAATCCAGTTCATCCTAAGATGGGATGAAAGAAAAAGCTCCTTTATGATTCTCATTAGGATTTTTTAAATTGAATTTTATTGTTACACTTATTCACTTTACACCCGCACACTGCCCCCTCAACAATCCTTCCCCAATCTCCCCCCCCACTTCACCTATAAGTGGGTGGCATCACACCGGGTATTTCCCCCCTCCCCTGGGATTTCAAGTCTCTATGAGGCTAGGCTCTTCTGCTCTGACTTAGGCAAGACAGGGCAATACAGCTAGGAGAACATACACTATGTACAGACTACAGATTTTGGAGTATCCCCAGATTCAGTTGTTCTGGACCCTCAAGAAGGCCAAGCTGCACATCTGTTTCATATGAATGGGGAGGCCTAGGTCCAGCCCATATATGTTCTTTGGTTGGTGGTTCAGAATCTGAGAGCCCCAAAGGTCCAGGTTAGTTGACTCTGATGGTCTTCCTGTGGTTTATGATATTCCTTTTCAGGCTTGAAGGATCGGTTCATCCTTAATGCCTGACTGTCCTCTTAATGAGACCTCTTGCATTAAAGAATAGCATTGTGGGAAAAAAGAGAATAGCCTTGTGTATAAAGCTCTAAAACATGTTTAAAGCTGTTTTCTATAATTACTTTTTGAAAATATCCTACATATACACAATATATCTTGAAAATATCTACCCTCAATGCTTCCTGCCACTCCCTGGGAGCAGCTCTCACAGGCACATATCCCCTACCACCTGCATGTCCTCTTCTGGTTTTCTTTAAAATATAGTATACTAGTACTGTTAATATTGCGCAGATATGCAAGGGTATGCAACAACTACTTGAACCTGGGCAGTCTACGATAAACCACAGGCCTGCAGAAAAATGACTCCCTCTCCTAACATCCATCATCTACCTCCTGTGCCTCTTCCCCAATCCTTGATGGGATTGTGTCTGGCTTGATTGTCCATAGAATTTTAATTAAGCATTTTATTACTTTACAATTCAAATGACATCCCTCTTCCCACTTTTCCATCCACAAGCCCCCCTCATCCCATCCCTGGTCCCCTTTGCCTCTATGAAGGAGCTCCTCCACCCACTCACCCACTCCCGCCTCCCTGCTCAAGCATCCCCTTACACTTGGCCATCAGTCCTCAAAGGACCAAGGTCCTCCCCTCCCCCTCGATGGCGGATAAGGCCATCCTCTGCTACAAATGTAGCAGGAGCCATGGGTCCCTGCATCTATACACTTGGGTTGGTGGTTTAGTCCCTGGGAGTTCTGGGTGTCTGGTTACTTGATACTTTTTATCCTATGGGGTTGCAAACCCCTTCAGTTCCTCAGTCCTTCCCCTAGCTCTTCCACTGGGGTCCCCAGACTCAGTTTGATGATTGGCTTTGAGTATCTGCATCTCTCTTAGTCAGGTGCTGGCAGAACCTCTCAGGGGACAGCCATACCAGCAAGCACTTCTTGGCATCAGTAATAGTGTCAGGGTTTGGTGTCTGCAGATGAGATGGATCCCTAGGTAAGGTGATCTCTGGATGGCCTTTCCTTCAGTCTCTGCTCCACTGTTTGTACCTGCCTTTCATTTAGGCAGGAACAATTATAGGTTAAAATGATTGAGATGGGCGGATGGCCTCATCCATCAACTGGCGGCCGTGCCCGTCTACTGGAGGTTGTCTCTACAGGTTCTATCTCCCCTTTGTTGAGTACTTCAGCTAATGTCATCTGCATTGGGTCCTAGGAACCTCTCTGTTCCCTGGCATCTGGAACATTTTAGTGGTTACCTCCAGTTAACCATCCCCCATGGATACATATTTTTATTCAATTTCCTGACCCTTTTTACTTCTCACCTGTCCCTTCCTATACCTGATCCTGCCCCCTTTTGTCCTCTCCCTCCTCTCTCCCTCGTGCTGAGGCAAGACCTGTGGAGGATACCTGATGTTTGCAGAGAGTATGAATACTACTGAATGGACAGTGATGGAGGCAGAGCTAGGCTCATTCATAGAGCTAGCTGTACAAACCAGCGGGTCTCCAGTCTCAGCTGATCTTCACATCTCAGAGAGAGGCACAGCTGAGAATTGCTCCTGGCGTTCCTGTTTCTTCTGCTGTTGACTCCTCTGGAGGCCAAGGCCTGGCTGGCTGCTAGGTCGTGCCAATCCTGCTGGTTCTTGTCTGCTGTGAGAACTATGCTGAACTGGACTGCTGGTGTGCCTGTGAAATGTTTGCGAGTGAGTCTAGCTGTCACTGTGGACCGGTGAGCTGAACTGTCAATGTCCAGACAACACAGACAGGAGTTATTCCATAGAACCATTTCTAAACAGGCCGACTTCCCCGTATCCTTTCTTTGTGATGACCTCTGGTGGGTGGTGGGTTAAAAGGGAGGTTAAAATGTTTAAGAACCATCATTACAATTGGGGATTGGAAAGGACATACACGGGCCAGTCCGTGGTTCCCAGTACAGGTGTAGCAGCTGCCTGCCTTATCTGGCATCTGTGGGAGGGGAGGTGCTTGGTCCTTTGGAGGCTAGATGGCCCAGAGATGGTGGATGTTCAGAGGGGTGAGGTGGGAGTGCGTGGGTGGGTGTGCGATGGCATGGGAGGTTCGAGGAGAGATGGCCTGGAAGGGGACAACGTTTAAAATGTAAATAAATAAAATAATAAAAAAATCAGGGTTTGAAAAAATTAAAATTACACATTTTCTCAAGTGGATTTCGTCCTCTCAGATGACTCTAGACTGTGTCTGCTTGACACAAAATTGGCCCCTTGTCAATCCATACTCAAAGGCAACACTGATCAGATGGACATAACCTCTGGGGCTTTTCTAAGCCCACCCCAGATCTCAAATTAGGACACGGAAGACTCCTTAAGGCCTTCTGTTAGGCTTGCTGCCCAACTAGCTCTTAACACATATTAACCCATTTCTACTAATCTATGTTCTGCCACATGGTTGATTACCTCTCCTCAGTGTCATATGTCTGTCTTCCTTCAGGTCTTGGTGTCGAATTTTCCCGCACTTGGCTCTTTCCCAGATTTACTTGCTCCCTTTCTCTGCCAGAGCCCTGGCTATTCTCTCCTGATTTGCTATTGGCCTGCAGACCTTTAGTGACAACTGTATGCTTTTAAACAGTGCACACGAGATTATCCCTACAGACATAACATTTGCTTTCTTGTTCTTCCCCAAGATCACAGAATAGCATCACCACCACAATAGAAAACACTCCAGCATTTAAAACTCCCACAGTGTTTAAACATCCAAACACATAGCCTCTCTAAAATAATCAAAGCCTCTAAAACTCCAGTCTCTCCATACATCAAAGTATGTGATCCCCTGAGGAGTCACTACAGAGATAAAGACTTTCTTTTCCCAGGAGGGAAGAACCAGGGCAAAGTCACAATCTTCATAAAGCAAACCCCAACCTAGGAGAGCTCAGTATCAGAGCCCCCAGATTCCCTCAGGAGCCACAGGGTTCCTCCCGGGCGCCCCTCAGCACACACAGCTCATCTCACAGGCTCAGGCTGGCTCCATGCCTGTTGCTGTCCTTGGCAGTCATCACATGGCGCTGGCTTTTCCAAAATGATGGCTTTTCCTGATGCAACTGGGCTGCTTTGTCTTCAGGGTGCCAGACCTTAGTTCTGGGCATGACACATTCCACTGTTGGGCTACACCGTCCAGTGGCCGCTTCTGGCCTCCTGCAACACCAAGGCTCAGATGCTCTTCATGACCTTTCATCCCTTCAAAACCCAGGACCATATGGCAGACCCTTAAGCCTGACCAAGATTAGCTGCCAGCACGAGGTTACAGCCTTGGACACCTCCTGAAAACAGTTTCCACATGTTGACCAGAGGAAATACTTCCCCATAAGATTTCAGCTCAGTGCTGTTGGTCTCTTCTTGATCATAGCAGATACCACAGCCTCAACTGACCAGAACACCAGATTCTTAATTGAAAATGACAAGAGCCCAGAGAGATGCTCTAGGGAACACACAAACTTCCCTCAGAAATGTCTTGATCAGGCTGCCATTGTCTACAGTCCTCTCACGAGTCTTTATGCTTCCAAGATCCTTCACAATGTCCCCCTGAACCCTCGTGACATCTTTAATCCAAAGTTCCAAATTCCCTCCAAAAACTTCTCAGAAACAGCATGGTCAGGAATTTGTCAGTGATATCCTACTCTATGACCTTGGGACCAATTTCTGTCTTGGTTGTGGGTACTAGAGCTCTGACAAAGCACCACGAGGAAAAGCAACTTGTCAAGGAAACGTCGTGTTTGACTTTTGAAGTGTTAATTTAAGAGTTCTTTGCAAAGTTGGTTGGGTGATGTTTTGCTGGGAATCTGTAGAGAGAAAAGCACCAGAAAACTTCTCTTGGTGTGAGGCGTCTTATTGCCACTTAGGGGTGCGAAACAGTTACTTTCCAAAGTTACTACTTCCAAAACTAGGCAGGACTCAGGCCGAATGGCAGAGTGATGTCAGCTGAGAAAGACTCACATGCCGAGGCAAGACATGTGGTGAGGACAGGACCTTGCTGGGGAGGTGGTGTTTGGAGGGATGCAAATGGGACTCCATGGACAGTGATGGACGCTGAGCTTGGCCTGCTGGTAGAGCTAGCTGTGCAATGCTTGTTGGTCTCGTGTCTTCCTGATCTTCGCTTCACTGAGAGAGGCACAGCCGAGAACTTCTCCTGGTGTGCCTGGCAGTCGGATTCCCTCCTGCCAAAGCTCACCAAGGCTGAGTTCTCTCCTAGGTAATGCCACGGTTACCAAAGCTCATCCTTGTTTGCTAACCTGATCCTAGCGAGCCGGACTGCTGACATATCCATTAAGTGTTTGCAAATGGAATGAGCTGCCTCTGCTGACTCCTGTGAACTGAACTGCACATTTCCTGACAACACAGATAAGCTGTGCACCAGGAACCATTTCTAAACAGGTCCACGTCCCTTGTATCCTTTCTTTTGTACTACCCTCGATGAGTGGTAGGCTAAAAAAAAAAAGGTCAAAGCATTTAAGAACCTTCATTAAAAATAAGGCTTGAAAAAATTCAAGTTACAGGCTTTCTGAGTTCTTTATCACACTACATAACGCAGTGGAGTCAGGGCAGGAACACAAACACACTAGGAACCTTGAGGCACTTTGGAATGCAGAGGCCATGGAGGAGTGCTTATTCCATCTGCTGTGCTCTGCCTGATTTCTTATAGACCCCAGGACCACCAGCCCAGGTTTAGTACCACCCACAATGGACTGGGCCTTCCCACATTCATCACTAATTAAGAAAATGCCCTGTGGGCTTGCTTCTAGCCCTGTCTCCTGGAGTCATTTCCTCAATTAAGGTTTCTTCCACTGAGATGACTCAAGCTTGTATCAAGTTCACACAAAACTAGGCAGCACAGAGCTGTCCACTTCTTGGACCTGGTGTGTCCCTGCAGGCAAGGCTTGGGGTTTCAAAATTCTCAGTGTGCTCTCTGCTTCCTGCACTCTGAGCTGTTTCTGCTGCTCTAACTCTGCTCCACCATCAGGAAATCCAACAATCTGGGGGCTTGAGCCAAATTAAACTCTGTCTTTGCTAAGTTGCTGTGGGGCCGTGGTATCTTATCACAGAAAGAGAAAGTAACAGGTTTGTACCCCTAAGGGATTCAGAGAAACTCTTTCTTTGAATATAAGAGATGTCCTTTTTAGTGACAGGGTAGGGGTAGAGTGGGGTTGTGGATGTCTAAGTATCTATGGACTGAGAGAGAGAGCCAGAATGGGAAGTGTTCGGGCCAAATTGAGGTCACAGAAAAATGAAGAAAGGAAAGAGATGCCCAAGACAGGGATGAACCAGTTCCTCTGGCTGACCTTGAAGCTCACCCACCCATTCCATACTCCTGTCCTTTAACAGACTGGGACGGAACTGAATGATGTAAATTTACCCCAAAGCAGTTTCCTTTATTTCCCCATCTGTTCTGTTCTTGTTCTCTCTCTCTCTCTCTCTCCCTCTCTCTCTCTCTCTCTCTCTCTCTCTCTCTCTCTCTCTCTCTCTCTCTCTCTCTCCCTCCCTCCCTCTCTCTCTCTCTCTCTCTCTCTCTCTCTCTCTCTCTCTCTCTCTCTCTCTCTCTCTCTCCCCCACCCTCCTCTCCTGTCCTCTCCTCTCCCCCATCCCTCTGTGGGATTCTCACTTCTTTTCCTCTTTACCCAATTCCCTCACACTACCTGGGTGACCTTGGATCAGATTTTTGGAAAGGGAGGAAAACCAACAGCTAGTTGGTGTGGACACACAACATGCTCCAAGGCTGCTGCTCTGATAAGAGGGTTAAAGTGCCACACAAAGCTATCAAGGCTTTTAAATTGGCTTCATTGTTTTAAGATGTTTGTATCTAGGCGACTGACATTCCAGCCAACATGGAGGGCACAGATCTGTCTGGTCATGGTGTACAAAATGCTTGACTGGGACCACATGGTGCCAAGATACTGTTCTCCTTCAAGTTCTCCATTTGCTCCCAGAGCAACAGCTCCAGTTGTGGGCAGGAGGCACACCTCCCCATTGCTGCCCCCATCATTCCTGTTCTTTCCCAGTGACAGGCTGTGCCTTATGAGGTAAAGGGGCATCACAAGAAGAGCCTGATGACATCCTGTAGCAGGCACACTTAAAATCTTTGTGGCAGGATGGACTCATTTTTCTTGAAATGTGACCCTAAAATTACTTCCTGCTTCTTGGATTTATTATTATTGTCTAAAAGTCTGGGCTACCCCGGTACTATCTCCTCCTAAATCCAAGTTACCTTACCTCAAGTGTCATTCTGAAGGAAAGGAGTGACTGTCCATATGTACCCTCTCAGATACGGGAATCCCACTGGGTTTTGAGTCCAGATGGAGAAGGAGGACCTTTTTATTTTCTGTTGAACTGAGCTCACTATAATCGAAAAGTATCCATGTAGTCTATCATTGACATCGTGGTAGGTGAGCTCATCAAGTTGAGGGCAACTGAGTGGCTTGGCTGGATCTTGGTTGGTGTTGTCTTCAAGATGGAGACTGCAGAGGCAATGAGAGCATACCAGTTAGTGACATCATGAAGACAGTTGTGGTCATGTGATTTCATTGCTCTGGGGATTAATTTGACCATGTGGTGTGTTCCACAGAGATGGCACCTATAAAACTTCCAAGTGCCACTGATCCCTCAGGGGATCACCACAGCCCCCGCCCCCCACCACCACTAAGGAAGGAACACCAGACTTCCTTGGAAGCTTGAGTAGTTGTTTGCTTTGAGTTTTATAGGCTTGATTTGTTTTTAATTTTGATTCATTGTTTGAGATGATACAGTTACCAGGTTTCTAGAGAGGTTTTTCCAGCACTAGCCAGGTATCAACTGCAGATGACACTTAGGAACTGCTAAACTTGGAAAGCTCGTGTGAATTTGTAGTAGGCCATGGATAATGTGGGAAGGCACATTCCAAACACAACACAAAGAACAGATTTCCAGGCGCCGGACAAGCTGGAGGCAAGAGGCCTATTCGCCTCACTTGGAATGGAGGCTGGATGCACTCTATACTGGATCCTGAGGCCTGCTCTTTTGCCCTGGCATCTCCACATCTCCAAGCCTATCTTTCTCTAGAGAAGAAAGAGTATTCTCTCCCTGCTTGGAACTCTTGTCATGTTGCCTCTCCTCTCTCCTCTCCTCTCCCCCTCCCCTCCCTCTATCCTCCCTCTCCTTCCCTCTCCCCTCCTTCTCCCTCCTTTTCCCCTCCCCCCTCCCCTTCCCCTCTCCTCCCTCTCCCCCTCCCCTCCCCCCTCTCTCTCTCTCCTGCTGCCCCACTAAGACCTGGATACTCTTCTTGTTTTCTCTTTTCTCTTACAATGACAGGCTGAGGAAAAGAACATTCGAATTTCATTCCTTGGTTAGATCTCTCAGAATGAAATCATAGAGTTCCATATCCTTTAGACGACGGGAACTTGATCTCAGCCTGTATGCATGACATCAGTTTATCCTTCACATGCCGCTTCCTGTTTTGGCCTGGAACATAGGTCACTCAAGCAGTGGGAAGTCAGAACCAGAAAACTGTCACCCAGAGCATCCCTTTAGGCCCATTCCCTGTCTCTACTAGGTAATAAATCAGCTCATCAGCCTTGTTAGAATTGAGTAGATACAGACCCCAGTTCTGTGGGGCTACATGAAGTCCCCAACAGGCATTTTTTTGAAGGGGGGGGGTCAGATCTGTTGGGTAATGATTTTAGAGTTTGCCCATGTAGCAAGGGCCTGGACAGATGCACTAAACTTGGCATCGTTGCACTCACAACCTGAGTGTTCCAAATCTGGTTCTTTCTGGACGTGAACACAAAGGCAGCACAAAGGTGCCATTGCTGTTCCTTGTCCCCAGCCTAATAATCTATGTCACTGTAGCAGAGGTCACATAGCTAGACCCAATGTCTGCTAGCTCCTGGTGATTCAATGTCTGTTTGTCCCTGGCCCTTGGGAGGACGCTGGTAAGCAGACAGCATGCTTCCAAGTTTCCTTCTAGGAGCCAGTTCTTTTTCTTTTTCTTTCTTTTTCTATTTTTTTTTGAGGCCTCGGCAACTCCCATACAACAAAAATCATCGCAAACAAGGCTGTGCCCACTTCTAAGGGGAAAAGAGTGAAGCAGTGACCTTTCTCTGTAGCATTAACATCCCGTTTCTCTTAAATTTGTTTGTTTTATTTTATTTTGTTTTTTACTGTCATGAGGTTTTGAAGTGCTCCTTGATTTATCTTTTTTTTTAATTGTTTAATTTTTATTTAATCTTTTTTTTACACTCCAGATTTTATTCCACTACTGGTAAACCCTCTGACTGTTCCACACCTCATACCTCCTCCTCACCTCCCTGTCTCCACGGAGATGTCCTCACCACCCAACACCCACGACACCAGACCTCTAAACTCCCTGGGGCCTCCAGTCTCTTGAAGGTTAGGTGCTTCTTCTCTGACTAAACCCAGATCTGGCAGTCCTCTGCTGTATATGTGTTGGGGGTCTGCTGTCAGCTGGTGTACTCTGCCTTGATGGTGGTCCAGTGTTTGGGAGATCTTGGGGGTCCAGGTTAGTTGAGACTACTGGTCCTCCTCCAGAGTTGCCCTCCTCCTCAGCTTCTTCCAGCTGTCCCCTGATTCAACTACAGGGTCAGCAGCTTCTGTCCGTTAACCACACCAAGGAGACTCGGCTTACGCAGGGTTTGGTTCCTGCCATTTACCGACTTTCCATCTTCTGTTGAACTAAGAATGATTTCCAGAGAGGAAGTCATTTGCTCTATTCTGTCTTTAGAAGGACTCCTCTTAGCGCCTCTCACTGGAGCCCCAAAACGCCACAGGGACTCAGGGTTTCAGCCTTCCATGGGGAAATTCCCCACTGTCTGTCAGTGGGGTCAGTATGGTAAACCTATCATAGTTATTTGCCCTTAGGGGAAGTCTGCAGAAATCCTGTTCAAGTCTCTCACGTCTGTGAACAATCTCACCCATATTCCTCTCTGGAGTACTTACTTCAATTTACCAGAATAACGCATGTGTGTTTAGGAGATTGATACCTGAGAGGACACACAACTCTTTAATCACAGCATGTCTCCCTCTCCATCCACCCTCTAGTCACTTGACTCTTTCTTCCATGACAGCCTCACTCCTTCACTTACACAGTCCTGGACCTAAGACAAGGGTCAGGCAGTGTCATCAGGTCTTGGACCTCATATGGTCCTTTCAGTTCCCTCTTCTCCTGACATTATCTGTGTGCTCTTGGTCAGAGCAGAGGGCAAGGCCTGGGGCAAACTTTTAGCAAGCCAGATGGTAACCTTTGTCATTAGAATGCTCTGACCCGTGACCTGCCGCTGCGTTGATTGCACCCGGAGCTATGGGTGGCCAAACTGGCCATCACAGGCATGCAGGCCTAAGGTCTCCATTGCAAAACCAGTTGACGAAGTCGGACATCTTTTCCTCAGCTTCTCCAAATTCTCTAAGGCAGGCCAGGCCAGGATGGAAACTTGGGTTCTTACCTCTATCTCTTCAGTGGAAAGGTTGGGCTTGGTCTCTCCTGTATATGGCAAACCAAAACGTAACCCCACCCCATACTCAACCCACCAAGATCTAACAAGATAGGAGACCTTGAATAAGGAGAATGGGATTGAGGAGGAGAATAAAATCCCTGTCAGTGGATGAGGTGGGAGGTTTTGGTAAGAGAATAATCTGAGCAGTTAGCTGGTTCCAGTACCGGACACATCCAGTGTTGTTTGCATTAGCGGCTCCTTACCTCTTCACTCTCTCAGCAGCAGGAGCCTACCCCTGAGTTTGACTTAAAGATCAGATTTTGCATGTACTTGTACTTCACGTCTGAGTCCAGCAGGCTACTGCTCATCAAAGTCGTAAGCAGGACCGTAAGTATGAGATGTTCACTGTTAACAGTGAAGAAAAAGTATATTATTTTTCCAGAAGTGGAAAAATATTTTGAGAATATGAGTCAGAATGTAAAAGTACACTTTAAGGTAAACAAATGGTTAAAACAGACGGCGTCAAGACTCTGAAGGATTATTCATTTTTAAAGGGAAGCTCAGTAAGAAGAGAAAAGTGGATAAACTAACTATACACCTAGGCTGGTGGAGAAGGGTGTGAGGCAGAAACACAACTCTCACCTCAAAGGTGACAAGAGCTATTTTTGTCTTCACCCAAATGCGAGTGATCATGGCCTTTGAACACAACTTCAGGTGACTTCAAGTTCCATGTTCCAACGTGGTGATAGACCCATAAAATTCTTATAATTCCAGAACCAAGAATAGTCATGAGTCAAGGCATTCTTCAAATACACTATTGAAGACATCATGTAGGTAGTTTACAGCAAAGTGGGGAATCTCTGATAAAGGCCTACGATGTTATCTGGTGATAACGGTAGCCCTTAGCATGGTGCAGGCCAGTGGTTTGCTAAGTTACAACATCTCCAAGTCACAAGGATGTGAGGTCAGTCACAGACTGAGCAGGCTCTATGTACCAAGGAGGCTAAAGTTAGCCTGAGCTGAAGTGTCATTGACCTGTGAACCCAAGATTCTCCAAGCACCCCGCAGTTTTGGAAATTCTAGTCAGTGTGGGTTATGCTGCTGTTCTTTCTCAGAAGCTTTGTTTTCAGGTGGAAACCAAGCATGAGAACAGCTCCACACCACATTCCTTCTGCTGGAGACAGCGTAAGGTTCCAAACTGATTCTCCAGATTTCCAAATAGGCCTCCATCCAGGGACTAAGTGAATGACCGAGCTGGGAGCAAAGCCTACAAGGCTGGTGGTGATATGGATGCAAATTCATGTAGGCAAACACTGAGGAGGGATCCAGGCAGAATGGCAGGCTGGAGTCGCTCAGGTGGCCCAGCAGGTAGAGATTTTGGCCACAAAGGCCTTAGCAGTACATGACAACCTCAGCTTGATCCTAGGGGACCCACACGGTTGAAGAAAGGAACAAACTGTCAGGTATTTTACTCTGACCTATACATGTGTACACTTACAAGCCCACACACATAAACAGAGCCATACACAATACAGATAGACAGACAGACAGACAGACAGACCAACAGACAGACATAGATGCAATACACTTTTGAAGGCAGCTGAATCCTCATGGGAGAAGAATATCCAACTGCAATTCTGAATGGAAGCACACAGTTCCTCAGAATTTGAACATTGAAATACTATGTGTGTGAAATGTGAACAGCTGGCACACTGAAGGTGGAACCCAGCACAATGTGAGCTGGGAAGGGGGGCGATGTTTGCAAGGTAAATAAATAGACAATTTTTAAGAAGAAGGTGACCCGTACTAAGTGCTAGACAGAATCATTGTGTTGGTGTCTATCATTTATTATTTTCTTTGAGAATTTCACTCATGAATCTTGTGTTTTCATGGTTTCTATCCCAAATGCCCCCCTAAACATTTGTGGTTGGCCTCTGTCTGCCTCTCAAGGACTCTAGAAGCTCTGGATAACTATCCACATACTTTTGATTGCTCAAAGTGAATCTGAGTGGCTAGAGGTGATGGGCACAGATCAGTGGCAAGCAAGGAGGTGAACAAAGTAACAAAATGTTTCAGTCCTGAAAGGCCAAGGACTGATAGGATAACTTCTGAATTCTACAGGCCCACACAAGGACCAAGGCCAGTGCTGCTCCAATTCGGCCATGAATGGGAAAGGAAGGAAAACTACCAGTCACAGTTTTTGAAAGTAATATGAGTCTGATAATCAAACTACTTGTGGAAAGGAACGCAATTTTGAGATAAATTTACCTCGTGAGTCTATACAAATACTAGTATTATACATACTACTATTATTACTACCAATAGTAATAATAACAATCATAATAAAAATAGTAATATTAACAATAATAAATTGTTGTCAATTGAAATAAATGATGCATTATAGATCAGATCCTACACTCATACCCAAACTGACTTCATTCCAGGCATTTAAGGATCCTTTTATAATATATAGATCAGTACATGTGAAACAGTGCATGTGGACTGAAGGTCCCCCTCCACTTTTTACCTAGAGCAATTCCATCTTGCATCAGGTCAGTATTTTGCTGCTCTATATGCCAGACAGGAGCAAAACAAGCAGGATCTCCAAAGACAGAGAGATGGAGATATACACACAGACATACACACAGAAAGACAGAGACAAAGACAAAGAGACAGAGATACACACCTAAAACAAAGAGACACAGACACACACAGAGAGAGAAAGAGAAAGAGACAAAGAGACAGAGAATCAAATAGACAGAGAGAGAGAGAGAGAGAGAGAGAGAGGGGCACAGAGACACACATATAGAGACAGAAGCCGAGACATAGATATACACACAGACATACACAGAGAGAGACAGAGATACATACGCAGACACAGAGAGAGAAACAGACAGACAGAAATGGAGATATACACATAGACACACACAGAAAGACAGGGACAGAGAGACAGTGAAACACACAGACACAGTGACAAACAGAGACAGAGATGAAAACACAGACACAGAGTGAGAAAGAGAGTTGGAGACATACACACAGACACACACTGAGAAACAGAGACACAGAAACAGAGATACCCACAGACACAGAGAAGGAAACAGAGAGGCAGAGATGCATACACAGACACAGAGAGTGACAGAGACAGAGAGATGGAGATACACACACACACACACACACACACACACAGAAAGACAGAGACAAAGACAAAGAGACAGAGATACATACCTAGACTGAGAGAAGGAGAGAGAGAGACAGACAGACAGACAGACAGACAGAGGCAGGGACAGAGAGAGATATACACACAGACACAGACAGAGACAGGGACAGAGAAAGAGATACACACAGACACAGAGAGGGAGAAACAGAGGCAGAGATGCATACACAGACATAGAGAGAGACAGAGACAAAAAGATGGCAATACACACATAGACACACACACACACAGAAAGACAAAGAGAGACGGGTATATACACAGAGACGCAAAGAGGGAGACAGAGATACACACATAGACACAGAAAGAATCAGAGAGGTGGAGATATACAAACAGACACACAGAGAGAAACAGAGACAGGGAAATAGAGATACACACAGACACAGAGAGAGAGAGAGAGAGACAGAGATACAAACACAGACCCCAGAAATTAACAGAGACAGGGAGATGGAGATATACACACAGACACACACACACAGAAAGACAGAGACAGAGAGATGGCGATATACATAGAGACCCAAAGAGAGAGACAGAGATACACACATAGACACAGAAGGAGTCTGAGAGGTGGAGATATACACACAGACACAGAGAGAGACAGGGAAAGAGAGAGAGATGCACTCAGACCGAGAGAGGGAGAAACAGAGAGGCAGAGATACATATACACACACAGAGAGTGACAGAGTGATAGAGATAAATACACCGACACACAAAGAAACAGAGACAGAGACAGAGAGAGATACACACAGAGATATGTACAGAGAGAAAGAGAGACAGAGATACATACAGTCACAGAGAGAGAGAAACAGAGAGGCAGGGATACATACACAAACATAGAATCAGACAGAGACAGAGAGATGGAGATGTACACACAGACTAACACAGAAAGACAGAGACAGAGAGACGGTGATACACACAAACACAGAGAGAGAGAACAGAGGCAGAGGTGTGTACACAGACACAGAGAGATACAGAGACAGAAAGAAGGGGATATACACAGAGACACGAAGAGAGAGACAGAGACAGAGAGACAGAGATACACACATAGACACAGAAAGAGTCAGAGAGGTGGAGTTATACACACAGACACAGAAAGAGATACATAGAGACAGATACACACAGACACAGAGAGGGAGAAACACAGAGGCAGAGATACATGCACATACACACAGAGAGACAGAGTGATGGAGATAAACACAAAGACACACACGGAGACAGAGAGACAGAGATACACACAGAGTTATGGACAGAGAGACAGAGAGTTAGAGATACACTCAGACAAATGGAGAGATAAACTTAGAGGCAGAGATACATACACAGACACAGAGAGATGGAAATATTCACACAGACACACACAGAGAGAAAGAAACAGAGTCAAAGAGACAGAGATACACACACAGACAAAGAGAGAGACAAAGAGATGGAGATATACACACAGACACAGAGAGAGACAAAGACAGGGATATAGTGATACACAAAGACATACAAACAGAGAGAGACAGACAGATATACATACACAGACACACAGAGAGAAACAGAGAGACAGAGAGATGGAGATATACACACAGAAATAAAAGAGAGAGGCTGGGCAGTGGTGGCGCACGCCTTTAATTCCAGCACTTGGGAGGCAGAGACTGGAGGATTTCTGAGTTCGAGGCCAGCCTGATCTACAGAGTGAGTTCCAGGACAGCCAGGGCTACACAGAAAAACCCTGACTCAAAAAACCAAATTTAAAAAAAAAAAAAGAAAGAGGGACAGAGACAGTGAGATAGAGATACACACAGACATACACACACAGAGAGACAGACAGAGATACATACACAGACACACAGAGAGAATCAGAGAGACAGAGAGATGGAGATATACACCCAGAAACTCACAGAGAGACAGGGATATACACAGAGACACAAAGAGAGAGACAGAGACAGAGAGACAGAGATACTCACATAGACCCATAAAGAGTCAGAAAGGTGGAGATGTACACACAAACACACAGAGAGACAGAGGCAGAGTTAAACAAAGAGACATGAAGAAACAGAGAGAGACAGAGATACACACAGACACCGAGAGGGAGAAACAGAGAGGCAGATACATACACAGACACAGAGAGTGACAGAGTGATGGAGATAAACACACAGACACAGAGAGAGAAATGGAGGCAGAGATGCAAACACAGACACAGAGAGACACAGAGACAGAGAGATGGAGATATACACACAGACACACACAGAAAGAGACAGAGACAAAGAGAAAGAGATACACACCTAGACAGACAGACAGACAGACAGAGAGAGAGAGAGAGAGAGAGAGAGAGAGAGAGAGAGAGAGAGAGAGAGAGAGAGAGAACAGACACAGAGAGGGAGAAACAAAGAGACAGAGATACACACACAGACACAGTGAGAGACAGAGGGATGGAGATATACACACAGACACACACACAGAGACAGAGACAGAGAGACAAAGATATACCCATAGAAACAGAGAGATAAAGAGAGATCATGAGGCCATTTGCAGCAGGGAACCAGGCAGCTCCACAGCCTTCTGTGCTTAGCCCAACAGAAGAAAATGATCTCCCAGCAGCGATTTCACTTCTGATGCAGAGGTGAGATCTCCACCTTTTCTCTGGAGGGGTACAGCTAGGAGCGCCCAGGGCATACGATCAGTGGAGCAGCTGGGACAGGAGTCTTCCCTTCCGGCCTCCATTTGCAGCAGGGAACCAGACAGCTCCACAGCCTTCTGTGCACAGACCCTGCCAGAAGAGAGTTGGTCTCCCAGGAGTACAGACACAGGTTTACAGATCCATAGGAGGGGCAAGCTCCAGCCAGAGAGAACAAGACCAACTAACACCAGAGATAACCAGATGGTGAAAGGCAAGCACAAGAACCCTACCAACAGAAACTTGTTGCTACTTGGCAACATCAGAGCCCAGTTCTCTCACCACAGCAAGTCCCAGATACCTCAAAAGACTGGAAAAGCAAGAGTTGGATTTAAAGTCTCATCTCACGATGCTGTTAGAGGACATCAAGAAGTACATAAATAACTCCCTTAAAGAAATACAGGAGAACAAGGGTCAAATGGTAAAGGCCCTTAAAGAGGAAACACAAAAATCCCTGAAAGAAATACAGGGTAGCATGGGTGAACAGGTAGAGGCCCTTAAAGAGGAAACACAAAAATCCCTGAAAGAATTACAGGAGAACACAAGCAAACAAGTGAAGGAACTGAACAAAACCATCCAGGATCTGAAATTGGAAGTAGAAGAAATAAAGAAATCACAAAGTGAGACATCTCTGGAGATAGAAAATCTTGGAAAGAATCCAGGAGTCATAGAAGCAAGCATCAACAACAGAATACAAGAGATAGAAGAAAGAATCTCAGGGGCTGAAGATACCATAGAAAACATTGACTCAACAGTTAAAGAAAATGCAAAATGCAAAAAGGTCCTGAGCCAAAACATCCAGGAAATCCAGGACACAATGAGAAGACCAAACCTAAGGATTATAGGTATAGAAGAGAGTGAAGATTTCCAACTTAAAGGGCCAGTAAATACTTTCAACAAAATTATAGAAGAAAACTTCCCTAACCTAAAGAAAGAGATGCCCATGAACATACAAGAAGACTACACAACTCCAAACAGACTGGACCAGACCAGAAAGTCTTCCCGGCACATAATAATCTAAATACCAAATAAACTAAACAAAGAAAGAATATTAAAAGCAATAAGAGAAAAAGGTCAAGTAACCTATAAAGGCAGGCCTATCAGAATTACACCAGACTTCTCACCCGAGACGATGAAAGCTAGGAGATCCTGGGCAGATCTCATACAGACCTTAAGAGAGCACAAATGCCAGCCCAAACTACTATACCCAGCAAAACTCTCAATTAACATAGACGGAGAAACCAAGATATTCCATGATAAAACCAAATTTTCACAATATCTTTCCACATATCCAGCCCTTCAAACGATGATAGATGGAAAACGCCAACCTGAGGAGGGAAACTTCACCCTAGAAAAAGCAAGAAAGTCATCTTTTTCCAACAAACCCAAAAGAAAGTAACCACACAAGCATAAAAAGAACATCAAAAATAACAGGAAGGAACGATCACTATTCCTTAATATCTTATAATGTCAATAGACTCAATTCCCCAACAAAAAGCATAGTCTAACTGAGATGTTTTAAATGTGGATCTTCGATTTTATCAGAAAATTTTTGTGACTCCTCTTTCTATTTAATAATGCTTTTTGTGTCTACCATTTTGACTATATTATTTTCCATGATAATCTTTAATTTTAACATTTTTTCTGTGCATTTCTTCGATTTTGTCGGAGGTGTTTTTCTTGTAGATCTTTGACTTTGTCGAGGGGGTGTGTTTGTAGTTCCACTTTCAATCAATTTAGGAATGTTTTTGTGCCTACTATTTTGTCAGTATAATTGTCCATGATAATCTTCAATTTTAACGTTTTTCTGTATTTTTCTTCAATTTTGTCAGAAGTATTTTCCATGTGGATCTTCAGTTTTATCAGACAATGTCTATAGTTTTACTTTCAATCAAATTAGGAACATTTTTATACCTTCCATTTTATCTGTATAATTTTCCATGTAATCGTCAGTTTTAAGATATTTTTCTATATATTTCTTGAATTTTTTCAGGAATATTTTCCTTGTAGAGCATCAATTTTATCAGAAAGTGTTTATAATTCCACTTTAAAAAAACTTAGGAATATTTTTATGCCTACCATTTTATCTGTATAATTTTTCCATGAAATACTCAATCTTAACGCGTTTTTATATATTTCTTCAATTTTATCAGAGGTATTTTCCATGTAAATCTTCAATTTTATCAGAAAATGTTTATAATTTCACTTTCAATCAACTTAGAAATATTTTTATGCCTACCATTTTATCTGTATAATTTTCCATGATAATCTTCAATTTTAATGTTTTTCCATATATTTTTTCAATTTTATCAGAAATATTTTCCATGTAAATCTTCAATTTTATCAGAAAATGTTTTTATTTCTACTTTCAATCAATTTAGAAATATTTTTATGCCTACCATCTTATCTGTATAATGAAATAGTCAGTTTTAACGTGTTTTTCTATATATTTCTTGAGTTTTATCAGAAATCTTTTCCTTGTAGATTTTCAATTTTATCAGAAAATGTTTATAATTCCACTATCAATCAACTTAGGAATATTTTTATGCCTACCATTTTATCTGTATAATTTTTCCATGAAATAATCAATCTTAACGTGTTTTTCTATGTATTTCTTCAATTTTATGAGAGAAATTTTCCATGTATATTTACACAATGGAATACTACTCAGCAATTAAAAACAATGAATTCATGAAATTCTTAGGTAAATGGGGAACGGGGGGGGGGGAGGGAAAAGGGCTTAAGGGACTTTCGGGGAGGGGGGGAACCAAGAAAGGGGAAATCAGTTGGAATGTAAATAAAGAATATAGAAAATAAAAATTAAAAAAATTAAAATACAATAAAGAGAGATGGTGATATACACACAGACACACAGAGGGAGACAGAGACAGAGATAACACACAGACATAAACACAGAGAGACAGACAGAGACAGAAAGAAAGAGATAGACACAGAAAAACAGATAGAGAAATAGAGAGGAAAAGATATACATACACAGACACACAGAGAGATACAGAATCAGAGAGATGGAGATATACACACCAACACATAGAGACAGACAGAGAGATAGAGATACACAAAGACATACACTCAGAGAGAAATAGAGACAGAAAGACGGGGATATACAAAGAGACAGGAAGAGAGAGACAGAGACAGAGAGACAGAGATACACACATAGACACAGAAAGAGTCAGAGAGGTGGAGATATACACACAGACACACAGAAAGAAACAGGTAGAGATGCAAATACAGACACAGAGAGGCAGAGACAGGGAGAAAGAGATACACATAGACACTGAGAGAGAGAAACAGAGAGACAGAGATGCATACACAGACACAGAGTGAGACAGAGAGATGGAGACACACTCACAGACACACAAAAAGAAACAGAGACAGACACAGAAACACACACAAACACAGAGAGAGGAACAGAGAGGCAGTGATGAATACACAGAGTGAGACAGAGAAAGAGATGGAGATATACACACAGACACACACACAGAAAGACAGAGACAAGGACAAAGAGACAGAAATACACACCTAGACAGAGAGAGACACACACACACACACACACACACACACAGAGAGAGAGAGAGAGAGAGAGAGAGAGAGAGAAAGAGAGAGAGACAGAAAGATGGCGATATACACACAGACACACAGAGTGAGACAGAAACAAAGAGATAGATATATAGATATACACACAGACATTCACACAAAGAGAAAGAGAGAGAGAGACAGAGACAGAGAGACAGAGATACATGCACAGACACACAGAGAGGGAGAAAAGAGAGGGAGAGATGCATACACAGACAGAGAGAGACAGAGACAGGGAAATAGAGATACACACAGATATACACAGAGAGAGAGATAGACAGAGATACATACAAAGACACACAGAGAGACAGAGAGATGGAGATATACACACAGACATACACACAGAAAGACAGAGACAGAAAGAAGGGGATATACACAGAGACACAAAGAGAGAGAGACAGAGACAGAGAGACAGAGATACACACATAGACACAGAAAGAATCAGAGAGGGAGAGATATACACACAGACTGAGAGAGACACAGGAACAGAGGGAGATAGACACAGACACAGAGAGGGAGAAACAGAGGCAGAGATACATACACAGACACAGAGAGTGACAGAGTGATGGAGATAAACACACAGACACACACAAAGACAGAGACAGAGACAGGGAGATAGAGATACACACAGACATACACACAGAGAGAGACAGACAGATATACATACACAGACACACAGAGATAAACAGAGAGACAGAGAGATGGAGATATACACACAGACACACTCACAGAGAGAAAGAGTCAGAGACAAAGAGGCAGAGAATCACATAGACAGAGAGAGAGACAGAAAGATGGAGAAATACACAGACACACAGAGAGACAGAAACAGAGAGACTGATATACACACAGACATTCACAAAGAGAGAGACAGAGACACATACACAGACACTGAGATAGAAACAGAGAGGCAGAGATGAATACACAGACACAGAGTGAGATAGAGAGATAGAGATGTACACACAGACACACACAGAAAGACAGAGACAGAGAGACAGTGATACACACAGACACAGAGTGAGAAACAGAGGCAGAGATGCATACACAGAAACAGAGAGACACAGAGACAGGTAAATAGAGATACACACAGACATATACACAGAGCGAGACAGACAGAGATACATACACAGACACACAGAGAGACAGAGAGACAGAGAGATGGAGATATACACACAGACAGGCACAGAAAGATCGAGACAGAGAGACAGGGATAAACACAGAGACACGAAGATAGAGACAGAGACAGAGAGACAGGGATACACACTTAGACACAGAAAGAGTAAGAGAGGTGGAGATATGCACACAGACACAGAGAGACAAGGACAGAGAGAGATACATACACAGACACAGAGAGAGACAGAGACAGAGAGATGGAGATATACACACAGACACACACACAGAGAGACAGAAACAAAGACAAAGAGACAGAGATTCACACCTAGACAGAGAGAGAGAGAGAAATATGGAGATATACACAGACACACAGAGTGAGACAGAAACAAAGAGACAGAGATTCACACCTAGACAGAGAGAGAGAGAGAAATATGGAGATATACACAGACACACAGAGTGAGACAGAAACAAAGAGAAAGATATACACACACACAAAGAGAAAGAGAGAGACAGAGACAGAGAGACAGAGATACATGCACAAACACAGAGAGAAACAGAGAGGCAGAGGTGCATACACAGATACAGAGAGAGACAAAGACAGACATGGAGATATACACACAGACAGGTACAGAGAGAAAGAGACAGAGACAAAGACACAGAGATACACACTGTGACACAGAGGGAGACGGAGAGATGGAGATATACACACAGAAAAAAAGAGAGTAACAGAGACAGGGAGATAGAGATACACACAGACATATACACAGAGAGACAAAAAGATACATACACAGACACACAGAGAGAAAAGGAGACAGAGATATGGAGATATACACACAGACATAGAGAGAGACAGAGAGACTGAGATACACACAGAGACACACACAGAGAGAGATACACACACAGAGAAAAAGAGAGTAAGAGATACATACACATACACACAGAGAGAAACAGAGACAGAGAGATAGAGATACACAAGACATACAAACAGAGAAGGACAGAGAGGCAGAGATACATACACAGACACAAAGAGAGAAACAAAGAGGCAGAGATACACACATAGACACACCCAGAGGAAGAGAGAGACAGAGAGATGGAGGTATACACACAGTCACACACAGAAAGACAGAGATAGAGACAGAGAGACTGGGATACACACAGAGACACGAAGAGAAAGACAGAGAAACACAGAAATACACAGATAGACACAGAAAGAGACAGATGAAGATAGACACACAGACACCAAGAGGGATAGGGACAGAGAGACAGAGAAAGAGAGAGAGAGAGAGAGAGAGAGAGAGAGAGAGAGAGAGAGAGAGAGAGAGAGAGAGAGAGAGAGAGACAGAGACAGAGAGACAGAGAGACATGCACAGACACACAGAGAGGGAGAAAAGAGAGGCAGAGATGCATACAGAGAGACAGAGAGAGAGACAGGGACAGGGAAATAGAGATACACACAGATATACACAGAGAGAGAGATGAAACAGAGACACATACACAGACAGACAGAGAGATGGAGATATACACACAGACATACACACAGAAAGACAGAGACAGAAAGAAGGGGATATACACAGAGACACGAAGAGACAGAGACAGAGACAGAGAGACAGAGATACACACATAGACACAGAAAGAATCAGAGAGGGAGAGATATACACACAAACTGAGAGAGACATAGGAACAGAGGGAGATAGACACAGACACACAGAGGGAGAAACTGAGGCAGAGATACATACACAGACACAGAGAGTGACAGAGTGATGGAGATAAACACACAGACACACACAGAGACAGAGACAGATACAGAGACAGAGACAGGGAGATAGAGATACACACAGACATACACACACAGAGAGAGACAGACAGAGACACATACACAGACACACAGAGATAAACAGAGAGACAGAGAGATGGAGATATACACACAGACACACACACAGAGAAAGAGACAGAGAAAAAGAGACAGAGAATCACATAGACAGAGAGAGACAGAAAGATGGAGTTATACACACAGATACACAGATAAAGACAGAAACAGAGAGATAGATATACACACAGACAAACATACACACAGAGAGAGAAAGAGACACATACACAGACACTGAGTGAGATACAGAGAGGTAGAGATACATACACAGACACACAGAGAGAAACAGACAGACAAAAATGGAGATATACACACAGACATGAACAGAAAGACAGGAACAGAGAGACAGTGATGCACAAAGACACAGTGAGAAACAGAGGCAGAGATGCAAACACAGACACAGAGAGAGACAGGGACAGAGAGATGGAGATATACACAGAGATACACACAGAGAGACAGAGACAGAGAGACGAGGATATAAACAGAAAAACGAAGAGAGAGACAAAGACAGAGAGACAGAGATACACAGACACAAAAAGAGTAAGAGAGGTGGAGATATACACAAAGACACAGAGAGACACAGGGACAGAGAGAGATACATACACAGACACAGAGAGAGACACAGAGAGGGAGAAACAGAGAGGCAGAGATACATACACAGACACAGAGAGTGACGGAGAGATGGAAATAAACAGACAGAGACAGAGATAGAGAGACGGGTATATACACAGAGACACAAAGACAGAGACAGAGGCAGAGAGACAGAGATACACACATAGACACAGAAAGAGTCAGAGAGGTGGAAATACACACACAGACAAAGAGAGAGACAGGGACAGAGAGAGAGATACACACAGTCAAAGAGAGAGAGAAACAGAGAGAGAGAGAGATACACACAGAGACACATAGAGAAAAACAGAGAGAGAGAGATGGAGATATACACACAGAAACACAAAGAAAAACAGAGAGAAAGAGAGATGGAGATAAACACACAGACACTGAGATAAAAACAGAGGCAGAGATGCTTACAGAGACACAGAGAGAGAAAGAGACAGAGAGACTGACTCCGATGAGTGCCTTCAACTTCCTACTACAATGATTTACAATAAAATAGTTAGTTTATAAAAGAAAATATGAGGGGTATCCTAATAGCACAAATATGTCAAAATGCTGTATATAACTTCAAACTTATTCTTTCAACTTCTTCAGATAAAATATTAAGGTGGTATTTCTAATTATGATATAACTTTACCTCTAGGAAAGCTAAATGTGATGTTGACGCCTCTGGGAGCAAAGTGTTAGGATTTTTAAGGACCATGGGTCTTTTAAAGTCATTCTGTGTTTTACATTGTGACATTAACATTAGATCTTGGGGATAAACAAGAAAGAAAAAGGAAGGATTTTTAGTCTAAAGTGAACTGTTTGTGTGTCAGATTGACAACAGGTCAGTTGGGCTGGGGTTTTTGGTGGTGGTGGTGGTGGTGGTGGTGGTGGTGGTGGTGGTTTGTTTTTGTCAACTTGACACAAGCTTGGATCACTTGGGAAGAGGGAACTTCAAGTAAAATTTTATTCTTATTTTCTTTCCACTAAGATATAAACTCCACAGACACTTTTTTGCCTTTTGGTTTTTTCTATTTTATCTATAGCATTTAAAATACTGCCACCACCTGGTACATTAAACAATTAATGTACCATAAATGTCTGCTGTATTAATGTATGACTACAGCACATTTCAGATAATGTAATGTCAGACTTAAGGGCAATTGCAATAATATACTTTATAAGAAAACAATAATCTATGATATTAATGCACTTTAATGCCCATTCAATGCTCAGTTTATATTTAATAAATTTTTTGTTCTAAGTCCCTCTGCTAGCAACTGTGATTATAAAGTCAAGTTTAGGACAGCCCTTAATTTCTCTTAGTACTAAATATCTAGTAGGAGGACTCCAATTATGAGTTTCACTTTATGTTTCTATGCTCCAATAACAAAACAAACAAAAATTTAAAAACAGTTACATAAGCCTGCAATTCTTAACCTTTGCAAATCCATAGAATTATTTGTGAAGTTTAAGAAAAAACAAGGTCAGAGCTGGGCAGTGGTGGCACAGGCCTTTAATCCCAGCACTTGGGAGGCAGAGGCAGGCGGATTTCTGAGTTCGAGGCCAGCCTGGTCTACACAGTGAGTTCCAGGACAGCCAGGGCTACACAGAGAAACCCTGTCTCAGGAAAAAAAAAAAGAAAGAAAAAGAAAAAAACAGAAAAAACAAGGTCACTATTTCCAAAATGGTAAATTCTTATAAAAGTGTATTAGAAAGTTCCTAGCCTGTACTTTCTAGTCTATGATACTCAAGCCTCAGAGCAAAAGAAATGATGGGAAAATGTGTATATGATGTTTATTTCAGCAATACATATCACAGCAAAAATTAGAATGATTAAATATCTGTGAACAGAATGCTTACAAAATAAGATAATTTAATTGTATGCAGTTTTGAAAAATTAAAACTATTTCCATGTATTTATTGGGAATACTGTTGATAAATGAAAAAAATCAAGTTGGAGAAAATTGCATGAATACATATATGGAAGGAATCAAAATGTACCAAACTAGTAAAGGAAAGAAGCAAAGAAACAAACCTATGGGAGAGAAGAAGGAACAAATGATAAAGGAGATCACTGTTTTGTTTTTTGTTTTATATTTCTCAGTTTGGTACAATATAAACATTCTATACATTTGTTTTTCTAAAGGGTTAAAAATGCCTATGGATGAATACCAAAATGAATTTTTACCATATTTCATTGTGCATTTGACTAGTGACATTATCAGAGAGAAACTATCTCAAATTATTTAAAAATACAGATCTTCCTTCTATATTCTCCTAGTGGGATACAACTCGAGCATCAAAAGAAGCATGCAAGAGTTTAAACTATTTTTAAAAAAGGTTTGGGGTTTGGGGAATTTGGGACAAGGTTGTGTTAAGTAGCACAAGATTTGTACTTAGGATCATTCTACCTTACCCTTCTAAGTTCTGAGCCTGTAGGTACACACCATCACATTCAGCAAGAATTGGTATATTTATAAGTATTGTTCTTGCGGGTTTATTTTTGATAGTTTGGATTTTACTAAGAAGCATTTTACATTAAAAGTCTACATGATTTATATGATGCAGTAGTTTATTTTATAAAATGTATAAAGCCTAAAATGGGACAATTTAAGCATCTATAACAATATTGAGCAAACAACCTAGAGCTTATATTTATAATTTAATATTTTTGCCTTTCATAATGTTATGTTTATTTTAAGCACCCACATATTTTACAGATATGCAATGAAATAGTTTTCCATTTAGTTATTATTTACAAAATAACTTGTGGGCAAATGTGAGCATTGGAGAAGCAGAAGTAGTCAAGTATATTAATTTAATAAGTTGATAAAGCTATATGAAATTGAATGTTGTCTTTATAACATTATATCTTACCATATCATTTTACAATATCTACAATTAGTTTTTCTCTTCAATTTCTCCTAAGCCGCAATATACACTTATGAAGACAGAATTTCGGGATTTAGCTTTACTACCTTATTTTACTGGTTGATTGATTGGCTGATTGATTGATTCTAACAGTAGGATTTAACCTAGACCTTGCACATGCTAACCAAGCACTGTACCACTGAATTAAACCACAGCCCTCTTTTTACTTATTTTCAAACAGGGGTTCTTAGTTACCTAGGTTGGCTTTGAATCCACTCTGTAGCCCAGGAGGTCTTGAACTTGGGATTTTTCTACCCCAGCCTCCCATGTAGGTGGGATACAATGCTGAGCTACTAGGCTTGACCACAGTGGCATTTTCAAGGTTAACTTCAAATAAATCAGTTGACTATGTAGCAAATATTTAGAGCCAATAAATAAACAGAACATTGAGGGGTTTTTTCCCTTCTTGGTAAGAAGTCAGGATGTGTATTTGCACTGATGCACCTGTTCAAAGGTATCTCAAGATACTATATTTCTGCCAGACCATTTTCCAACATATTTTTTGACTTTTGGGGAATTTCACATCATGCACCCCCAATCACAATCACTTCCCAGTCCTTTTATATCTGCTCTCCTGTCCTTGTTACCTCTCCCCTGACCCAAAGAAGAAGAAAAAAGCAAAAATCAAGTCCAATTTGTGTTGCCCATATACTCACTGGAACATGGTCAAACTCAAGGTGGCTGGTTCCTTAAAGAAAACTATGGCCTTTCCCACGCCCACCCCCCACCCCCCACCAGAAGCCATCAATTGTGAAGAGCTACACTCCCACATCTTTACTACAATTTTTCAGAGTTCTCCTTGATAGTTTCCTATTTAGGCTGTTACTTTTGGAGGGAGGGGGGAATAGGGGTTGTCACAAAAGCCTTCTGTGACCCTCTTTCTCAAGTGTGAATCTGCAGTCATCGATATCGCTGTAAAAGTACCTTCCTTGCCCCTTACAGTCAGCAGGGGCACGGCTCATGGGTTCCTAAGTGATTTCTGGTGAAAGCAGGGACTATGAACATCCACATGGTCTCCAGTATCAGCACATACCAAAAAGCTCCTCTTGGTCTCTGGTGGCAGTCCAGACCACAGACATCAGCACAGCCCTCTGCTGAAGCTTGGGCCATAGACACCAGCATAGCCTTGGCTGCAGCAGGCTACCAAACCATTTATTAACAAATTTACTCTATCACCTCATACTTACCTCCGCATT
This sequence comes from Tokudaia tokunoshimensis, assembly GCA_036184795.1. Taxonomy (NCBI): domain Eukaryota; kingdom Metazoa; phylum Chordata; class Mammalia; order Rodentia; family Muridae; genus Tokudaia; species Tokudaia tokunoshimensis. The sequence goes on from BTHU01000023.1 coordinate 53,363,980, forward strand.
GCTGCAACAGCTTTGATGCTCTACTATAATCTACTATCCTTTTCACTTAGATGTGCTTTGTAAAGAAATTGCCTCTCTCATACAACCTCCAACATATTACTAGTGCATGGTGATCAGGCATAACTTGCCACATGTCCACCCCACACCCTATAGCAAAAGAACTCTTTGGGCCTGAGTCTTATTCAGTCACTACAAAGAAGTGCACTACAAAGCAAATGACTTACATTATCTCCATGTTACAAATGAGGAGCAAGAAGTTCACAATGTAGGTACTTTATTCAAGGTTTTGATAAGCCGTCCCCTAAGGCCTTACTTTTCCCCTGTGCCCAGATCACCATGGGAAACATCAGCAAAGAAAGAAAGAAAGAAGTCATTGCTTACTCTATATGGAACAAGTATGTCATGTCATGAAGAGAGCACATGTTAACTCTAACCACCCTTCTGATAGTAGAAGCTGCTGACAGAGCCTGGGGCCTTGGGCTAGTGTAGAGCACAACTTGCCTTTCATAGTAATGGTTACAACTCGGCACACTCTAGTTACACATAGTATCTTGTGGTCCACTAAGTCAACCACCACATATACTATGGGACTTCACATTTATCCTTTAGAATTCGGAAGGCTTGCAAATCTCACTGTTCTCCGAGCTAGCTTAATGTTGCCTGTGTTCCCCACAGCTTCCTCTTTTATCTTTCAGAAATAACTCCGATGTGCATTCATCTCTAGCCACCTGGGAGCACAGCTCATATTCTGCTAGGAAACTCCTATTATATTGTGGTTCTGAACTTAGATTTCACTCTAGGTGTGTTACCACTCAGATGGGAAAGGTAGCCTGGCAGTCCAAGCCAAGAAATACCAGAGTCACACTGCACAACAAACCTCACACAAGAGATTTATTGGGAGGCAAAAACCTAGGAGGGTGATTGCCTCTGCTCAGGCAAAAAGCAGCAGAGGACTGAGCAGAACATAGGATTTATATAGGGTTTCTTGGGGGTCGGGGGGAGGTACAGAGCTTTACAGGATGGCCTGATTTGGGGGCAAGATCTGGGATTGGTGGTTTTTATTTTTTTTTTTTTCTGTAGGGTGGAGCCTGGCCACTCTCCTGCCTGAGAGTGGGTCTTGGAAATGGCAGTTAGAGCAGTCCTGGGGTGGGGCCTGGCTGTTGGAACCACTTGGAGGCAGGACCTAGCCATTGGAGCTGCTCAAGTTGAGGAACTGGCCACTGGGCACCTCAAGGGTCAAGCCTCAGTGGTCTAGGGGTGGCATCTGGCAGCTGGAGATCTCCAGGGGGTAAGGTAGGATATACAAGGAGAACCTCTGTGCTTAGAAGGGAAAGCCAACAATGTTAGCTAGGCATGACAACTCAAGTAGCCAGGAAGGCTTTACCTGTTGTGGACTCCCTTTGTAAACTTCATAAACCTTTTTGAAAGAAAGAAAGAAAGAAAAGAAAAGAAAGAAAAATGTTTTATTTATTTACATTCCAAATGTGTTGACCCACTTCCTGGTCCACCCTCCAAGACTTCTTCAGCCCCTCCCCCCACCCCTTTGCCTCTGAGAGGGTGCTCCACCCACCCCTCTTACCCACACCATCCACATGACCCCACATTCTCCTTCCCTAGGTCATCAACTCTCTACAGTAGTAGGTACTTCCTCTCCCTACTGAGGCCAGATAAGGCAGTCCTCTGCTACATATGTGCTGGGGACCCAGGGGCCAGCCCATGTATGCTCTTTGGGTGGAGACTTAGTCTCTGGGAGTTCCCAAGTGTCAAGGTTAGTTGACACTGTTGGTCTCCCTATGGGGTTACAATCCCCTTCAGCTCCTTCAATCCTTTCCCTAACTCTTCCAAAGGGGTCCCTGGGCTCAGTCCTCTAATTGGCTGTAAGTATCTGAATCTGTCTCAGTCAGCTGATGGATGGAGCTTCTCGGACAGTCATGCTAAACCCTCAAGCCACTCAAGCGCCCAGGTCCCCTTCTGAGGGGCTCCTGATGCCAGGCCCAGGACTTCCCTAAAGACCCTAAAGGCTAAAACAACTGTAGCTGCCATTCCTGCCCCTCAAAGTGGGAAAGTGACCAGACCCCACATCTTAGGCTACCCTCAAGTCATTTTCTAACAGCTGTAATGGCAGTTCCCAGACCTAAGGTAGGAGAGTGGCCAGGCAACCACCTGACAAGAAAAAAATTATCCCACCAATTCCTGAACTTGCCCAAAGATCAGGCCACATAATCCCTCCAATCCCAGGCCACCCTGGAAAGCCAAGAAACCCACCCCATCCCCCACCCATCCCCACCCCCACCAAGAAATGCTATATAAACCTTGTGTTCTGCTTAGTTGTCTGCTGCTTCTTGCTCAAGCAGAGGCAGCCACCCTCCTGGGTTTTTCCAATAAATCTCGAGAGTGAACACTTCCCTTCAGGGAACACTTAGAAACACTAGATTTAATTTCAAAGGATTATTGCATTAGTAACTGTCAACCATTGCTCATTACATTATTTTACTCACTACCATGAGATTATGAAGCCACATCTTACCTACACTCGATCACTGTACTACAAGGGACTCTTGAATATATCTCTTGCTGTATTTTCTTCTGTATTTTTCTTCTTGAATGTGAGATTTTTAAATTTGCAGGCTAGGGAGATGGGTCAACTGTTAAAAGAGCTTGTAGTGCAAACCAACAACCTCAGTTTGATTCATAGAACACATGGAAAAAGTCAGATATGGTAACATGTCTCTGTAATCCTCACACTTGCATGGCAATATGGGATTCAGAGACCTGAGAATTTAGAACTCCCCGGGCACCTATCCTGCAGTATGCTATAGAGGAGAAACTCTGCTCTAAACAATGCTGAATGTGAGAACGGATTCCCAAAAGTTGTTCTCTGGCTTCCTTTCTTCATATTCACACATATGGGCCCGCACACAAAAAATACGTAACTTTGAAAAAGAAATACATGTTTGCAATTCATCTGCCCTTTCAAACAGGGGTTGTTTGCGTGTTTGCTTTTAGCATGGCTTAAACACTAGGGATAAAGATAAAACAGTTGTTCATTAGCACTGCCCAGGATGTAAGTACTTGGAAATTTAAAAAATACAATACATTTCACCTACTCCCTTATAGGCTACTTTTAAAAACTGTTTAAAAAGCAGTTTAGAAAACTAGTATATCAAAAGACCATCAGTTAGGGAAAGTGCAAGAATAAATATAAGAATGGAATTCAGAACATTAAATTTTAATTCAGGAATTACCAATCAAGCTGCCAAAAGCTTTTGGGGGCAATTAGTGCTCACTTACCATATAAATTTATTGATGTGGATAAAGTTTGGTTAGACTACAGCACAGCAAGTCAAAATTGTCTGTCTCCACTAGAGAATGAGTGACAAGTGAGAAAGTATCTATAACTGGGCATGTATTGTATATGTTATATCAGGTGAGAAATGCGGTGCCATGACTGGGCAAAACAGTCTGACTGTAATCTTTTATTGTTTAATCTCCTCATACAAAAACTGGAGCAAGGTTTTCAATGCTGACTGCCTAATTGTTCAGCATAGAGAGAAAAACGTATCCTTATTGGAGACTGAGAAATACATGGAAAACTAGGGTTGAGGCAGTAGCTTAGTGGATGAAGTATTTGCTAAGCAAGCAGACAAACCAGAGTTGGGATTCCCACAACCTAGGGAAATCCTGGGCAGTCATTTTGGTTGCCCATAACCCTAGAACTTGAGAGGCAGGGAGGGGATTCCTGGGCCAAGCTGGTAGCCAGAATCAGTAAGCTCTGTGTTCAGTGAGACAATGCTTCCTTAAAATACACAGACACACAGAGAGACACAGAATCAGAGAGATGTAGATATACACACCGACACACACACACAGAGAGAGACAGAGAGATAGAGATACACACAGACATATACTTAGAGAGAGATAGAGACAGAAAGAAGGGGATATACAAAGAGACACAAAGAGACAGAGATAGAGAGACAGAGATGCACACATAGACACAGGAAAGAGTCAGAGAATTGGAGATATACACACAGGACACAGAGAGACACAGGGACATAGAGAGAGAGATACACACACAGACAGAGAGGCAGAAACAAAGAGGACAGAGAGGCAGAGATACATACACAGACACAGAGAGTAAGAGAGTGATGGAGATAAACACACAAACACATACAGAGACCGAGAGACAGAGATACACAGAGATATGGACAGAGAGACAGAGATACATACACAGACACATAGAGAAAAACAGAGAGAGAGAGAGATGGAGATATACACACAGACACACACAGAAAGACAGAGATAGAGAGACGGGAATATACACAGAGACACAAAGAGAGAGACAGAGGCAGAGAGACAGAGATATACACATAGACACAGAAAGAGTCAGAGAGGTGGAAATACACACACAGACACAGAGAGAGACAGGGACAGAGAGAGAGATACACACACTCAAAGAGAGAGAGAAACAGAGAGGCAGCGATACATACACAGACACACAGAGAGAAAACATACAGATAGAAATGGAGATATACACACAGACATGCACAGAAAGAGAGGGTCAGAGAGACAGTGATACACACAGACACAGTGAGAATCAGAGGCAGAGATGCAAACACAGACACAGAGAGAGACAGAGACAGAGAGATGGAGATATACACACAGACGAGACAGAGGCAGAGATACACAAAGAGACATGGAGAGAGAGACAGACACACACAGACATTGAGAGAGACAGAGATGCATACACAGACACAGATTGAGAAAGAGAGTTGGAGACATACACAAAGACATACACAGAGTGACAGAGGCAGAGATACACGCAGAGACATGGAGAGAGAGACAGAGACACACACAGACACCGAGAGAGAGAAACAGAGAGACAGTGATGCATACATAGACACAGAGTGAGACAGAGAGATGGAGACATACACACAGACAAATGCAGAGAAACAGAGACAGAGAGACAGAGATACCCTCAGATGCAGAGAAAGAAACAGAGAGGCAGAGATGCATACACAGACACAGAGAGAGACAGAGACAGAGAGATGGAGACATACACACAGACACACACAGAAAGAGACAAAGACAAAGAGACAGAGATACACCACCTAGACAGAGAGAGAGAGAGAGAGAGAGAGAGAGAGAGAGACAGAAAGATGGAGATATACACACAGAAACACACAGTGACAGAAAATAACAGAGAGACAGATATACACACAGACACACACACACACACAGAGACAGAGAGAGAGAGAGATACATACACAAACACAAACAGAGAGACAGAGGCAGAGATGCATAAAATGACACAGAGAGACAGGGTCAGAAAGATGGACATATACACACAGACAAACAACAAAAGGACAGAGAGAGAGAGAGACACGGGATATACACAGAGACACGAAGACAGAGACAGAGACAGAGAGACAGAAATACACACAGGGACACAAAGAGAGTAAGAGAGGTGGCTATATACAACCAGACACACAGACAGAGACAGAAACCGAGAGATAGATATACACACAGACATACACACAGAGAGAGACAGAGACACAGACACAGACACAGACACTGAGAGAGAAATTAAGAGGCACAAATGGAGATGTACACACAGACACACACACAGAAAAGACAGATTCAGAGAAGCAGTGATACACACAGATAAAGAGTGAGAAACAGAGACAGAGATGCATACACAGACCACACAGAGAGAAACAGAGACAGAGACATGGAGATATACACACAGGACACACACAGAGACAGAGGCAGAGATACACAAAGAGTCATGGAGAGAGAGAGAGACAGAAAAACACAGACACACACAGAAAGTAGGGACAGGGAAAGAGTGATACACACAGACACAGAGTGAGAATCAGAGGCAGAGATGCATACACAGACATAGAGAGAGAGAGAGAGACAGAGAGATGGAGATATACACACAGACACACACAGAGAGACAGAGGCAGAGATACACAAAGAGGCATGGAAAGAGAGAAAGATACACACTGACACTCAGAGAGAGAAACAGAAAGACAGAGATGCATAGACAAACACGGACTGAGAAAGGGAGTTGGAGACATACTCACAGACATACACAGAGAGACAAAAGCAGAGATACACACAGAGATAGAGAGAGAGACAAAGATACACACAGACACTGAGAGAGAGAAACAGAGAGACAGAGATGCATACACAGACACAGAGTGAGACAGAGAGATGGAGACACACTCACAGATACACACAGAGAAACAGAGACAGACACAGAAACACACACAAACACAGAGAGAGGAACAGAGAGCAGTGATGAATACACAGACACAGAGGAGAAACAGAGACAGAAAAGATGGAGATTTACACACAGAGACACACACAGAAAGACAGAGACAAAGACAAAGAGACAGAGATAGACAACCGAGAGAGAGAGAGAGAGAGAGAGAGAGAGAAAGTAAGAAAGAAAGAAAGAAAAAGATGGAGATATACACAGAGACACACACAGAAAGACAGAGACAAGACAAAGAGACAGAGATACACACCGAGAGAGAGAGAGAGAGAGGAGAGAGAGAGAGAGGAGAGAGAGAGAGAGAGAGATACACAGAGACACACAGAGAGAGAGAGACCGAGTCAGAGAGCTGGAGATATACACACAGACACAGAATGAGACCGGGACACAGAGAGAGAGATACACACAGACACAGAGAAACAGAGAGACAGAGATGCATACACAGAGACAGACAGATGGAGATATACACACAGAGACACACACAGAAAGACAGAGACAAAGACAAAGAGACAGAGATAGACACCGAGAGAGAGAGAGATACACAGAGAGAGAGACAGAGTCAGAGAGCTCGAGATATACACACAACACAGAAGGAGACTGGGACACAGAGAGAGAGATATACATAGACACAGAGAGGGAGAAATAGAGAGACACAGATGCATACACAGACACAGAGAGTGACAGAGACAGAAAGATGGAGATATACACACAGACACACACACAGAGAAAGACAGAGACAGTGAGACAGGGATATACACAGAGACACGAAGAGGGAGACAAAGACAGAGAGACAGAGATGCACACATAGACAGAGAAAGAGTCAGAGATGTGGAAATACACACACAGACACAGAGAGACACAGGGACAGAGAGAGAGAGATACACACAAACACAGAGCAGGAGAAGCAGAGAGGCAAGAGATACATGCACAGACACAGAGAGTGACGGATTGCTGGACATAAAACACACAGAGACAGAGAGACAGAGAATACACAGAGATATGGACAGAGAGACAGAGATACACACAGACAAAGAGGAGTTAAACAGAGAGGCAGAGAAACACAGACACAGACACAGAGAGACACAGAGAGATGGAAATATTCACACAGACACACACAGAGAGAGAAAGAAACAGAGACAAAGAGACAGAGATGCACACACAGACACAGAGAGAGACAAGGAGATGGAGATATACACAGAAAAACAAAGAGAGAGACAGAGAGAGGGAGATAGAGATACACACAGACATACACACAGAGAGACAGACAGAGATACATACACAGACACACAGAGATAAACCAGAGAGACAGAGAGATGGACATATATACACACACACATAGAGAAACAGACATAGACAAAGAGACAGAAAATTACATAGACAGACATACAGAGAGAAGGAGACTGAGACAAAGAGACACACATAATACCACATAGACAAGAGAGAGAGAGAAGAGATATGATGGAGATGTACACACAGAAACACACAGAGAGACAGAAACAGAGAGATAGATATACACACAGACATACACCACAGAGAGAGACAGAGAAACAGAGATCGCATACACAGATACAGAGAGTGAAACAAGAGACAGAGAGATGGAGGTATACACACAGACACACACACAGCAAGAGAGAGACAGAGACAGAGAGACAGGGATACCTACAGAGACTCGGAGAGAGAGACAGAGAGACCAGCGATACACACATAGACCAAGAGAAAGGCACGGAGATGAGATATACAAACAGATACCCAGAGAGAGACCGAGACAGTGACAGAGACACAGATCAAGACTAAGGTACACACAGAGACATGGAGAGAGACAGAGAGACCAGAGATACACACAGAGACATAGAGAAAATACAGGGAGATGAGATATACAGACACAGAGACAGAGTGATAGAGAGATAGAGATAAATACACTGACATACACACACGGACAGAGACAGAAAGAGACATAAAGACAGAAGTATTCACATAGATACACAGAAAGAGACAGAGAGATCGGAGAATATACACAAAGACACACAGAGAAAAAGAGATAGAGACAGAAGGATTGAGATACATATGAGAGCACACAGAGTGAGACAGAGAGATGGAGATATACACGCAGAGACACAGAGACAGATAGAGATACACACATGGACAACGAAAAGTCAGGGAGATGACATATACAGACACACAGAGAGAGACAGAGACACGGAGTGACACACAGAGACACAGAGAGTGTGAGACAGAGTGATAGAGACAGAGATTCTAACAGGACAGACAGAGATACACGCAGGCACACACAGAGAGAAACAGAGACAGAGATACACATACCCAGGACAGAGAGACAAAGATGCACACAGAGACACACACAGAGTCAGAGAGATAGAGAGTCAAGAGACATACTCACAGAGACAGACGGAGAGCGAGTGTTGGAGGGAGCCACACAAGAGACGCAGAAGGAAGCATGCTAGTGAGCCTCTTCAGTGCTTCTCATAGATATGTGTGTTGTAAAGGGGATGAACACTTGCTGTGGATAAACTTTCAGGGAGTCTGGCTGGAATGACTGATTCTCCTCTAATAGGCTAGAAATTACCCTGAGACATTCTCCTAGAGGTGGACTTATGAGGTTTCATCCAGTCATGGTGGGTTCAACTGTGTATTATTCAATGTACAGGTCATGGTTTAGGCAACCGTAGTGTTCATATTTCTTAGCTGCCTACTCTTGTCAGATAGAGAACACACAATCTCCTCGAAGTCGTCATGGTCATCTGGCTCTTCTAGCTATTCTCCCCAAATATCTCTCCCTCTTATGGGACAAAGCTTTCATAAGGGAGCCTCCCTGCACACACACCACACACACACACACCACACACACACACACACACACACACACCACGTCTATTTGGCTTCTATAAAAAAGGCCCATGACTTCTGCAAATTACAGCTTCCTCCAAAGTCCAGCATGTTGACCAATGAGCTTTATGGACGGTTTCTTACAGGGAATATGGGTGAGGGGTTGCTTACAGGAGCAGAAATGACTCAAAGACAGCTGCGATGACCAAAGGGGCCACACCCCAAGGGTCTGAGTGACAGCTCACAAACCCTGGGAACCTGGATCACAAAGGCACAGCCCTGCAGGCTAACTCATCAGGTTTGCAGAATGTCCCTTCCAACTGACTCACTTGGTCTAAATTCTCTTGCTAGGAAGTTCAGCTGCTTTCTGCTTCTTCCAAGGCAGTTGGACTCGTCTCAGTCTCCTTTGCAGCTTGGCTGTCTGAGGGCAAACCCTACTCAGCTCTTACTGCTTACACAATAGGGAAGAGCCTTAGTGATCCGGTCAAGTCCAGAAAACTACTTTGAGAGACCCCAAACCTTCCACCACATAATACCCCTAAAACCTGTCCCAAGTTTCCTGAGGCCTAGGTTTAGGGTTGCATTGTAGATGGATCCACTCGGGGTGGACACCACAGGGGCAGTTGTTTTCTGAGTTTTGAATATCTGAGCATCCTGTCATGATCTCAGTGCTGCACGAAGGAGCTTCATTGAGGAGGATGTGAGCGCTACATTTACCTCGAGTGGAAACTTAAGGCTGATTTGGAAGTTGGTTGTGTTGGATGGTGCACGTGATGGAACTTTTCACTGAAGCAGACACAGGTGAAAGACTAAGGCAGCCTCATGAGGGGAACGTTTGGCCACAGAAGACACAGGAGAGAGGATGTTCTGCTAAAGCAAGCACGTGAAAGGCACGTGATGAAGAATTCTTCATCATGGACACACATGTCTCAGTCTACCTTACATTGTGTAGTTGAAGCTCCATTTTCTTGAGACTCCACAGAGAGAAACAAAGCAAAGCATTCCTGGCGGTGTGCTGTAGTTGTTGCTGTTTCAGCAGACTCGTGCTGATCTGTCAGAGTGATGTCAGCTGAGGACAGACTCACATGCTGAGGCCAGACCCATGGTGACATCAAGAACCCATTGGGTGACCAGTGATGATTGGAGGGAGCATGGAAAGGGATCGGAGGGACAATGACAGAGGCTGAGCCCTTGCCTTGCATAGCTACACAGGTCTTCCCTGATCTTCACTTCATTGAGAGAGGCATAGCTAAGAAAGATTTCTGGTGTTTGTCCCTGGTCGCTCCTGCTGACTCCTGTTGATTTGGCTGAGGCCTGTCTGCCTCTTCTAGGTGGTGCCACCCTGCTGGTTCCTGTTGCTATCCTGACTCTATCCGAAGAGCACTGCTGGTGTGTTCATGAAGGGTTTGCGCAGTGAATCCAGCTGCTGCCGAAGCTGCCCTGGGAAACTGGAACTGCTGATTTCAAGGACAATGCAGATGGGAGTCGCTCCAAAGAACCCTCTGTCTGTGCTGGACAGTGAATACAAAGATAGGAATTTCCTTTGAACATAGTGGGGAATGATATTGGTTTAAGGAGTAAGGCAGCAATGTGGTCCCCTGTCAAGGGTCTACGACCTCACCAGCCCCAGGGAGTTGGCTAGGTGTACAGTATCAGACATGAATTCTTGTCTGTTTGAGGGACCTGAAGTCCAAATAGGTGGCCTCTTGATTACTGCTAAAATAAAATGAGCTAAGTCTTTCTCCTCACGTATATAGCTTCCATACTGGTCATTATTGTAGCAACAGGTGCTGTACTAAAGGCTGGGGGAGATTTACTTCCATTTCCCCGTTAGTACGTTCCTCGGGCTAATGAGTTAGTCTTCATGGAGGAGATTAAAGGTCAGTTTCCAGCAGAATTCCTTCAAAATCCTGTGAAGCTGTCTGAGGTGGCTTTCTAGCAATGTGGGACTTATCTTTGAGTTTGAAGGGTTCCAGTGGTTTGAATAGGAAAGCCGCACTCATATGTGTGTGTTAGCTTATCTATGTTCCCCCCAAAGATACTTTTGTATTGTTTATGACCATTGTGAAAGGTGTCATTTCCATGATAGCTCTCCCCATATCCATTGGTATTTTGTTCATAATAGGCCTAATGGTTTTTTTTCTTGTTCTTGTTCCTGCTTCGCTTTTATTTAATGTTGTATCCAGGCAACTTGTTGAAGGTGTTTATCAACTGTAGGTGTCTCCCTGGTAGAACTTTTTGTTGTCGCTTATGTATACTACTGATCATCCTATGGAAAATGTGATAATTTCATTTTGTCCTTTCCTATTTGTTTCCTCTTGGCCTGCTTTAATTCTTTTACTGCTCTAGATAGAATTTCAAGTAGTATATTCTATAGAAGCAGAGAGAACAGACAGAATTTCCTTGTTCCTGAGTTTAACAAAAGAATTGCTATGAGATTCTCTCCCTTGGATAAATATTCGGTAGAGGCTTGCTGTACATTTCCTTTATTATGCTGAGGTAGTTTCTTGTATCTCTGATGTTTTAGGACTTTAATCATGAAGGAGCATTGGATATTATCAAAGGCCTCTTTGGCATCCAATGAGATGACCGTGGGACTTTTTTCTTTCATTTTGTTCATATGGTGGATTACATTGATTGACATTTGTATGCTGAAACATTCCTGAGTCTCTGAGATGGAGCCTGTTTGGTTATAGTAAATGATCTGTTTCATCAGTTTCTAAATGTAGTCCTCTGCCCTCCGAATAGGAGTGTGTGCACATAAGCACACTTTAAGCCATAAGCGCAAATCTCTCTCTGTCTCACTGTCTTTGTCTCATCTGTCTCTGTCTCTGTCTCTGTCTCTCTCTCTCTCTCTCACACACACACACACACACACACACACGCACACACACACACACACACACACACACACACAGCAGGCAAAGCTTTTAGGTGAGAATCTTGACTCTGTGTTGTGAGATAGTGTCAGGAAGAGTAAGAATGGAAGCAGAGAGATCCCATTTTGCCCTTCCATTCTGCTTTTGCCTTTCGGGCCAGAGAGGGAATGTTGGGTCCCGTGCATCAACACATCTCTTAATGTTCTCTTAGCCCAGGATCTAGCAGTCTCAGCAAAGAGAGATTTGCTGCCCATCTGCAATGCAGGACTTAAACAAAAGAGTGATGGTGAAAAGCAGAGAGGAGGTTTGCTCAGTGTGCCCTTAATTGGGAAGATTTAGAAGTACAGGGTTGCAGTGACTACCAGCCTAGCTTGGAGTCAATGACAAAGAGCTTGAGATTTGCATAGAGGAGAATTGTGGGCTGGGCTAAGAGGTATGCATAGCTAGGCAATGCTGTCAAGGAGTGGTCTTGCACACCATTGCAGCATTTCCTGCCTTTCAAGGGGTTCTGAAGTCCCTTGCCCTCATAGCTGGAGGAGGTCAACCTGGCTCCTAGGAGAGGATTACTTCCCCTCCAGTGTGTGGCCTCATTTACCTGCATGACTACCTTCTTCTGGGGCAATGGTCTTCCTGAGTGGTTCTGCTGCTCAGGTGACTCAAGAGGAAAGGTTAAGGCCTCTCTGTTCCTTGAGCCAAAGTAGAGAAGGAGAATATATCAGACCTACATTCTGCTTTACCTTGTCTTGTAGGCTCATGTGAGGACCCAATACATTTAGAAAACAAAGAAACAAACAAAGAAACAAATTCAAAATAGCTTCTAAGGTGCTGCTTTAATCATTTCCATGTGAGAATTAGTGCCAACCTAGTGACAGTAATCTGCTAAATAGGAACTGGCATGTGGAGAATTGGCCCAAGTCCTTCACTACTGGGGAAGTCCTCTGTGTAAGAGAATCACTCAGAGAGGGAGAGGAGAGAGAGAGAGAGAGATGAGAGAGAGAGAGAGGGAGAGAGAGAGAGACAGACAGAGAGACAGACAGAGGTACAGGAGGAGAGGGAGAGGGGGAGAAGTGTAGAGGAGAAGAGAGGGAGAGAGAAGGAAGAGGGGAGAGGGGAGCAGCTGGTGAGGCTAACGACCCTCCCTCCTCTGCCCATCTAATGCTCAACAACTTGGAGACAAAAAAGTAAGTCACCGACTTTGCTTATGGATGGAGTGTGAGCAGCTATCCTCCTTTCTCTCCCTCCCCTAGATTTACTGTGTTCCCTCACCCTTCTGGGTGGGCACTCCTGCTGCAGCCCATGGAAAGTTTCCTCAGAATTCCCCTCTTGGCAACCTAGCAAAGCACAGCCAAGTAGGGAGATGCTGCCATCTTGTGGTCAGGCCATTTTATTTGATCACCTCAAATCTTTGAACTCTGGAGTGCTGAGGAGGAGCAAGAAATTAGCCTAGTCAGTATGACAGTCAAGTGGCAAAAGAATCCTGGCCAGCCATAGATGCCAAGGCCCCGGTCTTATGAATGGATCTGGGTCAGACAGGTTGGTGATGCCCATTGCAGCGCTGCTGCCCCTTGATTTTCTTAACCAGTGAGCAAATAACCTGTCTAGAGAGGGGGAGGTACTCATGCCAGACTTGGTACAAGGCTGGTGAGTTTCCTGGGGCAGTGGGACATTCGATTGGAAACTCAGGAAAGAGACCTGACCAACAACACACAGGGCTATAAGGAGGTTTGTCTTGCTTACTTCCTCTGGGATGATGAAGCTACAATGTTTGATAGCAAGGATTGGATCTTCCTACCCAGATCCCCTCCAGGGCATTTGTTGTTCCTTACTGTGGTCTAGATATACCTGGATCTCATCTCCACCTGGATCTGAGGAGTGGGCACCAGATGACAGGCAACAGGCTACTGCTTTGGCTCTCCAACAAGTTTTTCTTAACCTGAAATATGCTTCCAGAAGGTCAGGATAAAATGGACAGATTATACTTACTTGTGGAGCTCTGGTTCGTGTAGCTCCCAGTCTCAGACCAAAGTACACACTACAAGAAGCCCACATCCTGGCGGCCAACAATGTACTTCTCCACACCAAGGATTTTTCCCAGGTCAGAGCCAATTATTCGCTTAAACAAGATTTCCATTGTGCCTTGGGCAGGGAAGAAAGGAACATACATTTAGATTGCAGTGAAGTCCTGTTCATTACAGTGAACATGGTGTCCAGATGATCGAGCTTAGCCGGGCCCCTCTTTGGGTGTCAGTACTACCTGGGGATGAGCTGCCTACCAAGTCAGCAGGTCTGCAAGCTGACTGCTACCCCATCCCCCAATACAAACATGCTCTCCTTCAAGGAGAGGTCAGGCAGAGCTTTTCTCATCCAAACAAGTATGTTTTGCTCAAGTCCATTTGCCTTTGGCGTCAGCACAAGCATGAAGGGAGACAGTTCAATTTATTTGGGCACAAGAGCACAAAGGGCCCAACTTGCCATGGTGCAAGCAGCCAAAGTGTATCTTTACCAACACTTTTGCCATGGCTTTTATTTTCTGCCACCTGCCCATCAATGGCTACTGCATTGTCTCCTGAGTCAGTTCAGTGTCAACATGAACATCTGGCAAACAAAAGGCTGGAGACATTTAGGATAAGCAAATGCGGTTGGCTGGTGGCAAATCGACGACATATTTGCTCCTGCTCTGCTCACCCCTGTGCTTATTGCAAAGTTAGGACCAATGGCATGTGAGAAACAACACTGAAGCCAAGGAAGTAGCCAAACCACCAAGGCACCTAAGCCTCTGGAAGGAATGGTCAGTATGTTAGCACTACTAGGAGGTACTGCATATGGCCCTGATGGTGTAGAAACACCTACATAGGCTTACTTTTGGCATAGTCGAAGGCAACACCCTCTGCTAATGCTATTGATGAGGGAACAGCATACTTCAAACAATTGCGTGTGTATTAGTGTTTTTCTTGCATGTATGTCTGTGTGACGAGATCACACTTAGTGCTGTTGGAAGCCTGAACTGGGTGTCAGCTGCCTGTGTGTCCTGGAGTACAAACCTGGTCACTCTTTAAAATTTTGGGGTGTCACTGTTGTTGTTGTTTTACTTTTATTCAGATAAATATGTGGGTGTGCCTGTGTGTGAGTGCTGTCATGTGTGGACCTACTGGAGAGAGAGAAAGAGAGAATGCTTCCCCTGGAGTTACAGCCATGGATAGCTCTCCGATGGGTGTGGTGCTGGTGCCAATGCTATCCTCTAAAAGAGCAGTCACTGCTCCTTACCCCTGAGCCATATCTCCAGTCAATTAAAATTCCTTTTAACCCTTTTGCACTACCAGAGTTAACAAGTCAGATTCAGGTTCCCATTGTCTGCAAACAACATGCAACCCAGGCCCTGCAGAAAAAAAGTCTGCTTGGGATTTTCCTGGCAAGTTTATGGTATTGCCATCTTGGATACCCTAGAAAGATATAGTGTGATTCAAGAATTAAGACCATTTGGAAATTTTGAAAGACAGTAACATCTCAGTTGACAAAAATCCATACTCATTTTCATAATTGGTCCGTGTTAGCACAACACAAATATATCCACTATGTTTTCACATTTAGAGACACACCAGTCACTGACAGGGATAGTGCTGCTTTCTGCTGGTGAATGTGCTGACACCAATCACTACACACTTTCCAGTTTTCGTCAGCATGGGAGCCCCAGTCATTGACACCTACCACAAAGGAATCCTTCCAGGTGCTTTGACTGCTTGCCTCTGTTCTATAGAAAACCCAGGGCCCAGGCACTTTCAGCTTCTTCTTCTCCCTCACAGAAAAACAGAGCCTAGCCTCTTCTTTCTCACTTCAAACCACTACTGAATCTGCCTGCATTCTCTTCTCAGTCAGCTAACCAACCAGCATAACCCTAGCACAAGACTCAACACTGTCTAGAGAGAGACACAGCCTCATTTTCTGCCTATTGTACTTAACATCTGCATATGGAACCCATGGGGCAGATTTTGACCTTATCTGGACACCTAAGAACTAGAACCCGCTGACCCTGGATCCACCAATAACACTCTGCAGATGACATCCAAGAGACAAGCTGGTCCCATACTTCTGAACACAGAAGAACTCCAACTTTTAAATCTATGCACTCTTGCTGTTCCCTTGCTGTACAGAAGAATTTCCTATCTTGGCAAAGACAGCTATGTGTCTGACGAGCCTGACCCTAGTGTCAGTACCCTAGTTTCTGGTGATTTGTAACATGTAAGCATCAGGTATGTATGGAAACACATCAAGGGTGACAGAAGTTATTGAGAAGGAGAGAAAATAATCCCATTGGACCTTTCAGGGCTACTGACACATCCAGAGACATGACCACCATGTACAGAACTTCTGTCTACTAGAAACAAATACCTTCCAGCTAAGTCGCTTTACTACAAAAAGGCTTGAGACTCATGGATGCCCTTCCAAATACTGTGGAGCACCTTGTGCTTTAAACCACACTTACCCATCTTCATCAATTCTCTACATTAACCGGGCAGGATGGGGGTTTCTCTGGAACAGCTGAAGGAACCCCAGCTGTTGGAGCATGGAAAGCATGTCTCTAGCAGGTCATTCCCCTCTCTTCAATTCCCTCTGTGATTTGAATAAAAACAGATTACATTCTTTTTCGTCTTGTTTAGTTTTTTTTTTTTGGAGACAGGGTTTCTCTGTGTAGCTCTGTCTAAAACTAGCTGATGCAGGTGAGGGTAGGCCTCGAACTCAGAGACCTTTCTGCCTCCATATCTCCAAGTGCTAGGATTTAAGGTGGGTACCACCATGCCTAGTCAGAATTAGAATTAATTCTTTTTATTTTTTTGACTTTATTTTTTTTTTATTTTCTAAGTTATGTTTATTTACATTCCAAATCATTTCCCCTTTCCCGTTTCCTCCCTCCCCGAAAGTC